>JAACJN010000016.1:0-501446 GCA_013368555.1 Collybiopsis confluens
CCTCTGGATATCTCTGGGTGCCTCTGGATGACTCTGGGTGACTCTGGATGACTCTGGGTGACTCTGGATAACTCTGGATTCCTTGAGGGATGCCTCTGAATGTCATAACTGTTCACTGGATATTATAAAATAATCTGAGAGCAAATAAATGATATTTGGCTATCTCTCAGGTTAGGTATGGTCTGACTGAAAGCATTTGAGATTCTTCCTCTATCAGTCTCAGGCTGCTCCTGAAACTCCTTAGGTTCCTCTAGGTTTCTCCCAAGGATCTCAATATTGCCTAGGTTTGAGGTCCCACAAGAGACTTGTCTCCAGGCAACCTAGATACCAGAGGGTATCTAGGTTGTCTAGAGTACTCTAGGTTTCCTTAGGGATCTTTGTATTGCTCCTGGCAAATAGGTAATTTTCCAGATGTAGATCCCTGCGCGTTTGATCGAAATATAAGCCTCTTTCAGCTTTTATGAAGGCTCGTTTCGTAAGCCTGTGGATGGCTGACTCCCGACATAGACTCGGGACTGCACTGCCACCGGATCGTGCAACCGCGAGCCAGCGCAGTCCCTTCCGAGTGTAGTGGCCTACGTTCTTTGAGATAGAAAATCATACTAGTGCACTAAATACTCAACTAAGCTTGTATTTCCCTACTTTTTATGATTATGTGGTGCAAAGAACTCAGAGAAAAGCCTTAGAAAGAGAATTTGTACGAGGGCTGAGGATAGGATAATAGGATATGAATTATACTGGGGAGGTCCGATTCCCACTGAGTAAATATTTTTTGTATCGAGATTGCTGCAGGGATTTCACGCAAAATATTACGCTGAAGTCTCTCAACGTGCGGATTGGACTACATCGATAGTATGTAGTGTTTGAGCGAAAGCCGGCAAACGTGCCGGCAAGCGCCTCCAGGCGCTTGAGCGCTAAAGTGCATTTTGACAGCGATGACAAACCTTTGAGCGAGCGCTAAAGTGTCTTTTGGCAGTGTTGACAAACCTCTGATATGTCATCTTGAATTTCATTGGCCATGTCCTGACTCCCAATGGAGCTATTTCCCAGTTTGGACTCAGGACACGGCGACTTGTTTTCATCTTGAAATCCAAATAAGGAGTTGGGTCTCCCGCCCGTTACGGAAGAAATCACTCAATTCAGGTAAAAAAAAACTGCGGACATGCTGCAGAAGAGGTATGGGAATCTCTCCCTTCTTTCTTCTTTTTTCCCGCTTTTTTCAACTTGAAAAACTTGATTTTCTCATTCTATCCACAGACTCAGGATACGAGCCTTTATTTCAGCAGCATAGTCTACCGAGAAATCAGAGAAAATAATCTGCCGGCGGGCGTTTCGCTGGTACAGACCGAACATCCTACTTGAGGCTTGAGCGTTTAGCAATACAAAGAAGAACAGAAACACCCACCAGCGGCGCATGGGAAAATACTTTATATTCCTGGCTAAGGTGTTCATCTAAATGGAGTATTGACGCGACGTTGCCACATCTAGGACGCTCAACACATCGTCAACGAATAATGCAACGGGATCACTAACCGATAGCAATAATTTGGCGCGCTCCAGACCGTTACGATAGTTCTGTCAAACATCATTTTGTACCCTTCCATTGCGAGTTGATGTGCTCGAGCGATGAGATCGATAGCGTTCGTATGCGCAAATTGCTGGAAAAGTTAATAACCGCAAGAGCACGTTGATAGAATAGAACGAACCTTTGTGGTGTCTGCGCCAAACAAAAATCCGGCGCCACGAGGTGATAAACCCCAACCGGAGATCTCTTGAAAGGAAGGCAGAGTTAAAGAGAGACAAGGTCCGAGTTTTCAATCCCATACCGTCCGGGTCAGACCATAGCAAATCACACATTGGTCCATCGTGAGGAACTTCCTGCTTCCGGTCTATACTTCGTATCTATATCAGGGTGGTGAGTATTGGAATCCAAGATGGAGAAAGACCTGCTCACTTGGTCGATCGTGTGTAGGTTGGGACTCAAACCACCGTGCACGCAAAATACTCGTCCGTCCACGACAGCACCTAATGACAGGTAATCGAAAACCTCGCAGCACCATCTCCAAACGTTGCTGCTGCCATATTTTCTTTGGCATTCATCGTAAAATCCATAGACCTGGGTGATCTGACGAGACTCGTGGTTACCTCGGATAAGAGTGATGCGCTCTGGATAGCGGACTTTGAGAGCGAGGAGCAGAAGGAAGGTTTCAACAGAATAATAGCCTCGGTCAACAAAGTCACCTAAAAGGGATTCAGATTCAGATACCTTGGTCGTTTGCTGCGACAAACTCACCCATGAAAAGGTAGTTTGTGTCTGGACAGAAGCCTCCAACCTTGAATAATTCCATGAGATCGAAAAACTGGCCATGAATGTCTCCGCAAATCTACTGAACTCGTTACTCGCTTGAATTACTTACCGACGGAACCGCTGAATGGAGCGTACCGTTACTGGGGAGTCTATCACTTGCACGTTTCCCTCTTCGATCAATATTTCTCTGGCCTTGAGACAGAGTCTTTTGACCTCTTCTTCAGAAATTATTTCACAGCGTTTCAGCTGGTCAATCTGTCTGTTTCACGACGTTCGAGAGAGGGATGCGGAATAAGCCAATGCAGAGGAATATCGTGAACGAGGAGACTTGACCTGTCGAGATCACCAGGCATGTTAGATTGAGAAAGAGTCGCTACCCGTGCGAATTTTGCGTCCTTCTCGTCCTTCACGTCCATGTCAGAGAGCGCTGGTCCTTCAACCCCAATTAGAAAACGCTCCAGATGGGAACAGCTCGGCGCAGACGATGACGCTCAGCCTCCGACAATATATCCAGTAAAACGTCGTGTCAAACAGAAAACAGCTAAAGAGTCGCCCGCCCCGTCTCCGCCTCCCAAGGCGGTCCCCGCTGTCAGAAATTCCGCGCACAGTATTTACGTTCCAGCCAGGACACGCCATCCGCCTATCATTCCATCACGCTCCGTTTACTGCTATGAAAGGCTGAACCAAATCGAGGAGGGATCGTATGGTGTAGTTTTTCGCGCGAGAGACAAGCAGACGGGGGATATCGTGGCTCTGAAAAAGCTCAAGCTGGACGAAGAAAAGAACGGCTTTCCGATAACTGCGCTGCGTGAAGTGAACGCATTGATGACTTGCCGGCACGAAAATGTCGTTGGAATTCGTGAGGTCGTTGTCGGCGACACTTTAACTCAGTACGTACCGTCGTTCAATTGCCGGGTACAAATTTCAAGCTCTGTTGTATTCTCTCGTCGCGTCAAAGAGTCTTTGTCGTCATGGACTTTATTGAGCATGACCTCAAGTCTCTTCTTACCCTGATGCCTGCGCCGTTTCTACAGTCGGAAATCAAGACGCTGCTGCTTCAGCTCTTGTCTGCTGTTAAGCATTGTCATGCCAATTGGATCCTTCATCGTGACCTGAAAACTAGTAATCTCTTGATGAATAACCGCGGAACGATAATGGTCGCGGATTTTGGTTTGGCCCGACGGTATGGGGATCCTGTTGGTGTTGGTGGCATGACGCAGCTCGTTGTAACGCTTTGGTATCGGTATGTTTTCAGTCTTTTCTATTGGTCAAACACGAAATTTACACACCTCTTTGTAGTGCACCTGAAATACTTCTTGGTTCAGAGAAATATTCAACGGCCGTAGACATGTGGTCCGTAGGCTGTATATTTGCTGAACTCATTTTGAAAGAACCGCTCTTTCAAGCCAAAAATGAGCTTGAACTCATATCCATGATATTCAAACTTCTAGGGGCCCCAACCAATAATGATTGGCCCGGCTACTCTTCCCTACCTCTTGCAAAAACCATCACTCTTCCCTCGCCTCAACCACATCAATTCCGACAAAAGTTTCAGTACATGACGACTGCTGGTATCGACCTGCTAATGTCTTTATTGACTTACGACCCCGAAAAACGAATATCAGCTGAGGAAGCTCTGGACCATCCCTATTTTACGTACGTTCGTCCTAGCAGGTGAATGCAAAATTTTTCTTACGCAGATTTATTGCAGCGAGTCCCCGCTTCCAAAACATCCAGATTTATTCGGTTCTTTCCCTTCTGCTGCTGCGGGTGAAAAGTATGTTCTCATCAATTGCCGCCACGTTGCTGGTCTCAGTCTTTTCTTTTTTTCCTTCAGGAAACGCAAAGTATTTGATAGCCCTTCTGCTCCTGCGCGCGCCGCAGATCACAAACTACTGACGGAGTTCGATGTGATATAGTCGACCTTCACGATGCGATTTCTTTCCTTACGAGGGATTTAAAATACTATACTATTACTACATTTACATTATACCAGTACAACTATGCCATCACGGATCGTCATCAGGCAGAAGATTAAGATGTTCCCTCATTTTATGGAATCGTCTATTGGTTCGTTCTACATCTCCGGACTTGTCATAATATTCACGGACTTCTTCTACTGTGAAGCGGGTCTGACGAGCAATGTCCGCCAAGTTCTGATCAAGTACTTGGGCGACAGCGACCATCGCGAGTTGCAAAGTTTCATCAGTCATGGTAGGCGGTTCACTGGGATGGATGTCATGTCAATATCTGAAGAAGACACGATGAGGCAACTCATACCTCAGCTTGGACTTTGAATCATGGTCTTGGCCGAGAGCATCTGCATCTTTAGGCTTGGGCCAGGAAGGAGGGAGGGAGCTCCCGACTCTGATCCCCCAACCGTCTTCATTATTTTCCACCGTACTAATATCAGAAGTGGGAGCTAGGCGGAGCATACCCGCAAGCTGACCGAAGGAAGGGTTCGTTGCCATTGCTTGAGTGACAGGATCGAAATTTGAAACGAGTGCTTTCCCGGAACCACTAGACCCGAGTACGAACTCCTGTTGTTGTGGTTGTAGAGGTGGGCGTTGATCTTCCTCCTCTGGTTTCGAGATACGCCTTCGTTTCTTCTTCGGCCTCTCGTCATCTTGGCGAACGTAGCCGTATTGCCATTTCTCGCCTTGCGTGGGCTTTGTGGTAGTTACAATGCTGTCAATGATTTTGTCGAGACGATCCGCATTCTTCTTGTACCGTTCTCTCCAGGACTGCCAAGTGTGACGAGTGACCCAGGTGAATTCAGGATGATTGCGCTGAGACATGATAAGACAGATGAACGCAAGAAGATGGGAAGCTCACCATCTCGAATAGCTGTTGATATAGTTTGTTACCCGTTCTACCGCCAGTAGATTTATAGGGAATTTTGGCTGCAATCCACTCGCACAACTTTTGCTCGTCTTCTTCGGAGAACTGAGTTCGTCTGGAAAGTCGAATTAAAATAAAATGAAAATTGAGTTATTGAGAAGCAGCTAACTCTTCTCCTGCCCTCCTTCCACCAGGATTTTTGAAGACATGAGGAGTAAAGATGACATCCTGTCTCTCGATACATTTGTCTACCCATTCTAAAGTCTCGATGAATTTGTGAGGAGTGAGTTGATACGTTTTAACCAAAGCATTGAAGACATTCGTCTTTGCATCGGCTAGAATAACGCGAGCAGACTCAATTGTGGCATACGGATAGCCGGCACATTCCTGTTTGACGCAGGTTCAGAGCAACGGGCGATGAGAGTAAAAATAGGACAGGCGGACCATGATTCTCTCGCACATTTTCTGCCTAAAGTTGATGTTTGCAATGCTTTCGTGTATGTGGATATGCATGGGTCTCCCGTCGTCGAGAAAGATTGGCTTGAGCTGAACACCCATGGCTCTACATGTCTCGACATAGCTCAGCGGTACTACCCATCGATCCGGAGTGAAGAGCTGGAAGATTTGAGTGCGTTCGGGTTCTTTGGAATTGAGATCTGCGAGAACATATCCGTTTTCTGGTACAATAGCATCGACGTGACCACCCAATTCCTGTTTGTAGATTAGAATGAGACTGTAGATATAGAGAAAACATGATTAACAGTGATTGATTGGCGTAAGGCATTCTGTGTATCAAGAGTGATTTCTGGTTGAAGATAAAAATGGATGGCCTGAAAAATACCCTGGATTGTCATTCCTAACCCAAGTGCTCGTTGGGGTTGGGTTGGGTTTAGAATTTACGTAAGCGCCATACATAAAAGTTTACACGACTATCCTAAGCTATTACCTTCCCCGGATTCATTATCCCATTGGGATCAAACATGCCTTTTATCTTTTTCATCCATTCCACACTCACTGAGCTTTTTGAATAGTGCAGAGCATGAGTCTTCATTGCTCCAATACCATGTTCAGCTGAAACTGAGCCTCGATGAGACGCTACAGCCCCCATCTCACGTTAGACCAGAGTGGCAAGCGGTAGAATGAATATACTTGCCTACAAATTCATAGATAAAGGGCTCCAAGGCATCTTGTATTTCTTGCGTATATGCGCTGGCTATGACATTTAAGTGTAGGTTGCCTGATGCCAGCGTTAACTGAATTCCAAAAGAGAGCAATCTTCGTACCATCTCCCACATGCCCATACCCTATAACCGCTTTCACTTTATCTTCTCCCAAAAGACCTTTCGATCGCAAATGCTCGCGAGTCAGGTCAACGCATTCTTTGAATATTGCCACAGGGATGGAGATGTCGTATTTGTACGCTTTGCCTTCTTTTGAAACTGCCTCCGTGACACCTTCTCGCAGAGCCCATAGAGACGAAAATTGTGCTGGGTTCTGAGCCAAAACACCAGTATTTATGAGACGCTCGCCCTCATCAGCTCCAAGAAGGTGCTCGAGGAAATAGCTGAGTTTCTAAGGTCAAAGGGTCAGCTTGCGTCCTTGACTCGTAGCTGTGGCGTATATTGAGATTAAAAGGCTGACCTCTTCGTCGTGTTCCCGCTTACCTCCACTAGTTTCAACCAGAACAAAGCACTCAGCACCGTCGACTTCCTCGGTGCTCAAAGCACGGCCCTGACCATGCTTCACCGCGAGATCATATGCAGTTCTATCTATAAATTCGAATGCAGACAGGATTTCTGATAGCTGTCGTTTGGCTAGTTTGAATAAAGGTAGCACATTTTCAAACCGAGGTAAGGCGAGTATAACGTTATTTGAAGCTTGAGGAGCTGGGGGTGTAAGAATGGAGACACCAGTTATGACTCCTAGGGTGCCCTCGGCACCAATGAAGAGCTGCTTTAGATCGTACCCTGTTCAGGCAGTTGTGATTTTCCAACTGGATGAAAGGCAATGAGACAACTGGCCTGTATTGTCTTTCCGTAGAGTTGTTAATTGATCAAGAATTGTTCCATCGGGCAAGACCACCTCAAGTCCGAGCACTGAACCATGTAATGAACCATAACGAAGAAGTCTGAGTCCGCCAGCATTCGTCGATACATTGCCTCCAATTTGACAACTAGATCAACATATCGTCGGAGGAAAACAGAGATTGCGGGTGACATGATTGGATGAGTTAACACAGGAAAAACGGGTGGGAAATAATACACACACCTTCCTTTCGCACCTAGATCTAGAGGCATAATGTGGTCGTTGGGAGCAATATAGTCTGCGCAGAGGATTCAAACATGAGATGCATATGCAAAGTAGCAGGACCAACACTAGCCTGTTAAGGACTGCAAAATGCATCCAGCGTCCGCAACCAAGATGCCTAAGGAGGTGATGTCAAAAATAAACGAAGCGAGGGGTAAGAATTTGGACGCGGACCAGACACCGGATCGAAAGATCTGACTTGAGTCATATTTGAAAGCGAGAGAACAACTTCGTCTCGTATGGGAACACTTCCGCCAACAAGACCGGTGTTTCCGCCTTGGGGCACGATGCCGATTCTTCGTTCGTTGCACCATCTAATGATTTCGCTGACTTCACGGGTAGATTTGGGTCTTAAAACGGTTGTAGATTTTCCTTTATACTTTCCCATCCAGTCATTGTTGTAGATCTCGAGTTCTTCTGAAGGGGTTGAGATGGAAGGAAGGGTTGAAAGCACAGAGGTTGGCGAAGAGAGTATTTTGGAAAAGTGAAGGGCATCCGCGTCTGTGACCGAGTTGAGACGACGAGGAAAGGAGGAATTGTGTCTAAGAAAGGCGAGCGAAGAACGTCTGGCCCAAAACGAGAGACGCGCCTGGGACATGGTGGAGCCGGAAGAGAGTCTATTTGCTGAGCATGTGACAGAAATTGTTTGTCAGAACCGGGATGAGGCGTCGCCATCACTCCGGTCCATTTCTTTTCGGTTTCCCGTCCCAAAGTTATGCTCTGCCCGTAATTTCGTTTTCCTCCTCAGCGATATGTCCCATACCGATGTTGAAGACAATTCGAGCGACAACCACGATATCCAGTATCTCGAGCACCCCGCAGGCATCGTCGAGCAGGTCAACGTAGACAGCGTCACCGGCGACCTCAAAAAGGACCAGAGTCCGACCACAGCGACGGCGAATACAACCGAACGACTTTCAGACGTTGCCAGCATTCAGAGTGCTTCACCATTGGGACCTGTCGACGATGAGCAGCCTTCCCCTCCATTACCCCCATCTTCCCCTACAAGAAATGCCACGGCGGCGATGGAAGACCACACTATGGCTGCCGGCAGACGGAGATCCACTCCAGATGTGCGTTGCAATGTACTCTTCGCTCCAGAACAAATTCCTAATTCTATGTTGCAGCCAAGATCCTCACGAAGGCTGTCTGGCTTCTTCAACAATCTGATCCACAGACGCGAAGCCCGGACAGGTACCACAATCAGAGAAGAGCAACGACCGGCTGGTTCTTCGTCGCCTCAGCCAGACAAGTCAGCCAGCGATGAGACCGCAAGATCATCGTCTCCTGTGCCTCCGGCTGTGGTGCCTCCTCCTCCAAAACTTCCTGCTCCAACTCTCCAAGAACTTGGCCTCTCATTCTCAGTTCTCACCGCAAACCTTTCACCTTCTCATTTTAGCACCCCTCCATCTAGCGGCGCATTTCTTTCACCCCATTACCTCTTACTATGTCATGCTCAAGGTCTTGACGTCCTCCCGCTGGTTTCTCCACCAGAGCCCCAGCCATATGCTCTTATTCGGCGTGTTAGCTTCAAGAGCATTGTTGTCATGGAGCAGCGAGGTGTTTTGGTAGCCATTGCTGGTCGCAGAGATGGTGTACGAGTTTATGCGCTGGAAGAGATACGCAAAGCTGTTGAGTGGCGGATAGATGTCGAGATCAGACGTGAAAGAGATCGAACGAAGAGGGAAATGGCCAAAAGAATTGCTGCGGGTGTCGCACTAGATGGACGTAATCCTACAGACAAATCTCGTAAGGGGAGTCTCTCCACCCCTCCGCCAGGTGAATCCTCGAAGAAACCCCCTGGCGTCACCCGCAAGGGCTCCCATGGTCAGATTTCACATACCTTTCAGGCACCCCCCGTCCCTCTGATACCTCGTACTCCTACAATTCGCAAATCAAAGAGATCACCTTCGGTCACACCTACTCCCTCTACTCAGCCTCGAATCCCAGAGTCTTCCGGCTTCCCTCCGCCATACGCTTCATCCGACTACGTTGCCACGGCTTCAGAGATCCGAACTCCCAACCCAATGATCACCTTGGATCCCGCTCGATCCCGGTCCAGAGGCGGTTCGGTGTCTGATGTGCTCAGTGTTCCACCGCTTTCGCGTCTTGCCAGTGAGGCTGCGCGCCCTCATGACGTTGATGCTAAAGATTGGGCCGATTCTAGTGATGATGAAGCAATCAATGTTGTCGCAGCTGGCTCTAGCGGTAGTCAAGCCCTAGACGAACGCACTAGTGCTATAGCCTCCAGACATCAGGCCAGTTTTAGTCAATCGACCGCCGCTAGCACACACTCCGCTTCTCAGCCACATAGCTCTCCGGTGATCGCTCGCCGTAATAGACCTGCCAATCTGGACCTTTCCCTGACCCGTTCAAATGGCGCAATTCCTCCTCCAGAACCTTCCCCTGCTCCCACGCTTTTGACTCTGCGTCAGGCATTAGCGCATCCCTCGTTTACCTTACTAGACAACCCAACTCCGGAGCCTGACACTCCGCGAGGAGACCTGGATCCTGATGATGATGATGATGAACGGGGTAGTAATTCCATCAGTCTATCTCAAGCGCTGCTTGAGAGCCGCCTGCCAGACTTGCCTCCCCCAGGCTCGACGCGTCCTCAGGCACCCATCCTCATATCTTCACATCCAGTGGCTTCCCCGGATGATGAGCCCGGCAGTCCTCGAAACTCTCTATCACAACAGAGCGAACATGACATGACAACACCATTACGGAATAGGCGGCGAAGATGGTCGCTAATGCTTACAGGTAGCACAACATCTGACGGTCTTCAGTCGACCAGTCCGACTCTACTGCGCTCAGCCACAGCAACTCCATCAAATCAGCAGACGCCGACAAGAGCCCACAGATCGGCTAGTGGCAGATCGCATTCGCAATCCCGAGTTCTGCGGAGACCATCCTCTGCCAATACCGATGTTACTCCTACTTCAGCTTTAATCCCTGCTCCTCCACTTCCTGATGACGCAACATCAATGGTTGCGTCAACATCCGCGTTATCTGTCACTTCCGCCACTTCTGCGACGTCTTCGCGTACAAGATTCATTCCCAGAATCATCAGCAATGCGTTCCAGAGTATAAAATTGGACAGTGAACGACCTTCAGCTAATGGTGGCGGTGATTCGGACTCGAAGAGAAACAACAGTTCTCCTATGCTTGCACACACCCCTCCCCCAAAGCTAGAGTATGTCAAGTTACCTGGTACTAAAGGATCCTCAATGATCAAAGCGGTAGAGACAGCCAAAAAGAGGTGAGCCAAGCTTTGTCGCTCCGGTCTTCAAATACTGACCGTTCTTTAGCTTTTTGGCCATTCTATGTGGAGAAAATGGAGAGAAGGTTGAGTTATTCGCTGGCACTTATCGAACGGCCTTAGGGCTTTCCAGAACATTCATTCTCCCCGATTCACCTCGATCCCTTGAGCTACAACTTCAAGGAGACGATCTCGTCGAGGTTTTCCTCGTATTCTCCCAAAATGTCTTTGGCTTAGAGCCAGCCACAGTACGCGTTCGCGAGGTTCGAATTGGCCGTGCAGAACGTCGTGCAGCCCGGCGCCGTGCTCGTGAAATACGCTCTGGCGACGCAGCTGGTCCGAATGATTCCGAAAGTGCGCTTGTCGCAAACGGTGAGGATGAGAGCGCGAGCGTGAATGTCAGTATCGGAGTTTCCGTGTCTGTTGGTTCGACGGTCGTTGCAAGTGGAACAGGACCGCAAGTGCCGCAGACACCTCAATACGTTGCAAGCGAGCATCCCCAAGAGAGAAGCGTTCCCGCTACTCCTGCGGCGACCAGTACTGCTGTAGTTGATGCTACACAGGAAGGTGCAGAAGGCACAACAACTCCCGCCGAAAACGGTATCTCCGTGAATAATACCGTTTCGGACGAATTAGTCGCATTAGTAACCGCTCGTATGGGGCCGTATACTACTTTCCAGCAGCTATCCTTTGCTCCCCAGTTCCCTCTGGCGTCCATTGCAGATGAATACGTCATACCTCCAACCTATCCTGATTTTATTGGGTATCGTGAACGGTATGAACCCGCAGAGACCGGCGACAGTGTAGACTTATCCCAAATCAACTTTTCTCCTCCTGGACTGCCAGTACCGACTGCCAGTGCACCCTCCAAGTGGTTCTATCGAGATCCTAAGGGTAATGTTCACGGTTAGTTTTGGGTCGTTTCTTGAAGCGTCGATGTCTTACTGATTGACGAATAGGTCCTTGGAAACCGTCTCTCATGCAGGCCTGGTACAAAGATGGCTTATTACCTCCCGACCTGCCCGTTCGGAAAGAGGAAGATACCGAGTACATTCTACTAAAAGATCTTCGTGCGCAAAGTGTAGATCCATCGCACCCATTCAAGCCTCCGCCCGCCCCAGCCTCAACTACCCCCAATATTTTCCAACCTTCAGACAAACCGTTGCTGAAGCCCATATCCCTCCTGTCCCAGCCCAAACATTTTGGGCCTCCGGCGCTGTTCTTCTCAACTCGTGGCGGGCATAGTACGACCATAGTCGACGCCCGTGGGCGTTCAGTTCTGAAATCTCGGTTTTTATGGAGTGAAGACGAACGCCTTGATGACGAGGTCAAGTCTGCCTCGCTCATGGGTCGATTGGGTGATATCAAGCGCCTGGAAGCGGTCGACATTAAGGATCGCTCTGTCCTCATTGCCATGCGCCAGGGTGGCGTCGAGGCCGTTGACATAGGTGATGCTTTATTAAAGCCCGGGGATGATTCACGTACAGCTCTACCTCAATTCAATCCGGCTCTGTCAACTATGAGCCGCCGTGCACCTTTTATCTGGAAAATTGGAACTCCTGTGGCGGCTTCTGCCAGTTCAACAGCTACAGCCACGATCCTCTCGCGGCCGAAAGGCAGCCATTTGTCGAAGCCCAAGCTGAGCGCTGGGCTTGCCAAGTCGCCTGGTACCCGGACGGAGTTTAACGTCGGAGACTCGGAGCCAGAATTTCTCGACGAAGTTCTCTTCCTGGGGCGCAAGAATGATGAGATTTACATTTGCGAGCGAAATGCGGGATCTTTTAGGATTTTACGACTCTGTCCTTCATCATGACGCTACTTGGCGTCCAAGGATTTTTTCTCTCTCTCATGTTTTAATACACATGAATGCACATTCCACAGATCTATAATCAACACGGAGACTTTGTACGCAATATCCCAAGGCATATGTATGTACTCTACGTGCCTCTAATAATCTATATTCATTCTTGAATGCGGACTCCGGATGGTTAACGGCGAGCCCCGAGCAATTCAATTGAGCACGTGATATAAAGAAAGCTCAACGAGAAGCCGACAAAGCACAGAGAGAGCGGAAGAAATCCGCGCATGCGGCTCATAAGCAAGCCAACAAAATTCGGCTGAACAAGAAAAAGGAACTTGCAGACATGACACTCGTCCTTTCCGAGTCCTTTAAATCGCACCCGGATCTCCTTCATCTTCTTCGAGGAAAACTGGAAGAATTTGGTGCGACGATCACCTATGAACCGTCCCTCATCCCCAAATATGACACTGTTCGATGGCAGAGACGCGTTCATCGTGAATATGACGTCCGCAACCGTGAATGGCTCCCGGTTGATACGCCTTATCTCAGATTCGAGAAATTTCTTCTCTTTCGTATCGCTGTCGAGAAACTGAAGGCTCTTCTCGATGGGGATGGACTCTATCGCCTTGTACAGCGAACTCGTACCATTCCCGGCGTAGAACTACCGATGTGATTCACATCATGGTCAACGGCATGATAGCGCTGCGTAAAAGAACGCCGCGAGAATGGGACAAAATGGAGAATGTTTTGACAAGTTTGGAATTCAGGGAAGGAATCAAGCTCACGTACGTCGAAGACGATCAAGAAGTGGTTACTTGCTTGTATAATCATGCTGGTAACCTCGGTAAGTCTCTTGCCGTATAGACTCACCTCCATGCTCACCTGGAACAATACCTAGGTATACGGGAAGAGAAGTAAGCTCAGCGCCCGTCTAATGGGATTTCCAAAGACTTACTGTCTATCTCATAGACTAATATCGCGCACTTATCTTCCTTTCTGTTCCGATATCAACGTACAGAAAGGCAACGGCGACAGCGATACCTATAAACAGATGCTTCAACAGATTGTTCGATTGACCGACGCGACGGGTATCATTGCAGACCATCTCACTATGGGGGAGTTGCGAATCGCTTACAACAGTGCGCCTCACCCGGATACGATGCTAGCTGAATGCAAGGTAAGTTTGACTTTTTGCAGCTTAGCCTCGTGCCTCAATTTCAATTGGTGCCCTCAGGTCTCATATCGCGCAGATGGGCAACGAGCTTCGTCAAATGGCGGCCATGACAAAATTGGACGGGCCCTTTCAAGGAGGGTTCATACTGTCTTCTGTAGCGAAGATCATTTAGAATTGGTAGTAAATGACAAATGATTCGTAGATTTATTCGTAGATTTATTCTTGCTTTCTTCATAATTAATCCATATATCAAATGGCAGAAAAGAGATTCCGAAAGCTCTTCCGAAAACTCCTCGGATAGACTTTGGATTTTTAGTTTGTACCTTCCGGTTCTGCTCGCGCCGAAGAAGACTCATGCCGGGCGAGCACCCGAGCGCAGCCTCAAACCTCAGCACGACCATGAAGGTTGTTATCGTCGGTGCAGGTAAGCGGGCATAGGCGTATACTTACCAGTCAGCTTGATTCACCAGCGTTTTATAGGGCCCTCCGGACTGGTCACGGCCAAATGTCTGCTGGAAAACGCTGACAGTAGCTTTCCTTTCGATCCCATAATCCTGGAACAGGTCCGAGATGTAATACGCAAAATCTAAGCAGTTCTCAAGCAAAAATCCCACAGGAAGATGACATAGGTGGAACCTTCAGATACAGATCTTATGAAGTGAGTGCAGTTCAGTATACACGAACACTGACCGTTTAAGTGCAATAGAATGCCAACTTGGTTTCGTCTAAACAACTGACCAGTTTTTCCGACTTTCGCCTGCCTCTGTCCCATCCTGATCATCTTACTCTCCAAGTACGTAGGCTCGTCACCTCCATTGCTTACTTGGTGATGACTCTCCCAGGAATATGTTGGATATCTCAAGGAATACTGCAATCATTTCAAGCTCTCGGAGAGAATTCATCTAAATACCAAGGTCGTTAATGTTGCTCGTCATTCTAAACGTGGACATATAGTTTCATATGTGACGAGAGAATCCCGAAACTCAGACTGGAATCATTCTGGTAAGTTTTGATTGGGCTACTTTATGCATTAACAAACTAAGCACACCACTGTAGAGCTACACACTATTCATGCGGTTTACATTGCTATCTGCAGTGGCTTACACGTCTACCCCTCAATACCCGAAATCCCTGGCATCAAGCACGTCGTTGAAGCCAACAAATCCAGTATTACCCCTGTCGTCTTCCATTCACATGAGTACAAGAAACGTTCGGAGCTTCGAGGAAAACGCGTTATGATATTGGGAACGGGGGAAACAGGGATGGATTTGGCGTATGAAGCTGCTCATGCCGGGGCAAAAGAGGTCGTCTTGTGTTCTCGCTCTGGGTAAACTCCACTTCACGTCATCTTGTGTTCTTTCATATCTTTAGCACGCCACAGGTTCCTCTCGTTTCCAAAGGCACTCAATGATTTTGAAGTCCTGGGTTATAGTTTTGATTCAAGGCGGCCGGGGGTTCCGATAGATTCACTCATTACAAACCTGGCAGAGACAGCTTATGTCGTGAGTACCTCTTGAAGTACTGGGATAAAATCCATTCCAAGACTCTTTCAGCACCCATGGGTTGCAAGCTCTCATATCCGCTGGTTGTAAGTGTTGCCACCTCCAAACCGTGATCTTACCCATATATTTGTAGTGTATCGGACTTCGTAATCAAACGACTGTTATGGTTTTTGACAGGTGAAGAAGGACCTGCATATCCGAGTCTTGACTTAACATCCTTCTTCAGGCACCCAAGCTGGTTGCAATCAATGGGTGGGTTCTTCATCCATCCCAGCTTGTCTCTCAGTTGTGATGCCTGTATTGTCAGGTCGGCGAACTTGAACCCGAGCGACTTGGACGGGCGTACGTATTTTTGAATAAGGTTAGTGACACTTGGATAACGATATTCGCTCGACTCATCGTATTACCACTCATACAGTCGCACAAAGCTATGCCGTACATAAATCGGCCATATCGGAACCGCCCAAAATACCTCGATCATCTCTCTCGTTACATTGATCCTCCAGAGGACTCACCCCCTCAGACTAACTTTACTGTCGACCTGGCCCCCTTCCCCACGCATTTCCTTCCGGATGGTCGAGTGGTGTTCACTGCTAGCAATCGCAAAGACTATATCCGTATGAAAGATCGGGAAGTGCGCCCAGAGCTGGTCATATATGCTACAGGGTACAGGCAGGAATTCAGCTTCCTGGATAAAGAAGGTAGCTATCCAACGGCGGCGGACGCAGATATTAGGAACATTGTGAGGAAGGGTGATGAGAGCATCGCTTTCATTGGCTTCGTAAGACCCGGAGTGGGTACGTTTACTCTTTTTCTCGTTTTCCAGTAACATGCAATCATGTTTCCAGGTGCTATTCCACCCATATCCGAGATGCAGACATTCTTTTGGATTTCGCTATTAAAAGGACAAGTTCGTCGCCCATTACCGTCACCTCACTATCACCTTCTCGTCAAGGAGACTGCACGTATCAAGTACGGCGTTGATCACTCCACCTACATGAGCACTCTGGCCAAGGACATAGGGGCTGCTCCAGGGTTATTTGAGCTCTGGAAAGAGTACGGGGCTCATGTGCTAATTTGCTATTGGTAAGACATTCTTGCTTCGTTTCATTTGCGATGAGTGCCAATCTTGTCCTAGCTTTGGCGCGGCATTCACGACATTTTATCGCCTCGTTGGTCCGTATAAAGTGGCCAGTGCTCCTGCAATCATCAAAGGAGAGTTATGGGACACAATCACTCGCCGAGGTCTTATTGGGGTATGTGTATGTTTTAATTTTCAGGCGAGTCTGAGATATTGAAGAGCGCTTCCTCGGTTTTGAAGAATCTGGTCATGGGTGTAATTCCTATGATATTCTACTTGACGCTCAACACCATCGCTTTCATCTTGGGCATACTTTGGATCATGGTTGGAGGGAGAGTGGAATAGATTCACCGGCTTGAAAATCAACGGTCATTAGCTACTCACATACAGAACTGTACAGAACATGAAAAGGATAGACATAGATGAGCGAGTAGATGTTCATCGCATGATTTGGCGACTATGGCATCGCTTCTTAAGGTTCAGAGCCTATAACTTTGCCACAGTTTTTCTCAACTCAATCTTAAGAATTTTTCCTGTAGACGTTTTCTGTTTGAATAATTTCTTAGTCGAAGTAATTGAGAAAGAAACGTCTTGACATCCTTACGGGCAATTCCTGGACAACCTGTACCCACTCGGGGCAGGCAAAGCCAGGAAGACGCTTTCTGGCGTGTGCAATCAAATCTTTAGCAAATGCGTCGTGTTTGCCCTCCCATTTCGAAACGTGCTGAGGATGTAAAGTGACGAATGCCATCGCACGTTCCCCCCATTTTTTGTGCGGACGGGCGACGACAGAGACCTCAAGAACATGCGGGTGGGAGGACAACTCTGCAAGGCGAATCAGATAGGAATACGGACAAATCTAATGGATCGACCAGCCTTGCTCTATTGCCAAACTTGACGCATTCTCGCCTCCTGAGATGATAATATCTTTCTGTCTATCGAGAATCGCAATGGAGCCGTCAGAATGCATTACAGCCAAATCTCCGCTCCCAAAGTAGCCTCCGCGGAAGGCTTTCTTGGTAGCTTCGGGATCACCAAAATACTAAAATGGCGTCAGAACTCAGTCCAGAGATGCATAATCCGAACACTATACCCACTTCCTGCATCACAATATTACCTCTCGTCACAATCTCTCCCATGGTCGTGCCATCGGAAGGGACATCGACCAGTTCACCTTCTGGACCAGTGGGGCTCTCATCCGCCCGATAAACCACTCGCAGATCACTGGCAGTCGCGAACGAGTATCCTTGACGTGCCATTAGCTTGGAGCGTCCTTCCAAAGAAAGCGAAGCCCATGCTTCTTGCGGGTAGCCTCTGGTAAATGGCCCATAGGTCTGCACAAGTCATCGTCAGGAGACGATCAATAAGTTATTAAATGAATCTCTCTCTTGCCTCGCTAATAAAATGCGTAAGTAGTGACTTATACTTCAACTAACTATGTGTGACAAACGTTAAGCCATATACATGAATCGGAATAATCCCTATTTGCTCTAAGGAACCGATCAGATGAGCCGTGGGTGCAGCGCCTATGGTCTCGATTAGCACGGGTAGAAACCTCGAATAGCATCTTGAGCGTACCTGCTATGAAGGCTTTGATAGGGGATGAAGGACGCTTTGCCCCAGGTGCGTTGACGATCCCAATCTGGACAGTTGGTGCTCCGCAGTAGTGCGTAACCTTGGAATGTAAAAGATGTTTCCAAATCAGTGAATAATCGACGTTACGCATTGTAATCTGAAATCCCGAGTTTCAGTATCAAACAGTCACAATACAAAGTCTCGGAGAGTATGAGGTGTACCTGAGTGGCGAACGCCAAGGTATTCGCCCAAGGAAAGGTCCATCCTCCCGCGTGAAACATGGGCAAAATCCTGACAGCCTGGTCAGTCAATAAAGAATTATTACTGACTTGACGTTGATGACATACCAGAGATATGTAGAATCTGCACTCATCCTATGGGCCTGTGGTGAGTGTCCCGATGATTGAAGGTGCTTGGAAAGGTATCTTACTGTCCCTCGACTACATTCGCAACAGCGGCTAGATATGATCCTGTAATGACAGTTCAGGTATATCGATACTATCTCGAAAAGTACATACCTCGTAAGGTTGATAGGACGCCCTTCAGTCGGTTAGCACTATTTACAAAGTTGTACATGATCTATGTACCTTTGGCTATCATAGGGTGCTCAGTAACATATCCGCAATGTAAGATATTCTCCTTACCCTACCAGTTGTTCCGGAACTGCCCATCTTCAATCAGAGGTCATCCGCGAAGGAAATCAGTGACGGACGTACGTGTAACAAAGTGTAGAAGGAAAATTTTCGTCGGCATCCATCTCTAGTCCAGACCAACCTTTTCCTGCGCTAAATCGGCGCCCGTCGCTCAGAAATTGTTCGTATGGGTCTCCTATTCGTCCAGTATCGTTGCAAATTACTACCGGAATCTTGATGGGAGTTCCCTCGATAATGTGGAGATACTCGGAGTCGACAAGTATAAGCTTCGCCCCGCTGTGTTCTACCAAAATTGGTGAGCGATGAAGAACATCTGCGTGTCGGAATGCACGCACCCAAAATGTAAGTTACTTCCTGGCGAGTGAGGCGTATATTGATGGGCGTAAGCACTACTCGAGCGGCAATGGCACCCTGGAACGCGTCTATGCAGAAGAAGTGTACTCAGTAACGATTTAAAACATTGCCTGAGCTACTGACCTGCCATCATTGGTCTACACAATTTGTCGGTCACGTGATTATAGAATGGGAATTGAAGTGACGTACGTATTACCTGAAATGACAGCAACGCGGTCCCTTGGCCGGAGTCCCGCTTTGATAAGGGCGTATGCTAGATTTTGCACTCGTTGAGCCCTGGGATAAGTGTAAGAGGAGACCTTCTCAGGCGAACACAATCGACACACCATATAGAATAAGCGTAAAATGCTGGGGCCTTGGCGTCGGGATGGGCAATGGCAATTTTAGTTGGATATATTGTGGCGGCTCTGAGGAGGAACTCTAGAGGATTCTTGAGGGTACTAGGTGAAGCAGGCTGCGGCGAACTGGTGTAAGTACTCACTAACGGATGGTAGTTTACAGGGATATGCTGGGGAAGCCTCAACCTCAGGACGTTACCCGGTGGCGGAATACTCTCTGCTGTTGGCTTGAAGGAATCGAGACCAGGAAACATGGTGGTTGAGGACAGACAGTAAAGTATGAATGCGGATGTTTTTATGACATTTCCCCGGAATTGATTATCTAATCTTATCTGTCCGATGAACGCCCCCCTTCAATCCGCTTGTTTATCTACTACTTCCACGACAACTTCGAGCTGGCTCTTGGCGCACACTATGCTCTCGCTCTTTATTTCTATCTCCGCACTCGCTATTCAGAAAGTCCTAGGCAATGCTCCTCGCTCAAGTTTGATTCGCTACAGACTACCTGACCTCATTTTCTTTCAGCCGATCCGACAGACTTCATTAATCCAGACTACGTTATACAACATTCAAACGACCCTCCCACTAAATCTGCAAGGATCAAAATCTTGCATAACGCCCAGGCGGCGGCTGCACAGGGTCCATGGAGTAAGCTCTCTGTGTCGCAAACACCCTTGGAAGTAGCTTATATGCGGTCTGACTTGACTATTAGGCATCCAAAACGGCAATGGAATTACTCCTCCAAGCGGAGACCCCCGCGACTATCTTAGCTGGGCTCCTTAGTCAATCTTTCATTCTCATGGCTGATGATCTTGTTACTGAACCGCGTTTAGCCACTGGCCAAACTGTAATTGGTGCTCGGCCGGGCATAGCTACAACACCCATTCGAAGGACGATGGAGAGGACGGTAACTTCGAACACAATGATCCTTACTCAGATCTTGGTCCAGGTGAAGATACTAGCAATAATGCGGGCGCGATGGACTACACTGCTGTGTTTCTCGCTTCTCAACATAAGCGCATCGTCCGTTCACGTAGATCCCCGTTGAACAGCCAAGACCTCAACCCTGCCTCTGCGCTCATATCTAACGGAATACCTGAATTCCAAGCCCCATTTGGTGCATCTGTACCATCTGTACCGCCTGCGGAATCTTCCATGCCCATTTCAACCTCGTCGAGCATTGAATCCTCGACTACTGTCCATGCCGCTATAGACAATACAAAGCCTTCAAAGACTTCGTGCACTCCGTCTCCCTCGACGCCCCTACCTCCGTCTGCGAGTAGGTAATCTCTATCTTATTTATGAATGGTTCTGATGTATGCAAATACAGCCTGGACGATGTGCCCCTACGTGGTACGCGATGGTACGAGGCTCTTTGATGATCCAGAACGATTGATTATCTTGAACACATATTAGGTAAAGTGAATCCGGACGTTCGATCCTTGCGCGGCGCCGGAGCTATCAATCTGGCATGTGACGCCATTCTCAATAACGCACAAGCGTACGCCTTTACTGGAGAAATCAACTATGGCAGGACGATGATCAGCACCCTGAATACACTGCTGTTTGACCAGAAAACTGGCATGAAACCAAATATGAACTATGGCCAAGTTGTCCGAGGGCCAGGGAAGCAGAACGGGAGCTTCACTGGGCCGTTGGATCTGAGGGGCTTGATTAAGGTTATGAATGCCATACTCGTCATTCGACAACTGGAAGATTCTTCTTCGGGTTCGTTCCATCAACAAGGGATAGTATGGACTCAAGATATTGATCGGAAATCGCGCACCTGGATGTCCCAATATCTGGAGTGGCTAACAACCAGCTCAATTGGAAACGTGTGTATTTCAAGGGCTAGTTGGCTTTTTCTCTTATTAACTTTTTGCTTGGTGCCCAGAAAGCTCGTTCCAGACCCAAGTGAGACTCCATCAGTCCTAAATTTTGCATTATTCATCGTCCTTGCAGTAATCATGCTTCCTTTTATCATAACTCCTTGGCATCACTGTACGTCGCCCTCGACAGAATGGAAGATGCCAGGAAGACTCTGGACGAGTTCTTCAAAGGACCATTCCTGGAGCAGATAGCAAAATCTGGAGAACAGCCATTTGAAGCTGTGCGTACGCGCCCTGACCACTATCGTTCTTTCAACCTCGTAAGTTGTCAGTCTCGCGTGTATTGCATCTTGAGAGACTGATGATGATTTAGGAGGCATTGATTGTGAGATCCCACTCATTGCTTTATCCTGTCTTGATGTTTCATCTATATTCTTAGGCCATGGCGAAACTCGGCGATTATCTAGGTCAAAACTACTGGGATGCAAAAAGTAGACATGGGTAGGTTATCAGCCTGCACTCTGCGATCGCATTTCATTCAGAACTTGACCCGTCTCAAGTGCTACAATCAGGGATGCTGTCAACTTTTTGATGTCGGTAGATCCAAAAAAGGAGACAGAGGTGGCAGCCCAAGCTGGACAGCACGTTGCTGCCGCACAGGCCATATACGGACCATGTCCAGAATACTCTGCGTACTTGAACAAGCTGAAATTCGAGGAACAATCTTACTGGTACTACGATCAACCCTCCGCGTTCAAACAAGCCTCTTCATCCCGCTGTAACAAGATGAGGTCTCGGACCGTGGTGTGGAGACGGGACTCGGGATATGACAGTGGCGGAATACAGTGTCCGGATATGTTCAAAGAGTTTGAGAAGGTGGAAATTGATAACGGGATATTTGTTACTTGTGCGGACGTTCTGCCTTTTATTTTGGGACAGGTTTAGTAGCTATGTACCGATTCGTCTGGATATAATATCGAAAATTTAAATTCGCCGGAAAAGGCAAACCTAACCCATCGCGTGATTAAGCGGCGTCAACCCGCATCCTAGCCATCTTTCTCTTGTAATTTCCTTTTCAGCTCCACTCATCATGGCCGACGCTGCCTCTGGCTCAACAGACAAATCTGTTCAAGTTAAACTTGTTCTTCTAGGTTCGCAAAATTTCTTCTGGAACATGGTTTTCTTTGCTGCTTGAGCTTCAGCTCAAGCGCAGTATCACCCTCAAATACTATCTAACTTTGGTCTTATAGGTGAAGCTGCTGTTGGGAAGTCTTCGGTGGTACTTCGTTTTGTACGTTCAAGGAGCCATTATGGTATTACTATATCCTCACAGTAGTGATTACCATCAACGCAGGTGTCGGATGAGTTCCAGGCCAACAAGGAGCCTACTATCGGCGCTGCATTTTTAACACAGAAATGTCGTCTCGAGGATAGAGTGTTGCGTTATGAAATTTGGGATACAGCTGGCCAGGAACGATTCCATTCGTTAGCGGTGCGTCCTCAAACAGAAAAAAACACTACTCGTCGTTCATAATGACTTTCTTTCATTCCATTTCTAGCCCATGTACTATCGGAATGCTCAGGCTGCAGTCGTTGTTTATGATATCACAAAGGCTTCCAGTCTCGAAAAGGCTAAATCATGGGTTAAGGAGTTGCAACGACAGGCGAATCCGAACATCGTCATCGCTCTTGCCGGTAACAAGCTCGATTTGGTCCAAGCTCCTTCTTCATCGTCAGGCGCACTTTCATCTGAATCTGAAGATGAAGCAGACGATGCCACTGCCACACCCGGTGAAACACCTTCCTCTGCTGGAGGCGAACCGGAAAGTTTGAGGCAGGTCCCAAGAGAAGAGGCACAGGCTTACGCTACCGAAGCTGGGCTACTGTTCTTTGAGACTAGTGCCAAGACTGGAGAGGGAATCGTTGAGATTTTTACAGAAATAGGTTCGTGGTGCTCATAATCGACGAGTGCAATTAAAATCCTGATTTTTTTTCTTATTTTCAGCCAAGAAGATTCCTATCGAGCATATTTTGGCAGCTTCGCGTGGCGGTGTGGGTCGTCAAGGTGCTGCAGGCGGACGCTCTGGCACCACACAAGACGGTGCCGTGAATTTAGAGGAGAATGCTAATAAATCGAAAGATGCTTGCAACTGTTAAAGCGTTGTTGGGTTCTCAACATTTTTATACATGATACTATCTGGATCTCTCTCTGTCTGATGACTGTTATAGCTGTACAGCCCCACGGTCGTCACGTCGTTTTTTTCTTCCTCTTCATTAATTAGTTCCTTGCGCTCGTTATGTGTATTGTGCTCTTATATTAGCTCGGACACGATTGGAATACTCGTGATATACATCGTTCTATATTCGAGAGGCAGCTGGTTACATGTATGTTCATAAAAAACTTGATACAAGCGGGCATCTAATCCACATAAGGCGGCGGTCGCGCAACATGTTCTGCGTGGTTCTCGGGAACGAGATACGGAGGCGGTGCGTGACCATGAGAAGTTGGGATTTCAGGAGGGGGGACCGGTGATGGACTGTGCAGCCTGGGTATTTCAACGGAAGGTGACCTTTGCCGGGGTCGATCTGGTGATCTAAAGTCAGAATCAATCGAAGGAGGAGGATCCGAAGGATCATCCAAAGCGGGAGGTGGAGGTGGAGGCTCAGTGGAATCATCTTGATGTTGCACCTGTGCTGTAAGCACCAAACCCAGGGCTTCAATTGTCCTTTCTGGCTCTGCCATATCAGCTAGCTGGGTGACGTTCGTATCTCTGCTGGCCATCTCAAGTGTCGGCGGTGGTGTTGAGGATCGTTGCATGTCCTCTGAATGACCATCGAAAACCTCGGATACGGTGAAGCCGAAAAGCGAACCTTCACCATCAACGGTATACACAGGGAACGGTATTCGTGAGTACGTTTGGTCGACTTCGGGTGGGATGATGATTTCTCGTTCCGACTCCAAGAAGGTGGGCAAGCGCGCAGAGGTCGAAGCCTCCGAGGCTGAAGAGAAAAAGGGTGGAGGGGCATCTCGTTCTTCGAAGGGGGGGGAGCACCGTGATAGATCCCGCTAGGTCCGGCTTCTCCTTCGGAATAATGGGGAGCTAGTTCGTCCTCATAGCGATTTGTTTGCACAGGGGGGCGGTCATGCTTCTTCTGATAAGCTTCATCTGTGGAGCTGCCAACTTCTGGCAGAGAGGCAGAGGGAGGAAGAATTGTGATAGGGATGGTGATGGTTGAGATACGTTCTGTTCGACTACCAACATTCACAAATGAGATGTGGACTTTGATTTGAAACGTGACCGAATGTAGGAGGGTAGACTGAGTGATGGAAGAAAATTCAGTGTCTCCATCCAACTGTTCGCGCTCTGGGCTGGGTAGATGTAAGATGTTGGCTGATGGAGATGTGAATGGGGAGGCTTGGTGCATGACGAACCGTAGTCGGACGGGTTGTGAGGAGTGAAAGCGGCAAGAGGCACCGGAACGAGCCAGGATCGTCCGAAAGGCAGTATCTGTAAAAAGCGAAGAGGCAGCAGCTTTGGCAGACTGTGTAGGCTTTTCAGAAGCCAGCATCGGTGAAGCACTCGTACCCTCAGCAACAGTATCGTGGTCCTCCGAAGGTTCGAAAGAATCTTCAAGATTATCGTCCACCGCTTCCCCTCCATCATCCTGTTTTACATGAATTATTTGCAGAAGCTCCGTCTTGACATTGCGTAGCCTGAGACCATGATCTACGACTGTTTCTCGGGATGGAGGAGGGATGGAGACATAAACTGGGATATGTTCACCAACCTGATAGATCGTCCGGGGAACCTCTACATGGACAGGAGCAGGCTGTTCTAAGGAATGAGTCTCTGGTGCAGTCGGTACAGAGTGGAGGTGCGCTGTGAATCGTTTAGTGTGAACATTGAGGCTTTTAGAAAGCGCAGGTAGATCGGCGTTCGAAGGATGAAGGGTCGCCGTGAGGATATGGGACAGAGAAGAACGGGAAGTCACTATGGATTGTGGGGCGTCCGGCGTCAGAGGAATCGCGAACAACAGTGACGGAGGCGGAGACGACGCCGACGACGAGTTTGCAGACCGCGACCACAAGACGATCTCCGACATTCCCAGTTCAATTTCTTTAGCAAACGCTGCTTCAACCGTTTTGAAGCTCACAGTTCTGTGTATCGCGAGGGTTTGATAATTGGCCACAGCAAAGAGTTTCATGGACTTACACCTTATCCCATTCCTCCGAGCTAGCCCCTTTGATCTGCAGCTCGCCCTCAATGGCGGCCCTTTCGTCTTCTGCACCTAGATAGCCCTTTTGAAAGTTTACAGTGTCCACGGTAGGCACGATGAGTAACTGAGGTCCATCTGAGGACTCTGTCGAATCTGAATGGGCAGAGACATCGTCAGAATCCTCCTGCGAATACGTTGGTGGTGGAACGAGATCAGACATTGGTGGAGATCAGAAACCGCGAGAGCTATAAAGCAGCCAGTGGCGCGCACAGCGTTCATAACACGTAATACAGCCTGAATTCACGCAAGTTACTTGATACAAATAAATCCACAACTATACAGCCTTTGGCGTTAGAATTCAACCCGGATCAAGCTCTCCAGCTCAGCAAACATCACTTCGTCGGCCTGCACCTCTCTGCATAACAGAACATCCCACCCCATATCCGTATACCCACCTAGCATCCCTGTTCCTCGCTCAAAGTCGTTGTCCCCGACCTCTCCGTAGCCGATCCCAAACGACAGAGTAGGGGTGATGCCTTTGGAATTATCAAAGGAATCTTCCCCGTCGTCAATAAGTTTTAACGTCTCGATAATCCTTCGTACAATGACCGAAAAGAACTGTCTTGCGTCGGGGTTGTTCTGGACAAACAACTTTTGGATGATTCGCATCATCACGTTTTTGAAGCCCAGACTGCGATCGGCTTTCACCTTTGCTTTGAGCTCGGGCGGGAAGATAAATCCGAGGGTATACAGCGTCATGACGGTTTTTTCCACGTAGCTCAGCCATACCTCTCTTACGGCCAGTTGAAAATCGGCGTCAAGCACCGGCAGCCGGTGCACAACCGCTACAAAGGTAAGCCACAGTGACGGTCGAGAAACGACTTTTGATAATAATAGTCTGTTAGCGTCTGTTTGACCCAGGCGAGTGAAAACTTCGAGGGCGAGGTCTGCCAGAGCAGGCGGTTTCAGTGTTCCACCAAGAGGGACCCCGGTGAGCTGAACAGAAGCCAAAGGGGATACAGCTTCGGCTGGATCCACAAGATAAGAGGCGATTAAGTGGAAAATGCGATAGGGTGTCGATAACGAAGTGGTGCCCTCGGAGAAGAGAACGGCAGGAGCGAGCAAGCCCAAAATGTTGAGCACATCTTTTCGCACGGCGAGGACATCGGAAAGAGACAAAACGAGGGAAGCTGGAAAGAAATTTGAGTCCTTTTCAAGAACTCGACCCGTTCTCAATAAAAGATCCAGCAACCGTGTATGATTGGCCAGGAAAGGAACATTGTCCGCAAATATGGAGAGATTACGGATGATATTGGTGACAGCGAGAATAAGGTTTGCCGGTCGTTGCCGCGGACCAGTGTCGACGGATTTTGAGCCTTGCCGCTGTTCCAACCCTGCAAAAGGTTGTGTTCCTGCTTCATAGACTGCTTCAACCAGCTCGCGATTCGTGATAATGTGAGCATTGTGCTGAAGGTTGATGGACTCGGGGAGATCCTCGGCGTCACCGAAGGCGACGTCTTCCACAAGATCTAGAATCTCCTCCAACAAATCGGGACAGTTGGTTATTGGGAAACCGGCTGTTGGCGTTTGTCCCTTCATAGTCGACAAAAGGGTGAACGTAGTCAATGCGTACGAAAGTTCCGTCGAAAGTTTGGAACGAATAGACATTGTTAGCGCGTCAATGTCGATTGTCCCCCATTCGTTCAGATCTCTGAGTGGTCGGCGTGAAGAACTGAGGATTTCAGCGTCAACTGCTTTTAGGTCTCGTCCGCCGTAGGTGTCAATTTCGCGTACAAGAGGTTTGTACTCGATTTTTCGACGGGAGAGTTCTTGACGTGTCCGTGCTGGCCCAGTCATGGATGCGGGCGTGGGCGCTTGTGATGTTGGATTGAGACCAGGGTGTGATGATCCCACGAGTGACGGATCGGAAGCAGACCCTACCGGCTAAAACGGAGAGTGTTCAGTAATGATTCATTTAGGCTTAGTGGGGGCTTACGAAAACGCTATCGGCGGTTTCTTGGGGTTGTATGTATGTAAGAAGGACTGTGTATGAGCTTGATAAAAAGGGACGAACCAGTTCTTTGCCGTGTTCTCTTTCCTTCCTCTTCCTGTTCCAATTTTCGTTTTACGCCTTGCAGATCCTGGTCGAGAGTAGGGAGGTCGAGAATGGCGCTGGTTCCGTCGGACTGCATGGAAGGTGGGGGTAGAGAAGAAGACGAAGCGGACTGCGGAGAAAGGCCCACGCCAGGACCTCGTTGTGAGGAGGAGGAGCCATTGGCGGAGGGCCTCATGGCCTGCGCCTTCTTTTGTTGTTCCATGACGTTCTGCCTATAGAGTTGTTCAAAAGGCAAAAGAATCTTTGCATAGAATTGGACAAGATTGGGCAGAGCTGATTCTGGGACATCAAGGTGGAGTAGTATCGTCTGCCATCCATTTTCTTGGTTTACCTGTTTTAGCAGAGCGTGGTCAGGATAAATGAAGGAATGACTGGGAAGATTGATCTTGACAGACATTAGCAAAACCGCCACGTTGTAGAACTGTCGACCAGAGTTGAAAGAGATGAAGATTCTTGCCGGCAATTTTGAACATTCCCGGCTCTGAGCCGGTCTGGATATCCTTGAAGGGGGACGAGAGAGGGTCATAGTTGGGATTGGGGATACCAGTGAAAGCTGGGGGCAAAGGCTGATTGCGTTTTGCAAAGAGGGAAGCGAGGGAGATGGTGAAGCTGTTGGCCTTTTCCTTCCATAAATTCTGAGGACGAAGAGGTTGAGACTGAGCCATTGAACGGTCAAGCAGAGGAGAAGCTGGAGGCGCTTGATTTGGAATATGGGGAGTTGCTCCGAAAAATAGCCCGGGATTCGTCGAATTTGCTCCGGACGCCAATGAAGACGGCGACGGGTTCATGTTCCCGTGCTGTCTGGCGTGCCCGACGGCGGTCAATGCTGCCATCTGCTTGGCCTGTGCAGCATCAAGCATCTGCCCATTCAACGACGCTCCGCCTTCAAACAGGTTATTTGTCGGGTATGGATTTGGCGTGCTGAAAAGCAATCGAGAATTAGGAATAGGGTATTTACAGTATAATAGAAACAAGACATACAACATGGCTGAGGAAGAAAGCCGCCCCCCGTCTGACTCATCATTTCCTCATAAACGTCCATGGCCAATTCTGAAATCGACCAGATTTTTGCCTCAAAGGCTACGCCTCTGCCCGCTCAGCCCCCAAAACCCTCGAAAAAGGACAAGAAACGGAAGAGACAGGCTCCAGAGCCAGATTCTCAGTCAGGAAAGGGCCCAGAGACCATCGTCGATCCATCATCCACCCTGCCCGACTCAAAACGAGTAAAACTATCCAAAACACCCGCCAAATCCACAACGAAAAAAGACAATCAAAGTTTTAAAGATTCCAGAGGTTCCGGTCCCCGTATGTCTGGTATTTCTCCCCCCAGTTCATGTCTCTATGCTCATGCAGCCCAAGGTCGCAAAACAGAGGAGGGTTACTCGATATACAAGGCGGCAGAGCTAGGCATTAAAGAAGACGACCAAGGCGGAGGTATTCACGTCGTATCTCGCCGCTTCTCAGCTCTCATTTTCTCTACAAACAGACACACCTCTTTGCCCGTTTGACTGCGATTGCTGTCAGTATTTCAATCGACCCTATCTGCGACTTTGGTTGACTTGAATATCCAGGTTTCTGAGCGATGCTCTAATTCTACACTATTAATCGTCATCATCATCATCATCATCGTAGTCCACCAGACCAGGTTTAGCGGTTTCTCCCAGTGAATCCCCGAACGGATCTTTTTCCGCTGAGCTGGTCACTTTTTTATTCCTTTTCTCCTCCGCTTTCCTTTCTGCTTCCGCTTTCCTTGCCAAATACGCCTTGGTCCCAACCACTTTTTCCGGGTTCTTGCACGTTCGCAGTCGCCGGTCAACCTCTCGCACTGCTTCTACATCCGGAACTTTACCTGTATCCGTTATCATCGTTCGAATCGCCTCCAAGGATCCAGAGAGAAGGGTTGTTGATGGTCTAGCAGGTATATCAGGGCTGTCTTCCGATTTCGGGATGTTTGCTTTTGATTCTAGCCATTTGTTGGTCATGTCTGGAGCGACAAGTGATATACATGCCAGGGCAATTTGAGATGGTGTGTAGATGAATTCGGCGTCCGTCAATCGTGCGGCACGAATATGAGCCAGGGCAGAGTCGTAGATTGCACTCTGCTCTGTGGCAAATTCTGGGGGCATTTCAGGAAGGCTCTGAAAAACGTGTCAGGGACTCGATCTCGTTATGAGCATGTATATATATATATACCTGCATGTCAAGCCAAATTCCCCATAGCGCGCGGTGCGCATGCCAGACGGCAAACTCAAATCCAAGGCTCTGCGCGACCAAAAATTCAAGATCGAGAACATCAGAGGCTACGGTGTTGGGTATATGGGAGGTATATGCGTCCAAGGAGATGGGATTGTTTGTGGTCTTGGTGGCAAGAAACAGAGTTGTCAGCCTACAGCGCTGGCCAACTCAGCTTGTACGGCCAAAACTGCAATCTGCTCAAAAGACACACACACATGACATTTTTCGGGTGCCAGTCCATGACAGTATTCTTCAGATAGAATCTCTTGAGATAGCTCGCCGCAGTGGCCTCGACCTCTTCGGAAAAACGGAAGTGTCCACAGAGCTGGCTGATTTTGTGAAGGTAGAATGTAACGAGGAGATGCTCCTCGTCGGCAGTGACAAAAGAGACATTCAACGAGGATCTTGGCTATGCATGAGGTGCTGAGCATGCCTTGCATGGAAACCAGCGTTTCATACACACCTCGTAGGCCTCGAATGTTTTCCGAATGACGCCGACCGCGGCTTCGTTCAATGTTGATCGTATGAGATTGAGGCGTTCCGGCGAGTATCGCCAGTTCTTGAATTGGGTGCTTGTTTCATGCAAAGGTGTCTTCATCGAGGGCGATGCGGATGGTGGTTAAAAGTCAAGGAAGCGGGAACGTCGCCGGACTTTCTTCGGCACTCGTTGTCAGCCAACTGCAATAAGTAAATTAAATCATTGCGCCCACTGTCCCTTTCGCCTTTACATTCCGGTCCACAGACGTTCTTTACAAGATGCTCTTGGTGCGAGCTCACCAACATCTGCTTTTACTTCTCATAACCTTGGTTTCTCTGGCTCTGCGTGTCGAAGCCGGTCAAGGCTTTACAAACGGCCTTGCAATCATAGATGCCCCCAATCCTGGCAGGTCCGTTCCAATCACGTCGTACTCCAACTCACAACAACATTAACCCTGTATAACGTAGCCCTGGGCATGCCGGAAGTGCTCTTTCCATTGCTATAGATGTAATTCGCCTCACCAGCAGTACCCGCGCTCATGATCCTGACTTTGAATATTGTTTGCAGATTTCTGGCAATGGCCAACTGGCCATTGGTTCGGATGCGTCGAATCCTGCCTCAATGGCAGCTACGCATTTTAGTCTTTTGGAAATTTACCTTGTTTCCGCAGAAACAAGCTTGAATGTGACAGTATCCAACGGTTCAACACTCTTAACCCAGGAGCCAGGCAGTTCAGTCAAGCATCTTAATTGGCCTGTTCCCAATTGTATACCCGCTGGAAATTACAATGTATACCGCATCTTACGATGAATCGAAGTTTGAACCCGCATCTCACCTTCTTTCCCCCCCTTTGACCTGGTAGTTGACCTTTTACGAAACTTCCAGCATTCAAGGCCAACCGCATTTCATTATAACACCCATTCCAGTCCCAATACAGAACCCCAATCCATCCAAAAACCCTTGTTCACAGACTGCCGGCATCGCGGTAAACTCCTTGCAAGGTCAGCCTCAGGCGCAAAATCCTTTGTCGCAACCGGTGTCCCCAGGAGGAGGCCAAATGTCCTCCACATCATCTGGGCCAGCGTTCATCACCATAACCCTCTCAGGCCCTCTTCCTTTTCCCGTTCAGCCTACGGTGACTGTGACTCCTTCAGCATCTCCCACAACGGTCTTTATAGTATCTATGACTACAGAAACAGTCACGACCACAGGACCCTCTGGGTTCATAACCAAGACGTGAGTACTACAGACAAATTTTAAATCTCTGATAGAGACTCTCAGCCTGACCTGCTGACTTGCATACATTTTTTTCTGTAGTATAACAACCGCTGCTTGGTCTTCGACCGTTGCAGTGACGCAGAATGCAGAAGGATTCCTCCCAGTCAACGCCGGTTCGAGACCCTTGCGAGTGGGAGTTGCTTCTCTATTCAGCATCTGGTTTAGTGTTGTGCTCTGGACTCTCTTAGTATAAATTCTGTTTTTTTTGTGTACTTTTCTGTATCAGATAAAAGCCAAGAAAGATATCACCTTGCTTATATTGCACCCCGATAATTGATAATTGACTGCTTTTCTTCGAAATTGGCTCGTTTCGTAAGCCTGTGGATGGCTGACTCCCGATAACCGCGAGCCAGCGCAGTCCCTTCTGAGTCATACTAGTGCACTAAATACTCATCTAAGCTTGTATTTCCCTACTTTTTATGATTATGTGGTGCAAAGAACTCAGAGAAACTTTAGAAAGAGAATTTGTATAAGGGCTGAGTGAATATTTTTTGTATCGAGATTGCTGCAGGGATTTCGCGCAAAATATTATGCTGAAGTCTCTCAACATGCGGATGTAGTGTTTGAGCGAGCGCTAAAGTGTCTTTGGCCATGTCCTGACCAATGGAGCTATTTCCCAGTTTGGCGGCGACTTGTTTTCATCTTGAAAGTTCATTCAGGCTGGATTGCGAAACTACCGGGGTTATCAGATCCTCTAATGTAATCCACAGTAAACTGTAACTGGTAGTGTATACTATTGAATCAAAAAAACACTAGCTTTCCAAACCGCGCTCCTTTCTCCATGATTTTATCCAGTCCACTATCCGAGTGACATTGGCCTCGAGGTCCTCTGTAGATTCACTTTTCAGCTCGACTACCATCTCTTCAGGGTACGATGAGCGGGCTTCCTCCAGGACAACCTGCATTATTTCCGCCTCATTATTCTCTTGGATTTTCTTGAGTGGGTATGATCTAGATCATCCGAGTGAGATACCGTTTTTTTTTTTAAATTCAGATTCCGCACTAACCGTTTTTCGAGTCGATCCCAAAGCTGGGAATGTTCACACCGAAGGACGACTACCAGATCTGGCCATCGCTCTGGAAATATCTCACAGGTGTGCCAGTCCAGGATTATACCACCACTGGAGACCACGGGCTCCAGTTCGTCGAGTAGCTGAGAAGCACCGATATCAACCATTGGCAGGTGGAACTACTGAGACACAATAGCGCACTTTATCCTCATCGACCGTGTAGCTTTGCCATTCCTCATCATACTCCTCATACAAGCTTTTCTCCTTGACCCAGTCCCCGACATTGATGTGGCGAAGAGGAACCGGCGATTCGTTTGCTAAAAGTTGGGCGTGCGTTGACTTGCCAGTTCCAGGTGTGCCAGTGATCACTATAACGGGAGCTGAAGCTGACATTGAGCGACGGGTGAGAGAGTTTTTCGGCAACTACCGAAGGCCTTCGTAGATTACGTAAGGCAGCCTGTTTTGACGTGAGATATCTGGCCGATATCATTTTCTGTCTGTTACTATGTACACATCCGAGTGACAACGTCAATGTGCTCCTCCCAGTGAGGCGGCGGGTTTCTCTCATTCAATCTTCTCTTATTCTCCAACGTCCATCTGGGAATGATTGGGACACCGCTTCCGACTCCTTCCTCGTTAGAACGTGCCTCGGTCCCCACTGCTCAGCAAATTCTACCTCGAACTACTCCCGCTCCTTCAGCCGACCATTATCCGACTACAATCGTGGTTAAACTCGAAACTACTCTCCTTATTCCCAATTATCCTTATTACTACGACACTCCTGTCGCAGACTTTAACCCAAAGTACCATGCTCTTCCCGACGGATCCCTAGTTTCAGCTCCCTATCGCTCAGACCTTGCACAGGCAAACGGTGTCTTGCTCTTGTTGAGCATTCTTGCCACTATTTCAATCCGGAACATCTTCGTTTCTGGAAATTATATTCGACGCATACGAGTTCAGCAAAAAAGACTTTTTTTCTTCCTTTTCGTGAGCCAGCTAGTGGGATTCGTTGGTCTGGTACCCAAATCTATCTCATACGTGACCTCCCGCCTAAGTTCGACATGTAGAAGGTAAATTCTCATTCTTATGCGCATCGTTGCTCTGGTTTCTCATTCTTCCTCGTCGATATCTGTTCAAGTGTTATACTGGTGCTTGATTTTTCCGCCACTTTCTCCATTATCATTATTGTACGCGTTTGCTGCAGTATATTGATGTGCTCAATACTGATAAACCTCTGAACTCTTGTAGATGAGCGGAATCATTGGGTACAAGGCCTACAAATGCCTCGATAACTCCGTCCTTGTCCGAGTGATCGTTTCCACTCTCACAGTCGGATCTTTCGGTGTGAGTTTAGCGGACTGCATCACCGTCCGGGCAGCCCCGAGATTATCCGGTGAGACACAAAACTTCATTGGTTTCTTTATAGTCGCACCTTAACCTCATCGAAACAGGCAGCTGTGCCCGCATTGACGACATGCGCTGGCTCAGAATATTCGTCATCCTGCAGCTGGCACAATCTCTGTTTACATGCTTTTGTTGTAGGTTCAGATCCACTCGTCACAAGAATGGCTATTGACTGAATTTCTACATATTCTTAGTTCTATACGCTGTATGGAAATCACGACATTCCCCTGTTGCGAGGGACCATATTTCCATCCAACTTTCCGTAGATATCCAAGAAAACCAACTATATCGAGACCGATTAAACTCTGCCCCAAGTCACCAGTCAAGCGGACCTGTTTCACCAGCCCAGCAGTCTGCCGAAAGATTTATCAAAAGTAATCAAGATGCCCTTCCTCCTGGGACTCAGTCTCGCCAAGAGTCTATCAGTACAGGGTTTGGCACACCGCTGCCATCGCAATCGCTGGGGTTTCGTTTTCGTCGAGTAGTCCGACAAGACGAAAATTCCCTCAGGCCGCTATCTACCGGACCGGCGGCATCCTTGGCACCGTCTACATTCAGTAGAATCAGCCATTACATGCCTGAATTGTTCAGGAAAGTGATGGAAGATGAGGTCCGTCGGGTGTTTTGGGTTTTACTTAGTTTGTGATTCAGCTTTTGTCTGCATAGCTACTGTATACGACTATAATCACAGCGTCCAGCACCGTAGTCGCTGTGATATCCGTGGTAGGTGTCGCCTCAAAACACCAACTATCGTTCATGGGTTGGGTCTGCATTTACTGTAGGTTTCACCAATTACAGATTAAGTCAGTTATCTCACGCTCGGACTGACCAGGGGGTGCAGCGTCTATTCTTGCAACACACAGTCTCGGCCGTGCAGTTAATAGGCATGAGAGAGAAGTTCCATCCACGCAGCTGCGCTTCATCAGAGGAGATGGGATCCCGATAGACTTCGCGCGGCAACAGTTAACAGGCCGACGAACAATTGGGACCTTGCGTCAAGCAGATGGACAAGAAGGGTAACAAGCGGCACCAACAGTGATTCAATATTCAGTGAAACGCAAGCTTTGACCCATGAGTACTCGGCGCCGACTGATGGTCCATTTTCCCCTCGTTCTTTCAGGATCGAATCTCCCGCTCTACCCATCTCCAACATTTCCGGTTTCCGGTAGAACGTCACCCCTGGTTTCTCTGAACAATACCCGAGCTGTCGTCCTAGCAAACTCTACTGTTGACAGACACATTCTGGTGCAACGGGCCAGCGAACATGACTTGGCGGAAGGATTGAGATGATCAATATAAACCACCGAAATATCAAAAATCTCGCAATGTATTCGTATCTAGTCTGGGAAACACATACACATACATGTATAGAGTACACAGATAGTTTGGCGCGACAGGCACCGGGCCGCCGCGAGCCCTGAATATGGACCAAGAGGACGAGGTAGTGAACCGCATACCCATCCGGTTTTCCAACAAACTTGCTTTACAAATTCACCAGTTTCCTCTCCTCTCGCGCCCTCTGCAAGTACCTCCTTCAGCTGAAGCCAGCGGTAAAAAGATTACGGCCCGAATAAAACCTCAATCTCATGTCTGGAAATTCACATTCCTGTTGATACACGACCTGAAGTTTACAATAGAGAACGAGGTCTTGAATTAGGACAAGGTCAATTAGATGACGACCGAGAAAAAAACCAAGAGCGAAAGGGTAAAGGGAGGGAGGGCGAGGAGCCGCGTCTGTCAGAAATGCGTCTGAGAAGCGAGGAAATACCGCAACGGGGAGCCCAGATGCTGGGGATCGTTCATAACAGTGAGCTGGTTCTGTATCCAACCCAGTTGGTTCGTATTAATGATGGTCTACAAGACGAGCTTCATCTTCATCCTATCGATTCAACACATCAGTTCCGACCCACTCTTACCTACCTTGACTCCTTATCTCGCAGAACCAAGCGTCAAGGAGGCGCCGATTCCGACTCGGACTCTGATGATGGACCACCACCAGACCCCGATGATCCGTCATCGCCTGCTGTAGCTCCCAAAAGAAAGGAGAAGAAAGTTGCGGGAGAGAGCAAAGAGGTTCTTTCGGCGAAACGAGCGGCCGACAAGACTGGGAATTTGAACCAGCTTTCTAACGCTAAAAGGGACATGCTTGCCATTATACGTGCAGAGCAGGACGAGCCTTGGACTAGCCTCCAGTTTTGTGGCATCCAGGTATATATTTTTTCACGTCCGTCGTTTATTCGTACATCTTATTTTTTTTGTAGACGGAGGACGCTAGTCATTCACTAGACACATTCTTTTCCTCTCGCGACGAGGGGCTTTCTTGTACCACCGATGTAACTACCTTCCTTCGCTGAACTGTAGACTGGATCTACCTATTGCGGAGTTCGAGCGGGCGGACCATAAATCCATCGCGCTTCTCTTTCGGCTCACTATCTGTCAATCAGTGTCCACATCTTTGAGCTCATTTCTCTTTTGCTCTTGAACCACGATGTCTGGCCTCGACAGTGAAACCGATGATTCTGATGTCGAGAGTTCCTTAGTTGCATGGATGGATGCTGGAGTTTCAACAAACACATGTCATTCGGCCTCTGCAGGCCTTCGTAAAGCGGTTACAGAGGCCATCCATTTTTTGCAAAACGTTCAGCTTACAGATCTCGACGCAGTGAGCCTATCTGCCTGTTCATGAATCGCCTTCTTAACTCTACAATTAACTCAGAGCCAAGAGGAAGTACGTCGTACATCTTTATACGATCTAAACTGCCTAAAAAATGGAATAGCTCCACAGAGAAATTCTGAAGGCATCTCACATGATTGACAATTATCTCGATGGTTTGAAGGGACATCGTCCAGATGCGGTGAAGGAACTGGATTTGTTTGCCCTCCTTGGTAGGTTATGTGGTCTTTAGCATCTTAAACCTAACAGCAAAGTATTTTTTATCAGTCAGGCCTACTTTTATTCAAGTGTTATTCGCGCAAAGAAGAATGTTCCATAACATAGCGATAAAGGCATTATTGCCGGGAACTACAGCCTCTATCGTCGTTTGTTGGGTAGATGAACACCTTGCCAAGTTGGCCGACACCACAGCGATGATCATAACATTCAGATCTTTTCAGAACCGGGTGCTCTCTGACGCGATGAAGGCACGATTTGAGGATGATGGTCTGAGGGCCTCTGCGCAGCTTCCCGGTGAGGCCACCTTCGAGCAAGAAGATAGCTTTCCTCACATCTGTGCAACAGAGAAGTGGGCTCAGGTTCCTTCTGTCATTAGCTCAGTAAATGCTTCTCCTGCCGCCAAACGACTAGCTATTCGGCTTACATTCGCTGTCTACGACCTCGGACCTCGCTTGAAAAAATTTAATCCGTGGATTCATCGTGATACGTGTGTGCCAGCCGGGATTCTCTTATATTCTCTAGCCTTTTGATTATAGTCTCTTCTAGCCCCACCGCCGCCGAACTCTTGAAAATTTTAGATCAGTACATACTCGTTACCCCGGTCGATCAATCGATCTCATACTCAGACCAGGAACTTACCCAGGCGATGATTGTCTCCCTTTATGCGGTAAGACCCTTCCCAAATAGCTTGCCTCGTTGCGGTCAATCAACCTAGTAAATCCAGATATCCGATTCCGAACAGCACCACCACCGAATTGTTTCTCCTTTCCGTCCGCGCACTCTCGGCAGTCTTCTGGATATGATTAGCCTCGTCATGCACTGGAGCGGTTTCGAGGAAGAGGTAGCATGCATTAAACCATGCGAGGAATTAGATGCCCCGCAAATGGTCTTATTGCAGTCAAGCAACATCCTATGGTGGATCTGGGAAACGTGGAATGATTATCGAGTGGCAGGTGCCGAATCTATTACGAAATTAGTAGGTTCAACCCTGCTTCTTATGTGCGATTCTAGAGGATATACTAGACAGCTACCTGGTTGTTTCATCTACATGACATATCTGCTCGTATGTCCTGTGATCAACCTGCTGCCAGTTATGCGATCTTGGTGAGAGATTGGTTCACGTTACGAGATTGTTATATGATAATTTTCTTTCAGCCAGTGATGCATCACAGTATTCAAACTCTTGTCGGGGCCGGATACTGTGAAATTTTACCGACATCGTTTTTTGTCGTCTTGACCAACGCATGTCGCACGGTCCATCAACTATTGCATAACCAGCTTATCTCTGGTCGAATACTCGGTGATGCTACAGCTATAACGAAATGTCTATTGGGCCTTTTCATACTTCTCAATCAAAAACCAGAGCGTGAGTCATTCCAAATGTTGAGGACAGAAATATCGATCCATTTGCAGTCCAGTCCGCGATCCTGGAATCCCTTACCATGGTGGACGACCCGTCATTTGATAAAGCTCTACAAAGTATTCTTCATGATCAGAGAGCTCGATTCGTCGAGCGTATTGATGAATGTAAGGGTATGAATTATCTCAACCAAACCTGTCCGCTAAGTATTACCATTCCTCAGTGATTCTTCACTCCAGAAGGTAGGCACGTTCGTTCTATCAGATATATCGCAACCAATTTTATCCGTAGAAAGTTGATGAATCCCGGGGAACCCAGAGTCGATCTCTCAAGTGACAGCGTTCAAGAAGTCAGACTTATCCTCGACTTCTTGATCCGTATCTCCCATTCTCGTGAAAGCCAAGGACGCGTTCAAAGATCGCCTATTTTAAATCTGCTCCTTTCTGTCACCCAACAAGTGTTACAAGCCGATCTGAGGGCAGGATCCCTGAATCATTTTCGTGATACGATAATCGCTGGATTCTACGTTCTGCAAACTGATCCCACTTCTTCAATTAAAAGATTGAAACAAGAGGATTTATGGGGGCTCGCTTTGGACGCAGGCTGCTCAAACCTCGGCATGGCGTGTGCGTCGACTTTGGTATTGCAAGACGTCCTTGTGCTGATGGATACACTCAGCCAGTTTCGCTCATCATATCGTAGCCACTGAACGGCTTCCTGATTCTCTACTCTGCACCGAGGCCTGGGATAATCTGCGGGATACACTAATCCTCATTCTTCGGTCATATTATGCCGAAGAGGAAAAGCCCCTCGCAATACTTGTGTCCTCGGTCATATGTGGAGCACTTGTGCGATTGCTTGACGCCGATCTTTCAACAGGTAAGAACTTTACGTTTGTTTCCGAGGCCATGGACTGAATGCTCTCTAGTAAACCTCATATTGACTTCGCCCTGGACAATGAGCCTTTGCGCTGAACTAAAGCGATTTGCCCAGAATGAGACAAGACCTGAAGGGGAATACTTCAGACTTTTACAGAGTCAACTAGTCACCATTAGCGAAGTTTTACTGGCTGTCGTAGGTGTTTGCTTCATGATTGACAGCTCATTTAACCGGTGATCCAGATTCGTGCCAAACTGGACTGTAGGGACACACCAGCTGTGGATGGGCGAATACCTAGACTTGAATCTCGATTATTGTATTACGGGCGACACCCCGATTGTAGTCTAGTTTTGGTTCCTCGTTTGTTAGGGTGAAATGGAGTGGAGGTTTGCATCTTCCGTTCATAGATTAAATTATCCTCCTAACCGTAATATTTGTACCTGGCAGCTTGTCGCCGAGCCCGCTCAGATATTTTTCTTTCTACATATACATATGTAGATACGGCTGATTGTGTTCTCTCATAGAACATTTTTGACATGAGTAATGTTTGACTCCGGCCGAGTCGCGATGAGTCTCAAGAAGTTGTAAGTATGTAATTTATGTAAGCTTCGAGCGAATCCCAATTTTTATTTGCACACTTGATCAACCTCCTCCATGTCGTCCTTGAGACCTTTACAACACCGCCGCCGTTCTCAATCTGCTTCAAACTCTTTTCCTTCCATTCATCGCCAATCTTCATGGCGTTCGGCTACCAAAAGAGCACATCCGGCTGCTACAGATTTTTCCAGTCTCATCAGAGATGTCGAATCTTGGCGCTCAAAAAGACGTAGAAGGGACGGCTCGGTGAGCCACAAAATCTCTGATACTCTTGAGGTCGTAATTAATTATTTTGGTAGCTTTCTGGAACCAGCTCCGATGACGAAACAACCTCTAACTCGAGGAACGGCGTCAAGTCTTCACCCACAAAACCTGCTTTTGCCTCTACCTCTGTGGACTTTGGATTATCAGCGCGGAAAGATCCACGCCACCGTCATTCGATGCACAACTCTACGTCCGCGGTCGAGTACATCGGCCACAATGAGTACTCTGAACTCGCCAGAATCAGGTCTGATGCCTTCTGGGAGCTCAAGAGAAGCGTCGCAGAGAACGGTGAAGGACTTGTCCGTCGCATGCGCGACTATGAACAATCCAGAGCTAGGTCTGACACATATTCCAAAGTCAAGGATGCACAGAAACGAGGTAGAAAACGACAATCGCTTCTGGCGGCGTCTCGGAAGATGTCGCCTCCCACTCGTCAGGACGACTCAGAGTCAGAGGATGATGAAGATGTGCAAATATTGTCGGGTCATTTATCTGAATCCTTCCTATCTCAAAACACTCGTTCCACGAGCAGTAGATCACCTCGGCCATCTTCTCCCGGTTGTATGGATGAAGACTCCATGCCTCGAGAGGGATCGTCCACTTGTATGTCTGAACATTCTTCAGACCCACTCTCATTGTACTCGGCCCCATTCGGACATTCTGCGGTTCAGCCAGCAGACACAAACCCGTTATTATCCCACTCCACATTATCGGCGGATACATCTAGTGATGCTCTAACACACTTTCCGCTTAATTCCAATCTTTCAGCGCAAGCTTCACGATCGAACAAGGCTCTCGCCGCTTTGAGCCTCGCCATGGCAAATGGCGCTGGAAGTATCATCGAAGACTACGAGGCTCTCCGTGCCTTGCAGCCAATCCTAACGATGGAGGGCTCCGAGGTTGAAGATATATGGCATTAATTGTATTCCTTCTCCTTTTTTATACCTCGGTGATATGTATTCCTATCCTTTTCAACTTAGCGGCAGCTACAGAAAATGTCTCTTTTGTGTATCGTTATTCATCAAACTCGCATAATTTTATTGGCATTGCTTTTTCCAACTTACTAACTTACTCCAACGGATCTTCCACTTGAGAAATTTTTGCGCCGAGTTACTCTCCTTCCATCCAGAAATCCGATTCACATAGAATTATTGCAATAAATACATGCTGGATGTTGTGATAAATACCCTGAGTTTAAAGGGCAGAACCAAGGACTTTAAGAGCCAAAGCGCGCAAGATCTGAGAAATTTTGGGTCAGAAAAGTTAACGAGAAAGAATCCGCAATACCTCAGCCTGGAGATAGTATAATGTAAGCGAAGAGAAAACGGTGATGTATATGCATTCAACCTACTTTCTGAGTTCCACCCAAATCATTAAAGACAGCTGCAACGCTCTTTCCCTTGGCATCTCTGATGGAACCTAGTCGATTTCCTGCGAAAGCGCCGACTAAAAGGCCTGGGACGTTTCCAATTATGAAACCAATAGCTGTGTTCGCGTCAGGAAGAGATGAAGAGAATATAATGCGAACACAAGCATACCTGCTCCGGAGATAGCTCCCAAGTATGCCCACCAAGTGATTCGGCGATGAACTTCAGGACGCAGAAGCTTTGCAATTCTTTTGAGTGTCTGTGTTTAGATAGTTAGGTAGGTTTCATACCTCTTCGAATACGTCACCGAACACGCCATCAGCATTTGGCTGTTGACCTGGTTGACTACCGCTGCCTCCACCACCACTGAACATCGAGCTGAACTGAGAAAAGAAATTTGTAGAGGATCGAGGGTCCTGTGAACGTTCGTCGAAAGTTCGTGAAGCATGCAATGAATCGTATTCTCTTCTTCGCGTTGAGTCGGAAAGTACATAATACGCATCTGCTACAGACTGAAAAGTTGCCGTAGCGTTTTTCTTCTCGGCTGGAGTTGCATTGACGAGTCTGTCTGGATGTGTCCTAAAGCATTCATTGTGAGTTGTGTGACTGGGAAAACGTCGTTCTGATGACCTGAGGGATTCTTTCTTGTACGCCTGACGAATTTCATTTTCAGTTGCTGTCTTTGGTATGTTTAGGATTGCATAGTAATCTGAAAGAAAATCCAGGAAATCAACAACAAGCGTAAAACAGACAAGATACCTGGAAATTGAGACATGGTTATAGTTCAGAGATGTCATCACCCCAACCACATGACTGATTCTATTTTGACTAATATTTATACAGAGAATATCTAAGTCCTATGTAGAGGTGTCGGAACAGCTCGAGGGGATTCAAACGCACCAGACGCCTGAATCCCATTATCTCGAGCCGAAACCCTGGGTCCACTAATCGCAAGGCGTGGCTGGGACGGTAAAGCTAAACGTCCCCGCGCAGGTCTTCGAGGTCCAATAGGTGCTCGCAAGACATTTCCTGCTAATGGTGAAGATACCGAAGGTGTCGTTACATTACCGAGAAAGAGCGGACGAAGCGGTGGATAACTTGATTTACGTGTTGGTTCCTCGATATTTCGCTCCTGACCTGGACTATCATCTGCGCTGGATATTATCGGAACCTCAATTTTGACCTCTGGCTCGGATTCTGATGGAATGTTTCCCAAAGCAGAAGTTTCTACGGGGTCCAAGGACGGTGGAATACCCACCGCTGGAATCTTTGAGAACGAAGGGCTGGTCAGATGTCCGATGAACGACGTAACGTCGTATTGGGTAGCATTAGAATCGAGCTGTCTACCGGGTACTAGACGCGTCGGTGAACTTGGGACTGACGGAATATCGGCTGACCCAGTGTCGAAAGAAGTTGGCACGTCACGACGAGAGGGTCTTGCTCTCTGCTTCGCTCGCATGGTGTTAAATGATGCTCGAGAAGTTCCACTGAAATCAACTGCCGGAGGATCAGGAAATATGGAAAGAGAAAATTCACTCCGTGCAGAAGAGCTGGTCAGCGTACTGATTGTGCGATTGTTGCCTGAGGGAGCTGTCACGGATGGCATGAATGTGGCATTTGGGGACGTGTCTTCAGCTACTGCCGATTCAATTGACGGTGCGGGCGGAGAAAACAATCGTAGAGCTGCGATACTTCTATCCAGTTCCGCTTGCTGTTCGATCAGCTCGTCAAAAGAGGATACACTGGGTCGCTGATTGGAGGATAATATAGAATCTGCGGAATTTCTGTTGTGACTTCGCTTGTTCACGAAACCGTTCAGTCCGTAAACAGGAGAATCAGTACCAGAACTGGCATCATTTCCCCAAAATGCTGGATTTGGAAAAGACATGCGTGATTCCACTCCATAGTAGCGTAGTGACAAGCCGATGGAGGGACGACTTTCAGAGTGGCTTGTCCTTGTAAGCGTTTGCGTTTCTGTTGGGAGTGAAGTAGATGATGTCTCCGGAGGGGCAGCAGAAGTAGGAGCGACGGGTTTCTCAGCAAGCGAGTGTCGTACATCGGAAGATGTCTGTCCGCCAGCTGGAACTGCGGTGAGCTCTTCGGTAATCTCGGCTGACTTTGGCCCTGCCTCCACATCCTCTGGCTTTTCCCTACGCTGCCTTGGAGCCAGGATCCAGGAAGAAACTCTGGATACCGTTGAATATCTCGTGCGCGCGTCATTGACACCAGAAGGTAGAACATCGAAGGTGATCGGCTCTGCGTCGACGTATGATGCCAAAACAGTATCCCGTAGCTGTTTTTCTTCAACTGTGTAAGGAGACGGAAAACTGGTTCTTGGCCGCATGGGTCTGACTGGGACTTTATAGAAAGCTACAACACTGAATACATATTAGAGTGAACGCTAGAAATAAACGACGCACACCCACAGTATAAAGAGAATCATCATGTAAACTTCAAACGCTTGCAGAAATCGTCCCAAAGATGTCTCTGAAAACAAAACTTGACAAGCTAGTCAGACTCGGGAACAAGATATAGATTGTTATTTTGAGCTCACAGACGACTAACTCTCCGATCCCAACGGCTAGATTGATCAACAATGCAAGCAAGGGTACCAGGTAAAACCTGAGAGGTTTCCACCAAGGAGATACCGGAGACAGAAAGATGTTGAGCATGATCTTCATTATAAACAGTGCCGAAACCAGGATTTCTATGGTAGATTCGGCCATGTAAACCATGCCAAAATGGCGCACGGCTATTCTCCAGATTATCTGTAAAATGGGAATGGAGGATAGGGCTACCAAAATCACATACTGTGTCCGGTATTAAGTCACAAATTTTATGGTAACCATTTTAGTTTGTAGCTTACTTTCGAGAAAATGCCGAGGAACCCCCATCGCTCCCATCTCGCACTGTGAGAATTCTTGGCATCGTACTTGTATGCCCTAGGATTACTCAAGTCGGTTGTGGGCGGGGGCTCCCCTCTAGGTCTTTCGGCAACGAAGGCCCAGAAGAACAAAAACCTAAAGCCGACGGCTATGGAAAGGCCGACTTCCCTGGTGTTGATTAAAGCTGTGACACTTGAAGTTATGCCCGTGTTTGCGTTCACATTCGCAGCTCCCCGAGCAAGCACTTGCGCCAAGTCGAGCACTGCAGCACCGAAACTGAACAAGGCGGTGGAATAAATATAGATGGATAGCCTGTGTAAAATCGAGTAAGTGCAATTTTGAGAGAGTGATTTTCGGGTGTGGGCTTACAGAGTAACCCGCCGCTGTGTAAGGAGAAACGCAAAGTAGAACACCGCGACCAGGCCAACACAAAAGAAGGGGATATCGGTAAGAATTGACTCAATCTGAACATTATGTCAGTTCAAGGCTGCAATCGCATATGGCCAAGTACGCACCGCGGGGTCATTGGTAAGAGCTAAAGTCGCTCTTGGAAAAAGTCTTTGGACCGAGCCATGAGCAGACATGATCCACAAACACAAGAGTCGAAAATTTAGTAAAGTGGGTTGAATCTGAAACCAGCTCAAATATTTGACCTGCAAAGCGGCGAAATCGAAAAGAAGGGTAGATTGAAGGAGCGACGACCAGCTCCAAAGCTGAAAGCCTCAGCTAATGTTGTGGGAGTCCTCCCTTGAAAGCCCCCACAGGAAGAAAGAAGGAACGGGACCACTCATGTGCTTGACGACACAATCAATGTTGCAGGAAAAATTTGACTGAATATCTGATATTTCGCACTGGTGGGAATGGAAATACCCTAACTTGGGCCCTGATCGTATGCACCGGGAAATGCCGGTTTCCGCCCAATTTCTACGGCATCACGTTTCAGATAAAGAATAACGCCTACTGGCGCCTAATAGATAAGAAGTAGCGCCGCCAGATTCGAATGCTTTGCAGCGTGCTCTTGACCAAGATTGAAGCTTTGAAGGCTGTGATCACAAACTATCTGAGTGTCGGTATAAAACAATTATATACATCAGTGTAAAGCAAAGTCCAGAGACTACGTCTACAAGCTCCTCCATAAGTACGTCCTATTATTTCGACCGGACCGCTATATCCTACTTGGCGCTGCCGGTCAACTGTCGCACCAAAAACATTCCACGGCTTTCGTCAATACTCTGTGATGTCTTCATGCCTATAATACTTTTTGGCCGAGGTTTGACAGAGCCCAGTTGTTTGGTAGGACTCAAACTTCGAGTCGGACTTAGCCCCCCACCTGTTAGTTGTCTGAAAAGAGGAGCAGTTACGTTGGCCCCACTGAGACCAGTGAACTGTCGTGCCAAGGTGGTTGTACTGGTAAGTTGAGGAATTATTTTTCCTGGTGATCCAGTGTCTGTCGTGCGAGTTGGAGACCGTTCAGGTGAAGTCGAGGCCAACGGAAGTAGGAGCTACAGTGGGAAAACGTGAGCAAAACTCAATATCTGTTCCTTGGAAAAAGGCATACCCAGCATTCTCTACATAAAACACCGTTATCTCCTAGTATCTTCGCTCCAGAGTCAAGCCTCTTTCCACAGCCAAGCTCATTCTGTTTACGCTCATCTCGTCCTCGAAGAATGAGACCCTTTGACGGTTCTTTTTTCCCGCCACAGACAAGACACTTTCTATGCCATCTCGTGCCGTTCGGTCCTTGCACGCTACGTTCTCCCTCGCTAATTCCAAATGTAATTTGAGATATGGATTTCTTGCAGCGGGGACAGGAGCTTGATCCTCCGAATCGAGGTACCGAGTTTGAAGCGGACATGGCCGGAGCGCTCACAGGTGGGGAATACCTCGAGGAGACGTATGAACCCATGGTTGGAGTTGAAGGAAGCGAGTTTATGGATTTAGAAATTGCGTGCGAGCGGCGTATGGGTAAAGGTTGGGCCAGAGGACTGGGAGCCTTGCGTATGATAACCTTTTCTTGAGGCGCACACTACATGAGCAAAATCAGTAACGTTCTTTTGTTGCGACAACTAATAAATATTACTTCAATGTGACACGGTCCTTCATCCGCTTTCACGAAAGCGGTTTGTCCTTGCGCGTTCTGCTTGAATTCTAATCCGCAAGCAGAGCAGGTGAAGCATGCAGTGTGATAAATCTTGGTCGTATCAGCATCAACGGGAACAGTCACATATTTTCCTCCTTCATGTACGGAAAATAGCTGCTTCCCACATTTCGCACAACTATTTGGTCCCAGTGTTGGGGAAGCAGCCTGTCCGTCCAGCCACCCAGAAGAGCGTAGTCTTGGAAGGGAAGTTGGAGATTTCCCAGAGTGACTTTGTTTCTTACTTGGAGTAGTGATCTCGCCTGAGGAGACAGGCTTGTGCTTTGGAGTACTATCTGGTGTATTAAGTTGACTGTTTGTCTCCTCAATTATCACGTCGTTGTCTTCGAAGAAGGTCGATGTAGTAGTTCGTTTTCCGAAGCCGTAGGCATGGCGCTTGGTCGGAAGGAACCCATCTGGTGATTCATCTAACTGGCGCGGTGGCGAATCAGGACCCACAGAGGATTGCGTAGCGGAATCGGAGTGATCTGACACTAAATCAGGAATAACGCTCTCGAGGGGAGCGGGATTAGCATGAGCCGGTGATAAAGTGGGTGGGCCTGGCAAATTATATGTCTGTGTCCAAGACCGGAAGTCCATTGGAGGTGCTGATGATCCAGCAGTAGTTGTCTGGAACAATGGTCTGGGGTTCATCTCTTCGATCTGAGTCACAGCAGACCTAAAAGTGGGAGTGGGACTGCTTGGACCAGTTCGTGGAGAGGTTGGACCCTTGGCCCGGCTACCCTCGCCATATGTCATTTCGGTAATAAGATCGGATCGAGAACTCCGTAGAGAGCGATTGAGTAGAGGGCTATCATCAGGAGTAGCGGTGGATCGTCGGGGAGAAGGCGAACGACTCGGAGTACTGGAAGATGCGGCAAGTAGACTGAGTCTATGTGTGAGCTCCTCCAGCGCCGGGCTGGATTGCCGACTCTTTACAATCCCACGACGATGTTCCAATTCCTCTAATGCCGGGCTGGATTGCGGACTCTTTACAATTCCGAGCCGCTGTTCCAATTCCTCCAACGCAGGACTTCCTTCTCGACTCCTAGGCCTAGGACTATGGGTTCTGACGCCGCCAATGTTCGGAGAAGGACTGCCCAATCTGGCCGCACTGTTTCGATTCTTTTTCGGAGTCCTATCTCGCCTTAAACAGTCGTCAAAGCAGTCCGAGCACGATGGTTTACCAAGGAGGTCAACCATCGGGGAGTCACCAATGTTCGTCCCGCACGCATTGCAGACGAAACATTTCTTGTGCCAAAAATTTCCTGCGGCTTCTAAAAATGGCCCCTCAGATTTCAAAGCTAGGACAGCACGAGAACAACCCGGACATTGTCCCTTTGCACCACCATTGGAAGTAAAGCAATCGCGACAAAGGAAACGAGTTGGGCCTGATAATTCGCCGTAGGGGTCTGGATATATGGTGCCATCGGGGGGAAAAACAGTTCCGCAATATGCGCAGGAGTGCGACGCCAGGGATTCCTTGGATTGGAGTACAGAGCCGTAGACTTTTGAGAGATAAGAGCCAGTAGTATGATAATTGGGCGAAGGTAAGATTCCCTCCTCGGGCGATACAACGGTGGAGTTCTTTAGAGGTGAAAGGGGCCGGTTTGATTGAGAGGTGGATGCCGTGATATGCTCAGTGACACGTTTACCGATTGTATTGGATGAGGAGGAAGAGGAAGAAGAAGACGATAGCGGCCGCGGAAACCGTTTAGCGGGCGAAGTGTCCGTTCTGGTAATACCAGTGCTGGATTTCCGCTGGTTTCCACAGAGGGTTTAGCAGGCCTGGTTGGAGATTTATCTCTGGAAACGTATGTCTTTGTCCATGGATCCAGCGATTCCTTCCAGGCCACTGTGCCCACTACTGCCGCTCCTCCACACTGAAATTCGACAGTTGAGCTCGAGTGGAGATCAGAAGCCGAGACCCATACCTTGCAACGTTCGCCACCGTGAACAATCTCACCGCATCTTCTGCAGAAACCCATTTTCAACTACTGGAAATGACAGTCAATGTAAGTATAAACGAACATTGCCCCAATGCTTAGACTATCGAACGACCACGTGACGACGAATTTGAAGTGGGTCGACCACAGGAGACAATTGAAACGCATTCGTTGATTACTCTCCTCTGTCTTATTCTTCGACGTTGCCAGAAACAGCTGTTCCATTCTGTGGTGCTTATCAACGCCTCCAATGAACAACCATCTCCCTTTCAACCTCATGAGCTTAACCCCAGCCAGGGTGTTGCACAACTTTACCTCCTGAGATCCTCCTTATTTTAGGGTGGTTAGGGTTAACATGCAGAGCACACACTCAGGAATTCCTTTCCTCCCGATCACGAGGATAAACTTCAAATATCCGTGGTAGGACATACGGGGTCTCGACAATTAATCAAAGCGGAGGCCGTAGATATAGTGAAGTTGACTATCATTTCTTAGACGAAGAATATGTTCCAGAATCACGTTCTTACATTTGCAAAGACTGCGCCATATATCATAGTCGAGCCGTCCTTTCAACTGGGAGCCAGTCCACCCGTTCGACCTGTACAAAGCACGTCAGAGCTTGTCCGTAAAATTTCCAAATCAGTCTGATCCGCGCACCAGATCCGGAGTTAACTCAGCAATACGGGAAACACCCATTAACTGCATTGCTGTGATTATCTCTCGTTCGAGGATACTGATAATCTTGCGCACGCCAGCTTCACCGTATGCCTAGAACAAGTTCGATACAAAGCATGGATAAGCGACGAGCGTACCAAACTTACACCTTGAGCGTAAAGGAAGGGCCGCCCGAGTCCTACGGCTGTAGCACCAAGGCACGCGGCTTTCACGATATCTGAGGAAAGAGTAAGTTACAGGGTGGGGAGCAACGAACATATTATGACACACCAGTTCCACGGCGGGCTCCGCCTGCTCGCCGACTAAGTTATTGCTGACAATGAAATTGACGAAAGAATCTCACCGTCAATGTAAACTATAAGGAGGCAGGATGAATGCGAGAAGATATTTACAATTAACATGAGCGAACCTTCCAGCTTGTTGAATACTTCTGGATGTCGCTTTCTTAGACGATACAGAACTTCCAAGGGTGGGAGTGCACTAGCTTGATGTCAGGACGTTACTTGGAACAGACCGATGTCTTACTATTCCAACTGACGCCCTGCATTTTGGTATATCGGGGTTTTTGTGTTAGATTGATATAGTAACGTACCTCCATGATTTGATATCAGTATCCCATCCACCCCAGCTTCAGCTGCTAATAAAGCATCCTTGAAGCAATGTAAAGAATGCGATCAAAACGAAATGAGACCACAAACCTCCACGCATTGGATGCCTTTGATTACAATAGGCAATTTAGTAACCTTGCGAAGCCACGGGATAGTCTGCCCGGGACGTGAAAATCTCAAAGCGCAGAAAAGCTGTTCGTATGAACCTTTTCCCATGTCATGTCTCGATCGTCGTTAGCTATCAGGGCTCCGGCTATCCCTAAGCCAGGGTCTGCATCAGCAGCTCCCTCCCCATCGATGAAAAATTTGTGACCATTCTCCTGGTCGTCTAGGACCCATGGACTTCGTACGTCCCGTTCCCTGTTGCTGGGTACAATGGCATCGACGGTGAGAAAAATGGCTTTATAACCTAGATGCTCAACCTCCTGAATACGTTGCAATGCCACATCATCGTCCTTGTGCTTGTATAGCTGAAAGAATAGTGTTTGAGAGGGGGCAGCAGCAGCAGCAATCTCGGAATATGAAAGGGATGCATTAGATGAAACCATTTGAATGATTTTTGAAGGGGCGCATCCTCTGGTTATATTGACTTCGCCTAAAGGGCATGGAATGAGCTAAATTGAAAAATTTCGTCCACGAGGGCAGACGAACCGAGGGGATGGCCCAGCTTTGCGAGTGCAGCTCCAGAGACAAATATTGGAAGTGACGTTTCGAATCCTAGGATTTTTGTTGAAGGATCACATCTGAATACCGGCCGCATCACTCGTGCTCTGAAGAAAAACCGGTTGAACGCTCGAGCATTCTCCTGCAAAGCTAGACGGGGTTGCAGTGCATGCGATGAAGAAGGAATAAGAACTGACTGATCTCATCGTCTGCAGCCGAGCAATAGTATGCCCAGGCTTTGTATGAAAGAGTTTTACTGGCAACTCCCTACAATGACAACAATTAGGAGACGTTCGTTACCACGCACTGAGAGCTCGCCTCCATATCAGCTAGGCTGATTATGCGGTTCAGCGGCGGTCGCTGCTTCAAGGCGTTCACAACGCGTAACTCATCCTTGGTTTGCTTACGAGCGGCTACATCCTTTTCGATAGCAGAAGCAGCGTCATCATTCACGGGCCCTAGATGCTGCGAGGGGGCGAGATTCTTCTCCAAAGCATCGGAAGGATGTATAGGCTCATATGCACTTGTGGCGTCCCTACCTGCATACTTAAGTATGATGCTTGCCCCGCCGGGATGTTCCTAGTAGATTGAGATGGGCAATGAATTGGTAAAAGTCTTGCGTTACGTGCCTGGAGGAAGTCTGTTACGTCGTACACTTTCTTGTTGATAATAACCCAACAGGACCTGAGGATGTATTCATTGACAGTAGTGTTAAGTGGGAGATGCGAAAAATAATGACCTGGGATTATTATGTTTGGAGATTTCGTTAAGTGACCAGGACATACTTGTTTTGCCATTCAAGACTTCAAACGGGGGGGGTATTATATAGCGACTCCGGCAACAGCGGGCAGCGGGCGGATTGGCTGGCCCGGACAACATAATGTAACGTGACTTGTAGTTGAGAACAAGCGCTTAGCGCGTGTATGTTTCTGTTCTCCTTCGACGGTGTTCTTCCAACGTTTGTTCTCCAATGGCTCCTTCGGCGGATAGAAAGGCTCTTGAAGCTCTCAGTCGAATTGAACTTCAAAAGAGGTGTAAGGTATGTCTCTATTCCGTGATTTTTATCTATGGTCATATAACATAGCATTCGAACAGGATCATGGTCTAAAGGCAAACCTGAAGTCCGAGGCTCTGATAGAATTACTACTCGATGCACAGTGAGTATAGATCTGATAGAGGGTTTCATCTTTCCAATCCCGGCCTAGGAAAGTGCCTACCACATCGCAACCCGGACGACGATCTGTTTCTACAAGAATGTCGAGCCGTTCAACTACAGCTGGTCGGACGAGCTCCATGATCATTCACGACGTTGATGAAGACGAAGATGAATCTACACAGAGCTCCGCGGAGGCGGCAAAAGAAGAGTCCGACTTAGGAGAATCTAAACCACCACCGATTCCTCGTACCCGCAAAGCTAAAGAAACTCAGCTCAGACTGGGTGTAGGCCGGTAAGTGGAGCTATTTGACCGACGCGAGAATCAATTAAGCTCCCCCTTCAGACCGTTGGCTGCTGGTGGAACAGGAGCTCGTGCAGTAACAAAGTCTGTTTCTGTCTCCAGGTCAAAGAAGGGCAAAGGCACGAGTAGAAGTGTGAAGAAGCCTTCAGAAGACACTATCATGGAAGGTGTGTATTTGTGTGCTATTACATCTCTGCGATTCAATCCCACCTATTCTCATTAGAACCGGAATCGGAAAAGAACGAGCCTGAGACTGAACAACCGGCGGATAACCTGCTCGAGTTGGATGCAGACCAAGACATTAATCCGTCAACAAGTACCTCATTGCCACTACCAGCCGATTTTGATGCTTGCATAGTCGAGGCAGTATGTTCATCTATCGTAAAACCATCAGGATCTGTGTTGACTATTTTGTAGCTGAAGCCGTTACATCAACAGCTCAAGACGCTGAAAGCCGAACTTGAGCAAGTGCAAGCGTTAAGAAATGAAGTGTCTCAGACGCGCAGTAAGGTGGCTGATATTGAAGATTGGAAACAAAGAGTAGAAACTCTCACTACCGAAGTGAAGGACCTGCGGGAAAAAGCGGCTCTTGTGGACTCCCTCAATATGGAGCTCCAACAGTTAAAGGAGTCTATTCAACGAACAAGTACGCCCATGTCAGAAACTGGGTCTGGGTTTCGTACTCCGACTGCAATACACCCACCCATTCATAAGCGAGTATTAACCTATGATGTGATGGTTGTGAAGCTGACATGGTCTTCAGAGCGCTCAGCATTTCCCGAGCCCCCGCTCTGGTAACTGGATCTCAACCGTTAACTGCAACATCCTCACGGCCTGGAATTGCACCTGTTCTCCTCGGCAAGCGCCATCGAGACTCGACAGCTAGCAACGTGACCGGTGTAATAGAGGAGGATGAAGAGAGCACCCTTTCCGAGGCAGATCTTGCGACAACTGTGCTTCGTCCGAACAAGAAACGAGCAAAGCTTGGCGATAATGTGGACCACTCCGGCGAAGGACATGGATCACTTCAGAGCTCCGAAGAAGATGACGATGTACCTGGTCCAGGACCTAGCTTTACTGTTTTCAATGGTCCAGAGCCGGAAGACTCGTATATTGATCCGCCGCCGCCGATTACTCCACTTCCTTCATTATACAATCCCAGGACCCCTCCAAATAATGGACCGTCGAGGCGTCATGCAACAAGTACTCAGGGCGCCGCTGAAAATGCAACGCCTTTTTCCTTCAACTTCTTGCCTGTTCCTCCTACGCCTGGATATTCTCTGGGTGCCTATCCATATCCTCAACATCCCCAATCGCCCACACCAATTCGTGAGCAAAGCTCCGGAACTCCAGTTGCCCACAATCGTGACCGTACGGACATGTTCCAGGCGTTCGGTCTACCACCGCCCACCAGACCGCGATCTCGTCTTGAGCCTGCGCTCCGCAGCCAAGAAGTTGAGATGGGAGCGTACATCAATCCATCAGCCTTCGACAATGACAATGAAGGTGCCACGCGCTCTGACGATTCTTCCGGTACCATAAAACGGACGATGTATGGTACGGAGCTGGAAGCAAACACTCGTTTCGGCGATTTCGGCTTGGAAGGCGTCGCGACTGGTTTTAATTGGAATGGGGATTTGCTATCGCCTGAGCAGTGATACATCTGTTAACACTAACATTATTTTTTCGCTAATTTCAGTTTCAATTTTTGCATAACCTTGACCGTTGTATAATGTTGTCTTTGTATCTGTGTGTCTCAGACTATGTACTTGGGCTTGATTACATAATACCGTCTTGCAAGCTTCAGTTAGCTGTAATGATACCACTCCAGTGTATGACTACCTCAAAGTGCGTCTCCATTATACTCCATAATACTTAAGGGCTCTTACCGTACTTAATCGTGGCCTTCGGCTGCTTTTCCCTAAACAGATGTAAGAGTTGAAGGGCCAAAGGGCAAGCAAGGGTTGGTGGACGCTCTAGTAGTGAATACGATGAATACGATGCGTATACTGATGCTTATACCAGATAAAGCAAACCACTCATTCAAACGTCGTTGATGGTGGGCCAAGCTGAATGAAAGTTCGTACAGCAATTCTTTGAGTTGGTCTTTAGACAGTCTATCCTTGGTTGGTCATACTCAAAGCACGTCGTAAGAAGATACGGGAAAACACTCCTCGACCTTCTTGGACCACCTGGAAGAAGTAGGGTCAAGAAAATCCTTGCCTTTACAGACGACAAAAGTCGATAGCTTCAGACGAAGGATGAGGAAAGATGGTGGCGAAAGGACGATGTGGGGCAATGAGCGGATGTAGTTCTCGCGTCGCATAGAGCTCGTCTAGACTCGAGTCTCCAAATGGTGACTCTAATCTCGTCCCTGGGAACAAGGGGCGCCCAGAAATAAGTTCTACAAGAATGCCGCCAGTGAAAATGGTAAGGAAAGGTGTACCGAATTTCGCAAATTGAATGGGTAGCTGTGGCTTTGAAGACTGCCAAAACACTCACCGACCAAACCACGGAAGCATCGTTAGCCTCTGCTTCCCGTGAATAGTCATTCGTGCGTACCTATTCGATTCCACGGGAGTAGTGCACAGTGAGGAATGGATCTTAGAACTCCTGTAATAATCGAGATATGTAGATTGAACTTGTTGGGAATTAACATTCAAAGATACACGCGTGTTAACGTTAATCGCCTATCTGAGCCTCTTCCTTCGACAATTTTTTCTCCTTTTTAAGCCTTTTCCTCTCCCGACGAGCTTCGTCATCTTCAACCTCTGTTTGTTTTTTCTCCTTCCGTTTCTTCTTCTCGGCCTTGTCCGCTTCATCATCGTCTGGGGCGGTCATTGATACATCTCCACTCTCAGCAGCTTCGGATTTACGCTTCCGCTTTTTCTCTTTCTCTTCTTTCACAGGACTTGCTAATGGTGGAGGCGCAGCGACTTCTGTCACGACTACCTTGGCAGGGGTCACTATAGCAGTATTTGATGGTCCTGCGGTAGGCTGCCGCCATAAAAAAACTCTTAATGCCAGAACATACGGGTAGAATTGTAAACTAACCTCTTCGCGGTTGTAATCAATATAATCCCGATTCCATTCAGCGGGAGTAACACCTTCAAGTTTTTGACCATGCTTGCCGAGCTTACCGTCTTTGACCATCTTTTTCTTTTGAAGAGCGACAGGACCCAGGCCCCACCTACGAGGATATGTATCGCGTTCCATTATGCATCGCTTGACTTTAGCGACGACCCCATGATCACACGTAGCTAATTCCACGGTGGACATTTGAGCAATGGCTAACGCGATAGCTTCCCCTTCAAGGAATGTAAACGTCGGCACACTATATCCAAAACAACGATGCAGCGTACCTTTAGTAGTCATCAACACCACTTCTTCGTGAACTGAGATATCGGCTTCATATCTTAGCAGACCCGGAATCATGAGCTTGGCACCATAGCAAACTGCGTTAACCGCGCTATCCTTGACTACAATCCGTTTGTAACCAACCATTAGAGACTCAAGGGGACGAATGACACGTCTTAAATAAGACTCTATTGAACCCACGATGAACAATGCGGGACGTAGGCAAGGAAGAAATCGACTGACCGTCTCTCGTGTTATCATACATCCACTGCGCGTCCATAACATCGTGCATGGTGACCATATCGTCGTTTTCAGACATTGCACCACTGCGTACCCTCCTCAGCTCCTGCATATGGCCACCAACACCCAACAGCAATCCAAGATGAACACACAATGTTCGAATATACGTTCCGGCTTCACAGGATACCCAAAATACGGCAAGATTGCGTTTTTCGTCAAACTCGAGCAGATTAGATTCATGAATAGTTCTGATACGCAGCTGTCGCTTGACAGCAGAAATGAGAGGAGGTCGTTGGAAAAGCGCGCCAGTGAGAGTTTGCAAAGCTCTGGGAAGAGCTGCAGGGTTGGGTAGACCGGCGTGAAGACGTAAAACACAGACATATTCCTTCCCTAAAAGATAACGTTAGACTTGAAAACTTAGTGATTAGAGATACGTACCTGCTCCCTGTTGAGACTTCACTAGTCTGGTTGCTCGGTCAATACAAACAATCAGACATCCAGTGACTTTGGGGTCCAGTGTACCACTGTGGCCGGTCTTCTCAACGCGCAATATTCGTCTCAACCAAGCAACGACCTCATGAGAGGAAGGATTTGAAGGTTTATCCAAGTTTATAACGCCAGACCTGTAAAAAGCAGTATATCAGATCCTGGTCAAAGCTGACATCGTTGAGGACATACTTGACATAGGAGGTGATGTCTCGTTTTAATGGACTGCAGCCTGAGGGTATGGGGGTGAAGTGACTGGAGCGGACAAGCAACTTGTCGTAATTTTTGAGAAGAAGAGGCCATTCAGAGGTGTCAAGTTTTGGAGCTGACGATTCTGGCTTGATGGCATAGTCTCCTTCGACTTGCGCAGAAGATATCTGTTCCCGAGTCAGTGCAGGAGCCATCTCTGAACGCCGGATATCAAACACAAAAAATTTTCGGCGCAGGACCGGTTTGGCTCCCGGCCCGAAAGGCTTACATACGAAAGGGACGTGCAGCCGCAGTCGTGGGAAGTGCTGTACAGTTCAAAGCCAACGCCTGCATTTCTGTGACGTCCCAACCTCGTCCATTCACCAAGATCTCCTCGGGTTCCTCAAGATAATTCACAATGGTTAGCTGGGTACCGCTTTGCTGAGTTATCTTCTCAGTAGGCTCACACCTAGTTTCTTTTTTCTATGTTTACCCCAGCCCAAAGCCGCTGCTGGAAAAACTGCTGCCAAGCACAAATTTGTGATTGACTACTCCAAGCCTGCTGGAGACCAGGTTTTCGATGGTGCTGATTTCGAAAAGTTTCTGCACGATCGTATCAAGGTGGACGGAAAAGCTGGTCAGCTTGGTGATAATGTCAAGGTTCAACGGGACAGTACGTACCACTCAAAGCTCGACGAGATTGTTCGTTCAGCTGCTTAGCAGGCTCAAACAACAAAATCACCGTAACCTCCAATATTCCTTTGTCCAAGCGGTATCTCAAATACCTCACCAAAAAATTCTTGAAAAAGAACACTCTTCGGGACTGGATTCGGTGAGCCCGTCGCCTTTAATTTCGCGTCTCGCACTGAGACTTTTCTCAGCGTTGTTGCAACGTCCAAGGACAGCTATACCCTCAAGTTTTTCAACATCTCGTGCGTATTATTTCTTTGAATGCCGCATTTTGTATCTAATGCCGTCGTAGGGCTGGTGATGATGAGGATGAAGAGTAGATACATTTTTATGACATATATCTATGTATACTTGCATGTCCGTTGCGAATCTCGAGTTCAGATCGCTTGATGAAGCAACTGCAATAGATTGAGTAAAAAAGATAAATACGATTATTATATCAATGTCTATGCGGTAATCGTTATGGACGGTGGGGCCTCAGAGTCTTCCGGTTTCTCTTTCCCTAGAACCATCATCGCGAGCTCGTTCCATAGAATTTGCGACTCTGATAAGACTTTGCCACGAAGCTGATATGCCAGTATAGATGCCAGTTGAGTGCGCAGATATTTCAACGCAATATTCGCCTTCGGATTGATGTGGAACTTGATCTTGCGGTCAATGAAGGCAGAATTGGATACTAGCTAGTTACGTTAGAGTTAGCGCAGGCAATTGTCATTCCCAGGGCTAGTTGTACCTTGAATTCCGCTTCGCCGCAAAGAAGTAGCATTGCCATATCATCCACTGGGCTTGTTTCCCAAGCATACAGCTTCTTGGAATGCCTAGGTCAGGGATTAATGGTGCTCAATCTTCTTCGAAAGGAAGACCTACATGAGGGTAAAGTAGGCAAGATGATTTGCCCCAAGATCTGTCGGTTTTCTTCCAAAATTGATCGATGACGGATGAAAAGAGGCCAACTGGTTGTTCGTTACTGTCCGCATTTGCCCAAAAGAATCGACCCAGAGAACTTTTGGATATAAGCCAGCAAGAAGGGCGGCATTCACCAAGGCAGCATTACTCGAGCTAGAATCTAACCCCTGGGGAACAGCGACGAATCGGTTTCGATTCCGGCTATAACGTGCTCTGAGGTGTAGTTCAATCATTGCCGTTAAGGTTGAAGGGGAATAGCGACATACTTATTCAAATCTCGAATGAAAGCTTTGTCAACTTGAATGAACGAAGCATCAATGAGATATCTGAAGAGCATCAGTGCCCTGCAATTTCGACGAAGCGATGTCACCATACCCTAAAAACTGCTGACGAAGCTCCTCTATTTGCTGCAAGTTCTGCAGAACTATCATTAAGATCATTGCTAGTGCAGATCATGGGCAAACTGTACCTGTTGACTCAAGAAATTTTGTCGGCAAAATTTTCGAACAAAGTTAGCGTTGGCACTTGCTTTGCGCCAGCTGGAGAACGCATTGTGTATGGTCAAGAAATCAGAATTTTCTGTGGGCGTCCATTGTTAGCCGAGCGTTCACCCTGCTCAATACAGGAAAAACTTGCCAGATTTGAAAGAAGCCTTTGCACGATCGGCTTCTTGTTCCAAGCCGAACGGTGTTAGAAAAGGGGATTTTGAGTTGAGCGCAGCCGCGATAGTTAACGCCGGGTCTAGGCAGCGGAAAAGAGTGGCAATTAGCAAAAATTTCCCGAGGTGAACGTCAGTGGGAAGTTTGCTGAGAAGGCGGCCCATTGGTGTGATCTCCTCGGAGGTCGTAAGAGCTCGAACCTCAACCAGCATTGATATCGCCCTTTGGACATTGACGGGAGTAGGAGGATCAAGAGCTCGAGCGAGCACATCTTCGATTGATGATCCTAGCTTGACCTTCATGATTTTGATACGTAGAGACAAATCCGCAAGGCTAAGTCTCAGCATCTCTGGCAATGGGTTATCCACCATCTACGACAGTGTATCAGTACTAATTCATTGACATCCACAACAAAGTCAAATATACCTGAGTATCATGACGAATCTTCGTGAATAAATGAAAGCACAGCCCCTCTTGGACACGCCCCGCACGACCTCTCCTTTGGGCTGCATTGCTTCTGGCAATGAAGGTTTCCACAAGGCGGCTTATTTGACGCTTCTCGTCAAATCGCATTTCACGATGTTTACCCGTATCAATAACACACGTGATGTCGGGAATGGTGATGCCAGTTTCCGCAATATTCGTGGCTAAAAAGATTCAATAAACTGATGAGGCACGAGTGAAGAATCGGCATACCGATAACTATCTTTCGAACACCTGGCGGAGGAACCTCAAATACTGCGTTCTGGTTGTCACTGGAGAGTGTGGAATGAAGTGGATATATCTTGAAATCGTCGAGTCCAAAAAGAGGGTGTTCGGACAGTATATCATTCAAGCGGCGAATCTCGCCTAGACCCGGCATGAATATGAGGATGGCGGCAGAGAAGGCGGATAACGACTGATCCTCGAAGCAGACCTTCTCCAACAATCGGAGGATAAGCTCGTACGGTATAAGGCGTTCGTCGAACATATTGATAGTAGTCGTTGTATTCGAAGAGTAGCGTTTCTCTAGCTTGACATTTTCCGATGGAATGTCTGAATCCTCGTCGTCGTTGACAGCAAGTTCTTCAGACCAATCTGCTCTGCTCTTGTTTCGATAAAACTTATCGTGAACTGCAAGTCGTGTCAAACCGAGGCCATTCTCTGGAAGCGTAGAAGACGTACGTCGTCGAGCATAAGGGGAGTTTTCGTTGATAGACCACTGGGTATACTCAATGGCATCCTCCAAGTACCGAACATCGACAGGGTACGTTCGTCCAGGGACGTGAAGCATCGGACAACCTCCGAAATACTCAGAAATCTTCTCAGCATCGACGGTGGCGGACATCAGAACGACTCTGCGAACCGATTCATGAGACTTCACCATTGAAGGTTTTTAAAAAAAACTGCGTACTTCAAATCAGAGCGCTGCTCCAGAAGCGACTTCAGCACAATCAAGAGAAAATCAGATTCGATCGACCGTTCATGGACCTAGAATCAATGAGTATTTCAAGTGTAAGTGAATGGCGTCAGGATGTACCTCATCAATAATGATGTGCTATGAATAAATGAGCAAAAAACTTGAGATGACCAGAAGATTTGAGACATAACACACCGTAATCTCATCGAACGCTGTGCCTTGTCCACCCTGTCCAGAGCCTCCCTCAAGCATACGAAGGGCAATTCCATTGGTTACGAAAGCCAGGCGTGTGTTTTTAGTAGTGTTACTCTCCAGCCTAATAGCGTATCCGACAAGAGAGTTCAGAGTACCCACGATATTGGATCCTTCACCAAGTTCACGAGAAACGCCTAGAAGAAGTGCTTCAGCGACGGCGGAAGTGGCAGGAAAAAAAAACACACGTTGCGCAAGTGAGATCGCGGATATGCGTCGAGGCTCCGTACAATAAATTCTGCAAGGCTTCCCTTGTGATAACTGATCCTCTAGGATAAATGTTGGCAATTGGGTAGACTTTCCACTGGAGAAAATTATAAGCATTTCTTAATAGCAATGATATAGCTGCGCATAGTCACCATCCAGTCTCTCCACTGAGCACAAGTACTTGGGATTTGTTCAGGGTGTGGATAATCGCCTCCCTATAGCTGGCAATGGGAAGAGTGTTGCGGTGAACCTCGAAGACGTAGAAAACTAAGCATAGGCCAAAATAAAGAATAACCTACTTACCAGCATCTCTTGATACGCAGGCGAAGATTGACGAGCTTGAAATACGGACATCAAATGCTCCGAGAAGTTTCTTCCATTACCAGAGCCTCCTCCGTCTATCTCTACATCAACACCGTCATTGGCGAGGCGTTGAGATTTATTGGTAGTTATCTCTGGGGTTGAAAGAGAAAGCTTGGGCTCCACGATCGAGCGAAGTGTAGCCCAAACGCCTCGGTTAACCGCATCATCTTTGACTTTCCTGGTTTCCGACAATTCGTCCCAAAAGTCGCGATAAACAGGTGGTAATAACCGAAAGAACGTTTGAGAACTTGATGAGCTTCCGGCAGCAAAGCCATCCGTGGCCGGGAAGGTCAATGCGTGCAGAGCCACAGTTGCTATATATTGCTCTGCTTGGCCTTCATCGGGACAAGCAACATCTACCATAGACCACTCATCCGTCTTCCTACCCTCCCATCGTACACTGACAGAGGCCCGTTTCGCGCGGCTATGGCCAGAGATAATCGTATAGGTAATGACAGCATATCTATCCAATTTTGCAACAGCGTCTCTCAAAAGAGCTTTGGATGTGCGGCCAGACCAATGCTTTGGTAGGGCCATATCACGAATATTGACAGTAACTCCTTCACTGGTTGTCTCTGAGCTGGGCATTTCCTGCAGGATCTCGAGTAAACCGCCCGGGGAGTCATCTTCGCTCTGATCGAAAACATCGACAGAAATTTCTGGAGCTGGAGTTTGAATTTTTTCGGGACGTCTTCGAGGAGTTGTCCGAATAACAGGAGGGGCTTCGGAGTCCAGTTTCTCCCCTCGTAAACGTGCTTCGAGTAATTCTGCGTCAAGCTTCCTGCGTGCGACGTCGTACAACTGTTCAGCCTCCTGCCTATCGAAAAAGTAGTTTTTTTGAAGGAGAAATAGTTTCTTTTGCAGTTCTTGCAGCTGTGCAGGAATGGATACGGTACCAGGCTTGCGATGTGTCGTGAGTAGTGCAATTTTTATTTTCAAACGAACATATTCGTCATTGAGATCATCGCCTATTGAGTCAGACTCGGATTCCGACCCGTTCCGAAAGGTCTCGAGGATACGGGACTTGACTAAGGACATGTCAAAAGAATAGTCTAGTTCTCCTGGGGGCGTGCTTGGGAAAGAAGTAGGATAAAGAAGGGGAGGAGTAGATTCTAAAGTCGATCTTGCTATAGCAGGGTGCCCACCGGGTATGAAAGCAGGAGCTTGTGCATCAAGATTATTAGAAGTCTTTGTAGATAAAAATAAAGATGGGACGAATGCAGGGGCATTGATGTCGAGAGAAGCCCTGCTAGGTGATTTCGGGGAAGGAGAAGGAGGCGCCAAAAACTCGGCAGGGGTTCGTGGAGTCTTCGGAGTCTTCGTCCCCACGCCTTTAGGTGTTTTGGGCGTGGTAGGTAAAAGATGATCTTCTTGGTTTCTAGAGGGGATAGAAAGTTCATCCTCGGTGCAATTCGCGTATAGCTGTCGATGTGATTAAAGAGGAGTATAAAGTCATGTATAAAGGACCACACCCATTCATACGCCTCTTCCAACTCTACCCCATTGATAACGACCAAACATTGCTTCACTCGATCTTCTGTAAACCCAAGACGCCGTAGGACACCGTAAGTGATGGCTAGCTTTGTAACCGCTTTCTCTTCCGATTCATCCAAAGTTTTCTTCCCTAGGCCCAGGTTAGTCGTGTACAGCAGGTAAGCGCAGCACGGTTTATGCACCTTCATTGTTCTGAAGATCTTTTGCGAGATCTAATACTCGTTGGAGTGTCGTAGGGTCCAGCTCAAGCATAGGTAGAGTTCTTGAGAATCTTCGATCTATTTCTATCGACTAAAAAATATCGAACTCAGCCCCAATCGTCATGAACATCAGCGATGTATGCATTACTTTGATAGTCCTAGGAATAATGAATATGAACGTCAAGAGTTTGTCAGACCGCACAAATACAGATACGCCAACCTTGCAATTTCTTTTTCGGTCTTCTCTTGATATTTGTCCACCAGGTTTTGAAGTGATTGCTCTTCAATCTTGTCCGGATCGAACTCGTCTTGGCCACTCTGCTCTGCCTTGCCAGAACCGTCACCGTATTGAGCCAGGATTGGAACCTCGACCTTAGGTTCATCGGTAGAGACATTCGCACTCGATGCGTCCGCAATTTCGAGCTCCACCACCTTCTTTGGTACAGAAGTGGTGGCGAAACCTCGATCGACCGGCTTCAACTTTGACTTCTTCTTGGCCATCCCCAATGGGCCAGGGCAGCAATATGACGCGTAGGTTTTGGATGCTAATTATATGTCGGCTCTAAGGTATCCTGGGAGGCTGTATTTCGCGGTGTAGTCGATGAAGTGTAAGATGGAGGGAAGCGTCAAATGATGGGCCTTGGTTGTCGTTGTTTTATAAACCGCGAGGCAGGGCGGCAAAGAATATTAGACAGGAAGAAAAGAAAGGTAAATGGGCACAAGCATAAGATTTCCTCCAAAGAATGAACATGAAAGAGCTTGACCAAGGAGCGAAGTCATTTTTTCGTTTATGTAAACGTTTCCCACCATAGCAAATCACAACAGTTTTTGTTTATTATCGCAAGTGAAGTACCGAGAGCAACGAATGCAAAAAAAGTATTTGTACAACGTACACTAGATAGTATGCAAAACGCGATTCATGCAGAATAATTATCGTACAGGAGACTAAGGTAAAGATGATGCGGCTGGATTCGTATGCACAAACAAAAACAAGACGAAAGCGTTCGCATTTTTACTCCTCGACAGGAGTTGGTACCTCAGTATTCACTCCTGACCGCTTTGGGTTTTTAGCAGGTGCCTTTCGACGAGCGCCTGGCTTTGGCCCCGGTTTCTTTTTCTTCTTGAGAGCCGTACCATTCTCATCTTCTATGCCATCATTTCCAGTCGCTGTCCCAGGAACTTGTGGTCCAGCAAAGAACTCATCACCCTCTTCAAGCCATAAATCTCGGGTGCTGTCAGTGACTCCTTTTCCTTTGACGGCAGTTTGCGTGTCTGAGGTAGGTAAACTGGCAAATTGCTCGTCATTCAGTAGAAGCTGAACTATGTCGCTCGGCTTGGCCACATCGGTGAAGTTCTTGCTTCCGACAACAATGTCTTGTACCTAAAGGAGAGTATATCATGAGCATTTAAGGAAAAGGCATAAAGCTTACGTCTTTTTTAACGCGGGCTAGTTGGACGATGCGCTCGTCTATAGTGCCTCTTGTAATCAGGCGATACACAGTGACCTGACGAGTTTGTCCGAGACGATGGGCTCGATCCATCGCTTGAGCATCATTGGATGGATTCCAGTCGTGGTCATAGAATACAACAGTATCTGCCGCTGTGAGGTTAATTCCGAGCCCTCCAGCTCGAGTGCTGAGAAGAAACACAAATATATCCGGTCTGAAAACGGGCGTAAGTTTTGACAGCCTATATTGTGATCATGCTTGCTACAAGAAGACAAACCTCGTCTGCCAGTCAATAACCATGTCTCTTCGATCTTCTATCCTGGAAGAACCATCCAGGCGAAGATACTTGTATTGACGATAGACAAGATACTCCTCCATAAGATCCATCATTCGTGTCATTTGGAAATATACCAAGACTCGGTGATCACCAGCTTTGAGTTCCTGCAGGAGTGAATCCAAACGAGCCAGTTTAGCCGAGTCGTATATGAGTCTCTTGGCCTCAGGTACCTGCATCCTCGACAGAGGAATTTGACTGTAAGGAGAGGCAGCAAGTACTCCGAACGGTGGAACCCCTGGAATTTTCTTCTGGTACTGCACAAATGCATCTTCAGAGTCTTTCAGTGATGGAGGCAAACCGTAGAAAGCAAGTGAATCTAGAGGACTTTCGAGCATTCGAGATTGAGATTCGACGAATGCTCGATCTTTGCAATGCATCATAATAGGCGGCGCGACTACAGGAGGGACAAACCATCTCAAGGACGGCCGTGATAAACATGATTCTTTCCAAGCAGAGGTTGAAACAAAGCGCAAATTAGGCATATCTTCAGCCACATTCAAGCACATCACAGGCGGGATGATTTGAAGCTTGAAGGAACTTTGAGCAGAATGCACAGCGAAATCCGGATCGCTGTATTGATTTTTTTTTCAGTCATGAAGCGAGTGTAGATCGCTTATAATGACTCACAAATATGGAGCCTCGTCCAAAAGTTTTACCTGGGCTTGTACGGCCCAGAGTCTCCGCCTAATTAAAGGTGCCATATGCAACTCGTGAGCTTCTTGAGGGGTAGCATCCATTAAGCGTAAAAAGGAGAACGCCGATGCTAGAAGAACAAACAAGATAACTAGGTCGATGACAGAAGCTAAAGAAGGTGCTCACACTTCTCATCCGTCAACGACTGATGAATGTAGTCTGTTCGCCAGATGTTCATGAGTTTATTCAAACAGCTTGAGTGCGAAGGTGCAGTGGAATTTTCACTAGGAATATCAATGATACCCCCGTCCTTATAGAGTAGTTCTGGGACTTTTAGCTCGATGGGGTTTCGCGTCGAGTACGGGAACAAAATGAAATCGCCTTCGCGGTTCAACGGCCCGGATTGACCAAAGTGTGCGAAGGAAAACGGAGCGACAACATCAGCACGTTCGAAAAGTTCGGGATGATTGCAGACCTAATGAATAGGGAGATTAGCCATTATCGATGCGGACGAGCATTTTAACACACCTTCCGAAATTGCATGACCAGGTTCATCAGTGATCTGGCAGAGTCTGCGTCACCAATGTTAGCAGCTTTTTCCAACAAATCTGCAACAGAAACATTTGATAGAAGAGCCCGATAGAGCATCCTTTGCCTTGCGCTGAGATCGACGTATATGTCTATCTCAATCTGCAATTAAACGTATAAGGGAATGACCAAACGCAAAGGCGCAGAACTTCTCACTTTCTCGCTAAGTTCATTTTGAACATGGCGTTTGACACGACGCAACATAAAGGGCTTCAAAATCATGTGCAACCGACGTAGCTGGTGCTCATTCAGTTTGCTGCCCTTGTTTTCCGCAGCATTTTCAATGTCTTTAGAAAACCACTCGTTGAACTCGTCATGGGAGTCGAAGAGACTTGGCATGATAAAATGCAGTAGAGCCCACAACTCTGCAAAATCAAAGGTGTGAGCATAAAATTAATCTGCTAGAAAAGAGACATCCACCTTGCATGGAATTTTGAATTGGAGTACCAGTCAAAAGTAGTCGATTTCGACAATGGAAGCCCAACAACGTCTTCCATCGTACCGAAGATGAATTCTTGATGTTCTGGGCTTCATCTAAAATCATGTACTGCCATTTAACGCGCTGAAAATACTGCTGGTCTTGGGTAACCTGTTCCAGACCCAGTCTAATCAGCGCAGAATCATCGATTCAGTAGAGAACATACCAGTTGGTAGCTAGTGATCAGAACATGAAAGGGGCTTCCTGATTATAACTGATCTCTTTTTTACTCCAAAACTTTCGCAATGTAGCTCGATCTTTGACATTTCCCCAATACGGAAGCGCCTTGAGACCGGGAACGAATCGAGTGATTTCTTGCTGCCAATTGTGCAGTGTTGACGCTGGGGCAACGACCAGGAATGGACCCCAGATATCATGGGTTTCCGCCAAGTAAGCAAGCAGAGATATAGATTGCACGGTCTGAAACATGAACGTGAGTCGGATATCGCAAGACTGTCCTTGAGCTGGCCGCACCTTTCCTAATCCCATTTCGTCCGCAAGGATACCGTTGATCCCTTGTTCATACAGTGTGCCGAGCCAGTTCAAACCTTTCAGTTGATATTCTTTCAGCTGAGCCATCAACATCTTGGGCTGACTTATAGTCAGCTGCCCCGACAAAGAAGTCGGATTTTGGAAGTTTAGTTCGTCTGAGTCCACTGAAAGAAACCATTGTTTGCAACCCTCCAAAAACGACAACAAGGTACTCACAGTCCAATGCCAAGTCACCACTCAGCTTCAGTCCCGTTTCTTCGGCGGGCGTGACCATCTCAGAAGGACCAGCCTCGTTTTCCATTGCGACTTCTGCATGAGCTTGTTCTTTCACCAGTTTGCTAGCTTCGTTCGTCTTCCTTTCCACTGCAGCTTGAGCATCGAACTGCTGTGCGCGATTTCGAGCCATTGCAATGGCTTCTTGAGCATTATGACGAGCATGCCGATACAAGTTGGTCTTGTCCTCTGCATAGACGTTTAATGCGCTGGCCTTCAGGAGGCAGTTACTGCTTACCATCGTCAAAGTTGATCTCTTGGAGGCCGCCAGGATCTGTATCCGTTACATCTGCCCCAGCGGGAGCTTGGCCGGCGGAGTCTTCATCCCCTTGTACCTCGGCAGCTGTGCAAGCAAAGATATGAATGAATATGAGCTCAAGGGAGCGTTGTGGGACCTACTCTTTAGTTTGCTTCCGACAAAGTGACTGTAAAGCTCTGTCTGACTGATCAAGAACTCGAGCTTCCTCGCCTGTCTCGCCGCCTCTCGGAGTTCCTCTTCGACTTTTAGACGATCCATGGCTTCCTTATGCTCACGCTTCCGGACATCTCTCTCTTCTCGCTCGTTCTTCTTCCAGAAGACTTGCATTTCCCGCATCAGACGTTTAGCTTTCGCCTGGACCTCTTTTGCAGTCTTTGCGGTCCTTGTGTATGGTCGACGAGCCTGAAGTGATGCCAGTTTCGCTATACGCTCTGACTGCGCAAGTCTAGCCTGGAAACCCATGGTGTGGTATTTGTACACCTGGAACAAGTGAGAACATGAGCACAAAACTGACGAAACTTTGAGCTTACCTTGACGACATCGCGCCTGGCAATATTAGTCCAGACCTTGCGTTGTGCATCCTCCAGCGCTTTGACACGTTTGAGCATTGTAGCATCGTCCATCTTCTTTGCCTTTTTTAAAGGGGGAATAATCTCGTCTATTTCAAAGATAACGCCAGTATTGACGGGGGCTGGAGATGACGCGCGAGAAATGGAAGGGGTCATATCTCCAGCAAGAGATGCTGGAACTGAAGGTATTTCCTGCGCTAAATCGGGTGCGAGAGGTACAGGATTTTTCTTCTTTAGGCCTGACTTCTTGCGGCTAGGTTTAATGATTGTCTCGAGGCCACCATCATGAGGAGAGGGTATAAAGGGAACCATCTTGCCTCTTACTATCTTGGCAGATGGAGGAATGGGCCCCAGTGAAGTGGGGCCAAGCCCATCGTCAACGTCTGCTGCACCACTCTCAAGTTTGCGCTTCTTATTTGCATGTTTGGATGAGGGAGGAACATATTCAGACATCCCATCCCCGACCATATGAGCAGCGGGACGCTTCTCCCCCGCCCTACCTTGACGAGAAAAGGATGGTCCATCGGCGTCGTATTCGTCGTCATCATAAGAAGCATCATACCCTTGTGATGGGTATTCGTGAGGTTCTGAAGCATATGAATATTCGTCAAAGTGCGGAGGTGGCATCGGAGGTGGAGACGGAGGATAATGAGGAAATCTCGCGATTTTTCCAGAGTAGTAATGTGACATGCGCTGGGCGGTGTGTTGTGTACGTTCCTGACGAAATAACGGTGATTAGCTGGAGGAGCCCCATTGAAGGCAACTGAAACTGACCTTGAGGCTTGCATGGAACCAGTTCTCGATTCGCTGATACCGCGTCTTGGATTCGAACACATATTGGTCAAGCTCGTCCGTCCATATTTCCCTGCAGTCCTCCAGATCGGAAGACAAGATGGAGTGGTCCTCATGCCGCGACATTCCGGGGATGTTTTCGCTGGGTGGAATGAAGCGAGCAGGAGTCTCGGAGTGAGACTGTTTGGCACGCTGAGATTTCCGGGACGACTAGGGGTAAGAGAAATCAGCAGAACATTCAGTCAATACATTCAAAGCTAGAACATACACGTCGCTGACCAGTAGACGAACCATTATCTCCCTCGCTCTTGGTGATTTTCTTCCGTTTTTTAGCAGGACTGTCACTTTTGCCATTCCCGGTCGAGTTCTCAAGGACCGGTTGAGGAGGCTGGGGTGGCGGAGGATGGTCAATAGGTGAAATTGGCTGATGGTGAACAGAAGCTCGGTCCCGGGCGGTGCGAGGAGAGCCAAAAGGAAGGTCACCCGGACCAGAGCCCGGGTCATACATCCACTGGGTCGGGTGAGGGTGAGGCTCGGAACGACCTTGGGCGGAAGAGGGACCGGAAAAAGCGTCGGACTGAGGTCGATGCTGAAGCGTACGTGGGGCGGGTGCTGGCATCGTTGATAAAGATGGCGATGACACGTCTGCGTGGCCACGAGCATTGGATAACGACCTGGAAGACGATGCGAACGGCGAGCGCGCTGACAAGGCGGGTGATGGCTCGTCGTTGAGAATCCGACTGAGAGACATTTGAGAGTAGAGTTCTGGAACTGTTTCTACTTTGTCAACGAGGAAAAAGGATTAACCGCCTCGTGGGCCAAGGCACAGCCAGAACTTGCAAAGGACCAGAGCAAAGTCTGAAAAGGGAGAAAAGGCTGAAAACAGCAAGAGAACGGGATTCGAGAGAGCACTGGTGGTGGAAATGGACAAGGAATGAAAAACGGAGCCACCGTCTTGTGGGAACAAATGAAAAACTGTAAACAGTTTCGAGCGAACCGTTCCATTGGATTCCGATTTTGGGCAATTTCTGTTTTCGGCAAAGTCATGTTTCATTCCCCAGCCATCGATATCCGCCCCCGTTTGCCGTCCAATCCGTACTCTACTATCTGCTATACGGCTACTGGCTCAAAAGTCTCTCTCTCTCTACCTCTCTACACCGCCATATCAACTGTGCTATATTCGTCCCAACACGGTAATAATGTATGCATAGAAATCTAGGGATCTGGATGAAGCATCAGCTCTGGACGAACTTTTTCGTCGAATTCCTCTGGGCTCAGGAATCCCAGGGCTACGGTGGCCTCCTTCAGCGTCGTTCCCTCTTTGTGGGCCTTTTTTGCACACTTCGCAACGTCTGTCACCGAGCACCGAGTTTGGTAAGAACGATCAAAATAGAATTTCATTTAAATTGCTCACTGTCATATCCGAGATGACTGTTTAAGATTGTTGCGAGCATCAAGGATTCGTTGAGTAGATTGTGTATCCTTTTCTCATTAGCCTGAATACCAACCACACAATTCTTGGTGAATGAGCGAGAACCTGTGTCCAACGTCGGCCAAACCCTATTGTTTAATCAAGATTCTCACCATCAGCAAGTAAACGAATACTCTGCAGGACGTTCTTGATAATGACAGGTTTGAAGACATTCAACTAGGCATTACTGTCGGTACCAGAAAAAAAAGCAATATTCCAGTACTGACCTCGAATTGGCCATTGGACCCGGCAATACTAACAGTCGTCTGATTACCCATCACTTGAGCAGCAACCATGGTAAGCGCTTCGCACTGAGTCGGATTGACTTTGCCGGGCATTATACTGCTTCCGGGCTCGTTTTCAGGTAAGCTCAATTCACCCAGACCACACCGAGGGCCAGATCCAAGGTAACGAATATCATTCGCAATTTTCATGAGGGAACAGGCAATAGTGTTGAGTGCACCGTGTGCTTCCACCATAGCGTCATGGGAGGCAAGCGCTTCAAACTGTACAAGTGGAGTAAGCACCGACAATGAACCAAACATACTGTAAGTACCGACTTTGTTCGGGGCAGTCTTGAAATCAAGGCCAGTAAGTTTAGAAATTTCGGCCGCGACTTGGACATCAAAGCCCTTTTTAGTGTTCAGACCCTATACGGTCAACCCCGATGAAATCCAATTAAGAGTAGTGTTAGAGCGCTCTTACAGTTCCCACCGCTGTTCCTCCTTGGGCTAAAAAACTCAATCGAGGAATGACGTCCTGAACGCGAGCAATTCCGTTAGAGACTTGCTGAACATAACCGCTGAATTCTTGACCAAGGGTCAGTGGGGTCGCATCCTAATGTACAAATTGATGTTTTATGAAGGAGCTCCAGGATGATGATTACTGACTTGTAAGTGAGTCCGGCCAATCTTGATAATATGGTCAAAAGCTTTTGCCTTTGCATCCAGGGCATCGCGCAGCTCTGTAAGAGCTGGTAGTAGGGTATGATGGATTTCCGTGACGGCGGCCACATGCATAGCGGTGGGGAACCTGAAACAGGTATTAATGACCAGTGATAAGGTAAAAAGAAACTATTACGTGCGTGTCATTACTACTTTGGCTCATATTAACGTGGTCATTTGGATGAACAGGTTTCTTCGAGCCTAGTTCTCCACCGAGAATTTCGATTGCGCGGTTGGATATTACCTCATTCGTGTTCATATTGCTTTGCGTCCCACTTCCGGTCTGGAAAACGACAAGTGGGAAGTGGTCTGTAAGCTTTCCGGAGATGACCTTGTTACAAGACGTATAAATTCAGGTTGCGCATATCCTGGCTGAGAAACATTCATACATCATCAGCGGCCTGCTGAATAGCCTGACCAATTTTGGGATCCATGCCATAGGAGGTGTTCACGATTGCTGCAGCCTTTTTGAGAGTAGCAAATGCCTTGATTAATGAAGGTGGGAGACGCTCCGAAGGACCTCCAATGTCAAAATTTTGCAGGGAACTAGTTGGGGGATTCAGAAACAAACTGGAATGGAAAGCCGAACGTAGAATTCACCGCTGAGTTTGTGCCCCCCAATAACGGTCGGATGGAACCTTGAGTTCACCGAACGTGTCCCTTTCAATCCGATATTTCTGTCTCTAAATGGAAGTATAACTGAGAATTCCTTCCGGCAGCTGAATGGACGCTAACCTGAGCCAACGATGTGCTCAAGAAACGAACCGCCCGCGGGTTTCTAAGAAGATGCTGAAATGTTGAACATGAGGTTCTTAGAACGCGTCTTGTGGATAATAGAGAGCCTATACCCTAGTATGGACAAGCATAGTGTATGGGTTAACCAAATATGTAGGAATGTGAAGGAAGCGAAAGGTCAATGCTCCGAGTCCGATAGCGTCCCGATACTTCCCGGACCCATGCCGCCCGCCGGTTGCGCCGTCCTTGGATCATTCTGGGAATCAGCTCTGGCTGATTCGTATGATAAACTGAACGCTTTTGCGGGCGTACTGGACAATTTATCACATGTACAGCGCAGGGTATATAACACTCTGGGCCGGTCCAAGCTCTTGCTTGCTCTGCACTCATCATGGCAACCTTTGCTTCTCAGGTAGTTCTTCACCCGACAGTTTCACAAAGCCTCAAGTTCGCCGGCACAACCCTTGGTAGAGACAAGGTTCGCGCAATCGTCTTTCCTAAAATCCCCCTAAACTTCCATTGTCCGCAGACATACCGAGCTATTCAATACTTTGCTCGATTCTACACCTGGTTCTTGCTGTCCAGAGGCGAAAAAGATGCTGCTGCTCGCTGGAGTGCACTAAAGACCCATCTGGCCACTGCTAGGAAGCGTAAGTACCTAGGACATCTTCAACCGCTTGCTTGACCGCTCCCCCAGTCCTGCGTCTGGGCAAGCCTGTTGAACATCTCCAAGCCGCCTTGAAAGCTTCCTTTGCACCAGGCCCAGCCTCCGAGACTATCACTACGATCGGGAGACAGATTTCTTACTTTGGGTTCGTGTCGTGCATACGTGCATATTCTAAGCTCTGATTTTGTTTCGACAGATATCTCTCTTTCGATGCTCTTGTCTGGGTCAATGCCGTCAAATTTTATTCCTTCTCAACTGAGACAAACACTAAAATCTCCAAGCTTGCCAATCGTTTCTGGCTAGCAGGAATTATGCTCAGCATTATCAATGGAACTATCAAGGTAAAGCAACTAGAGTATAGCCCCGGTATGTCTCGCATTCATCTTCCTCCCAGAGTGTTCGTCTTGCCAAGGAAGAACGGAGAATCAAGCATTCAAAAACCTGGGGCGAAAAGGACGTCAGCCAGGAGGCAGAACGGGAGACGCGGTTGAGCACGATCATTAGGTACGCTCTCCCTTCCCACTTCTCCGTTCAAACTCCACTGAATTTGCTCCCCAAAAGTGCTCGAGACAATACTAGACATCAACTTACCATTGACTTGCTCGACATGTGGATTCCCGCAACAGCCCTCGGAATTTCGAATATGAACGAGGGAGCTCTTGGTATATTCGGGTCCGTGATTCTCTGGTGTCTCAAGAGATTCCATTCACAGTTCTTTGACTCGCAGTTTGATTTCATCCTTGATTGCTGGCCAAAAGCAATGGGAGTCCGTGAACGGAAAGAAGTGAAGGATGTGGATCGTAGCCGGTCTATACCAGTGTCTTGTCGTTATTTACAGCTACTTTATCTCCCAACTCTCGGTCCCGCAACTTGAGATATTCTGAACGAACCGATTCCATCGGTTCAGGGCCGGTGCTAAAGACTGTTGTTGAGCGAAGCCAAAGATTCACAGAGTAGATACCTACTACTTCACCATACAAGTCTCCAGCCGTTTTAGTTTATCTTTGCAGGCCCAAGCAACAGAAATTAACCGGCCAGACATACAGTTTGTAAAGTCTAAACTTGATGATTTTGTATGTGCAACGAGTAAACCAGCTGGAATACACACCCTTTACTAGGGGATCACATTCCTTCATAGCTTGAGATTTGACTGCCTTGAGCAGGTTTTCCTCTTCTCTCCTCGAAAGAACATTCATCGACGTTCAGAAATCAGTTGTCGGCCCGCCTATGCCCTTGATCCCGTTTTCGAATGAATCTGGCTTCGCACTTTACGTGCTTTCAAGCCTCGCTATACCAAGTCGCTATTTAATTTCGACCGCCAGCCACGTCTGTGTCCTCTTTAAAACGAACCCATTTCTTCTCGCTGGGTTAATCGGTGTATAACCTGTCATTCGAGTCGGAACCTCTGGGAATGCTGGCGCCAGACTGCAGGCAGTCCCCAATGACAGTTTTGACAAGATTCGCGGGATACACCTACATATAACAGAGAGCAGAGCGCTCACCATCCACTTCGCGAAATTGCAACATATTTCTCCGGCTGTTTGCTTAACCTCCTGTCTAAATCCGCACTCAATCTTTCTCAGATTTCGGCGGTTACATCCAGTTCTGATCGATTTCTTGTTCAAATCAGCATTCTGCTTCTGTTTCGGCATTCTGAATTTTGGATGGGCGGGACAAAGGATTCCTCCTCCTCGTGCCTGGAGAGCCTATGAGCATGTCTGGTGCTCAACCCAAATGTGTGATTCCACTGGCTTTAGGCAATGGTGGGCAGTAGAATATTTTATTGTAATAAATAAACAGTTTGACAAATTCAAAGAACGCTATTTATTATTCACCATCCTCGTTGATTGGGGACCAATTCCAGACGCCTTGCTATCTCTGAAAGCAACAAAGCTGCAGTAACACCATTCAAGTTGTTCCGTCGACCTTTCGTCTCCTTCTGTTAGGATGGCGCCCTTTGCTTGCATACAACAATTGTCTTCAAACACGTGGTGACAAGCGAACCAGGTGCTGAGACCAAGAGTAGTTCGGATTTTTTACTCTGAGCACGAAATGATTTACTACCTCAGGCTCATTGTCGAGCGTACGATTGAAGTTCTGAGCACTTATATGAGAGCCGCTGCAATTGCATCAGAATATAGGCACGCAGATAATCAGGTAAAAGTTTTTATAAGGGCCTCTAGATCTTCTCGAGAACGACAATCATAAATAATGATCAGCGCTTCAGCTCAGATTCTTGTGCTGTTTGATTAGGAATCACTCTCGGGCCGGTAATTTCCGGTCACAATTTGTAAGCGAAACCGCCTTGGATCTTACCCCCAACTTGCCCCATATCATGAACGCCGCTTCCCGAGCTGGAATTCGTCGAGTACTCGGGACTCGGTTTCTTGCTACTCCTGCTGGTCCTTCGACCTCAAAGCCTACTTTCACCGAAAATCTCAATTCTGGCCCTTCCTTGGATAATTTTATTGCTGGAGATGTTTCCGACCGCGTAGTATTAGGCAATCCCAGAGGGCCAGTAGAAAGTTCTTTTATGCTGGCTCTATAGTTAACCTTGAGCAACAGGCCTCGTCTCCCTTCGTATCTCAAAACCTCCATTCCTTCTGGTACTTCCTTTAACAAGATTAAAAAGGATTTACGAGGTCTGGGGTTGCATACTGTCTGTGAAGAAGCAAGATGTCCAAATATTGGAGATTGCTGGGGTGGAAAAGAAGGCGCAACGGAAGCTGAGGGTCGAAGCGCAGCCACTGCAACCATCATGGTCCGTTACGCAATTCTCCTGAATGACAACAGTATTCTTCATTGCCTTGCAGTTGATGGGCGATACATGTACTCGAGGATGTCGATTTTGCTCCGTCAAAACCTCAAAAGCCCCTCTGCCACTCGATCCCCATGAACCGGAGCATACCGCTGAAGCTATCAGTCGATGGGGTCTGGGTTATATCGTGTTGACCAGCGTGGACCGTGACGGTTAGCGCTGTTAGTCCCCCTAAAAATTGTATCTCACCTCCGGTGTAGATCTCTCTGACGGCGGAGCACATCATTTCGCGGAGACCATAAGAAAGATCAAGCAAAAGTGCGTTTCTTGTCCTTCTGCGTTAAAATGCTATTGAAAGGCTTATATTACAGAGCACCACATATCTTGGTCGAAGCCTTGACGGGTGACTTTGCTGGTAATTTGGAGCACGTTTCTGTTGTAGCCAAGTCGGGTCTGGATGTATATGCGCACAATATCGAGACGGTTGAAGAGTTGACGCCTTTCGTTCGTGATCGGAGGGCAACTTTCCGCCAGAGTTTAAAGGTCTTGGAACACGCAAAACGGGAAGGTGTTCGAGTGACCAAGACTAGTATCATGCTCGGCGTTGGCGAAAAGGAATCACAAATTTTAGATGCGCTAAAAGGTATACCCTGTTTGTGCTTCCTATCTTCTTCGAACTCACTCACTGTCTCATAGAGTTGCGCAAGGTCGACGTAGATGTTGTCACGTTTGGTCAATATATGAGGCCCACCAAACGACATATGAAAGTTGACCGCTATGTCGAACCTTCCGAGTTTGATAAGTGGAAGCATGTCGCTGAAGACATGGGCTTCTTGTATGTAGCCAGTGGCCCTCTCGTACGCAGCAGTTACAAGGTGGGTCAAATAGATTCTCCAAATTTTCGGCGTGAAGTTGATTTTTTTTTTTTCGTTCAGGCGGGAGAGTATTACATTGAGAACGTCCTTCGAGGTAAAGGTGCTGAGAAGAAAGCTGGAAAAATGGCAACCCAGGAGGCTACTTTACTACTACCATCTTAATCGCGGTTCATACTAGTCTTAATCTACCCGTAGATAATTTATATACTTTATTCAGCTACTAAACTATCAGTCCCGACTCGTATCGTAAACTGAGTCAACTGTGTGGTATCGGCAAACCGAACGACAGCTGCGAATACTCTGTCTGACTGAATTGAAGGCTGTTGTTCACATATGTCTGCAAACGAGCTGTTTGAATAAATTTGTGACGCGGCAGGTACTGAGAGCATAATGTGGATTGTCAAGTTCAATCTGGTGGTCTGAGAAGCGCCAGATTCGTTTTCTGCGGCTGGGAAAACTGCCGGAGATGGACTGAGATGTTGACGATAGAACATGCTACCCGGATGGTTTTCGTCAACCTTTGGTGGGCCCAGGACCCAGTTTGTCCAAACGATCATTGGTTTATGGGTGGAATGCAAGTGTTCTAGAGCCATCGCAACATGTCGAAAAGGATTATTAGATTCTTGATTTTTCCGACCGGGTTTTCGCAATTGCTCCCATGTAAATCGGTCGGACCAGTAAAAGGCACTTATGGGGTCTACTGCCACCATTCCAATCTCCGTATCAGGAAGAGCGCTTTTGTGATATGACGGTAACTGGGCGAGAGCCGCGGCCAGCTGTACGGAGGAGTTGGGACGGAAGATATGTAAATTTCGAAGTGATTGCTGTACAATGAGCTGGATAGATATTTCAAAGTCTTGTACCGCCTCCAAGGCAGCTCTTAGATGCGACACCAGCAAACATGTAAACCGAGCCAAGTCAAACGATGCGTCCGCGTCGAAGAAGACTGCTGCCTTGTCCCATCCCCCAAGTGATATTGAAGAATAGGTATTGGGTATGATGCACATAACCATGAGAAAGTATAGTAGATGCGTTTTTCCCGACGCAGGGGGGCCTTGAATTTCGAGTACGTCACCTTGACGCAAGCGGAGATTGTTAATAAGAGTTTCGCGATGCGTTGGGGACGCGCCAGATTCAACAAAGCTTTGAATGTTCAACGGCGTAGATTCTGAGTTACGGAGTTACTTATAATTGGTTTTGAATTGAAGGATGAGGACCTTGAGACCGCACTGCGACTAAAAGCTGGAATGAAAGTTTGAATGTCGGTGATGAGAAGGCCAAAGATATACGAACCGATTGAAGCGATTCTGAACGAATTTGTTGCATCATTTCGCTAAAGCCCATGGTGGTGGCAGATGGTGGCAGTTGACAGAAAGGCAAGCCGTGAGAAATCCCACGAGCTAGTTGCGGCCGGCGGCCGTAGCAACTAGCAACTTGCGTCTCTACATCGCTCTCGACTGCGTCTGGTGGATGGACTCTATCGCCCAGCTCTGAACAAAACACTATTCATCATCTTCGTCACCTTTGTCTTTTCTAACGACCACAACGACCTTAACGAAGCAATATGACTACCACCGCCCCTAGAGCTAGCTCTAGACGTCCACCGAGTTTATCAACAGCATCTTCGCCCTCTCATTCATCTTCATCTTCAATTTCCAGAGGCGCCACAGCTCGTTCAGCGGCAGGCCCTCGCACCCCATCTTCCTTGAACTCTGCTGCCTCTCGCAGACCACTTTCCAGGTCTTCTACGAATTCCGTTGTCAATGGGGAGGCCCTTGCCGAAATCTCTACTGAGCTTAAAGAGGCGACGGAAAAGAAGGAGCAGGCAAGTTCTAACGTGTATTCTCGACTTGTGGTTTCCATTCTAAGAACACCTCATAGCTCATGCTAAAGCTCCAAGACAAGGATCAAACTATCGATAATCTGGGCAAGGAAAACGATAGGCTCGCTCTGGCTCTGAATGACGCCGAACGGAGTTTGAATGATCTCTACGCGGAACAGAGTCGCTCTGAGCAAGAGCTTGCGCAGAGGATAGATATATCCGAGAAACTTCGCTTTCAAGTACGCGAATTAGAGAAGGAAAAAAGGGAGCTCTTGCGTAGATACAATGAACAGGTGACAGATAATTCTGATTCACGCAATCACGTTCGCTAACTCGTTTGTTGCCAGACAGCGACATTTGACGCGGAACGTCAGTCGTTTTACGACAACGAACAGCATCTCAAGTCTCGTATTCAGTCATTATTTCAAGCTCGGAAGAAGCCTGAAAGCCCTGTCTTTGTCGAACCAGAATCAGAGGCTGAATACGAGGAAGAAGAAAATAAAGCAGAGCATGGACCAGAACCAAAGTCAGTGACACAGGACCTGAGTGATCCTGCTCAAGAGCCCGCTGAGATGACTGCTCTCAAGTTGGAGCTTTCAACTCTGTCTACTTCGCACTCTTCTCTCCAAAGCACTCTTATGCTTTTGCAGGGCCAGTTGGGCGATCTCAATCGAGTTAACAAACAGCTTCAAGAGGAGAACGAAAGTTATATGATTTTGCTTCAAGAAAGGACCTTGAGCGGGCGGTTTGACCTCTTGAAGCAAGTTGGAGGAGGAGCTGATGACGACGACGACGACGAAGAATCTGACATGGGTGACGTCGGGAGTCTCCGCAGTACCGGTCGGAGTACGCTGGACAGGGTCGATGAAGAGCTTGCAGAAAATGCTGGCTCTTTGGCAGACGAATTCAGCCGAAACTTCGATCTGTCCCAGGAGGATTCGGCTTCCCGCCAGGGGCGTCCGCGGCAGGGTCGCAACCAGAGTTCGTCTTCATCCCATTCACCGGCCCCACAGGGTGAGTCTCTCGCTGATCTACCAATCACTGGCCCCGGACTCGACCTCGCTGCCGAACTTGGTCGTGCAGAGAACAAAGATATCCTGGAGGGTGACGCTGACGCGCCATCGACTCCTTCCAAAAATAAACGATCCAGAAAGGATTCAAAGGCCGGTTTCATTGAGCCTGGTGTCTCTACTAGTGATCTTCTAGCGTTGCGTTCAGAGGTCAAGGCGTTGAAAGATGCTAACAAAGCTCTCTCGCTTTATGCCTCCAAAATTATTGACCGGATCATTGCTCAAGAAGGCTTTGAACACGTGCTTGCGGTCGACTATGAGAATGAACCTGTTACGCCATCCACTGCAGCACCCAAGACTGCCAAACCGCGGCCTCAATCGGCGATTGTCAACCGTACATATTCGGCTCCTGGTAGTGAATTTCCGCATCCCAATGGAACCGGCTTCAATGTTCCCAAGCTTGGCACGCCTCCTATTCCAGCTAGTCCATCTACCAAGGCGAACCGTCGATCTTTATCATTTGATTGGAAAGGACTTTTTGGTGGCGAGAAGAAACCTGAACCCAATTTGCGTCCGCTCACACTGAAGCCAGGTGCTAGTCCCGTCACTGGCGCTCGAAAGCTAGACACTACTGAAGATGAAAATGACCGTCGAGAACGAGAGAGAATCAATGCTACCATGAAGCTCATGGGTATAGAACCCTCTCCTTCCCTGGCATCTCCTGCGCCTATGCAGAAATCCTTCTCTTCCCCTGGCCCTGCGCCACCTCCTAGCAGCAACTCAAATAGACGGTTCTCCATGTTCGGATCTCGGACACCCGCTTCGGAACCTGCTTCATCGCCCGTCTCAACGCCCCCGTTGAGCACCAGTAACTCAACAGGTATTGGCCTGGGAATTGAAGGAGGGCTTACTCAGGAAGTCCTCGAGCAAGTAGAAGCTCAGAATAGTCTGGCAGCTTTGGATGCACATGAGCGCACTCTTAGCTCGGAGATCGCCAAAGGTGGCGGAAGTGGCTTCACTGAAATTAGAAGGAACAGCCGGCGCGGTCGGCGAAGTGCTGGAGGACGGAGCGCTGGGGGTAGTGATAGTGGAAGCACTGTCTGGAGTGCGGGCATAGGAGAAGACGAGGAGTAGATGGTTTTGCGGGCCTCCGCTCTTATACTTGATTATACCCCGGATGACCAATTCATGCATACCTATCGAGAATTTCTGTAGATGTTCTTGTAGAGCAAGTAATTTAATTATTATAAGGCTGAAACGCCTAAGGTCGTTTCGACCGAAATTTTGCGTATCTCTGTCCACTTGAAGGATAGCTAAAGCGAGGAAAATGTCGAGCTAACCAAACAATATAAATTACTCCGCTAAAAGACAAAACGACGAGCTGGCTATAAGCAAAATCTGAGTATGGACAATGGACCACACCGTCCAAATTCACGGTGGTGCTTCATGCTTGATGAGTGTGTTTTGAGCATGCTTGCGGATGGCCTCGAAAGGATTAGACGAGAACCGAGGATTGGAAAGGATGAGTGGGTGGCGAAGACGCTCTACTTTGCTGTATTACGTAGACCATGAGAATTCAGTTACGCACATCTTCGATACAGAATATAAACGAATTCTCACAGGGCCTTTTTTCGTTGAGATCCTGACAGGGTAGTTCCTTTTCCCGCACCAATTTGGCCAGATCTGACTTGTGCCTGCGATATAGATTGCGGTGGATTCTCTTCGCCGTCTACATGCATGTCTGATGCTTTTGGTTTTGTGAGATCGACGTTGGTAGGGTCGACGGACTGGAGTGCATCTCGGATATCGTCGAGTCCATGCCCTATTTGCTCTCTGAGCCTTCGCTTCAGGCGGCGTTGGTGAGATTTGGAATACGGCGACTGCGTCAGCTCCAGTCGCTGCAGGAAGGCTTCCCGCTTTCCTTGCTGTTTGTCCTTCTTCCTTAAAGTTGGGGCCGGTTCTGTAATTGGTTCTTTAATTCGAGTCTCATCCACCTAGATTTGGATTCAGAGTGATTCTCGAATGAAACATTTCGTTTACCATTTTCTCAATAGCACTTCCATCCTCGGGTAAATCACGCTTAGTTTTACGAAGCTTGACAGAAGAATTGTGAAGGGCAGATCGCTTGGATCGCTCTTTGGGCTAGAAAAGAGTAAGCTCGTCAGTTTCACAGTCAATACACGAAACACACCATCGGTGTTGAGGATGGACTTCAAGTGAACGGGCCGGCTAGCGTCACGAGTCGGCGTGGCCGGGCCGAAATCCCAGCTTTGGCATCTACCCTCATCATGTCCTTGATAAAACCCGACGAAGAGACACCCACTCAGGCTCATTCATTGAACCAACAAGCTGTCTTAGACGAGGATGAATACACCGCGGCAATTTCCCATATTATCGCTCGCGACTTTTTCCCCTCTCTAGTTCACCTCGACGCTACCAACGAATATCTCGATGCTCTCAATTCACGGGACCCCCATCTCATTGGCGCTTCCGTGCGACGACTAGAAGAAATAAATAATACACCCAGAAGAATGCCGTTCCAAACTCTATCTGAAACACCGCATGGCATTGGGCCCTCTGACACGCCTATGCCCGGCTCCTCTCCCCAGCGAAATGGTGAACCTGTGTCAAAGAAACCGAGATACGACACCTCATTGTCTCTGGATAATTTTCAAGCGCGCTACACGTCCGAGGACAACTCCAGTTTCACGGAAATTTTGGATGAGGAGAATCGGCAACGGAAGGAAAGGTGGGCTTGGGCTTGGGATGCTCAGAAGCGGGTGGAGCAAAAGAAGCTCATTGCTGGAATAGAGCGAGAGCGGATGCTCATTGAACCTCCCCCAGGGTCTGCTCCAGGTGTCCGAGAAAGATTCGTAATCGAGGCCCCAAAGCCCGCCGGTTTGATAACTGCTGGAGAAGTTGACGAGAAGGCAAAAGCGGACCAGGAAGAGCAGAAACTGGCTATATTAAAGAAAGAGAAGGAAATAGAAGAAGAGCAGGATGTGATGGCGCCAAAGAAAGATAGCCGGGTTGCTGGTATCGATGGCTTCAAATTCAAAGCCAGAAATTCGCTCATGTTTCCTCCGGATGCCGACTCTTCACCTTACCACGAAAAGCCGAACGTCTTATCTCCATCACCCAACGGAGAGCAGAGGTCCATATTATATTCGAGTACTCGACTAGCGGAACAGGAAGAGTCAACAGACGTTAATCGACCTTTGAGTGAACCTCCCAGTCCCACAAGGAGTCGAGTCAACGCAGCCATTGCCGGAACACCTTGTAAGTGGCTATGATGTTCTACTACTTTCACTTTATTTATGCCTGTTACAGATCATCCCGGAGGTTCAGCCTCAATGTCGTCCTTTTCCCTCGTTCCTTCTCTTCCCTCACCCACACCAGAGCAGCTTGGTCCAGCAGCTGTGAAACAACTTATGACTTGGGGAACGTTGAACGCTACCCCTCGAATTATTTCCTCTGAAGGTGCCGATATCCCTACCCCAAGTACCCCCTTCCATCTTCCTGTTCCCACATCTCGCGAGGCTTTGTCGCACAGACTTTCTTCTAAGGCATCTAAAAGCCTTCGTGCAAAAGCAGAAATGCTCGGTCTAGGTGGTGCAACGCCTGGTATCAAGTCATCTTCACGGTCAAAAGGAAGTATGGGGCCACCTTCCTGGACTCCAGCTCCTCGACGATCCTCGCATACTGCAGGTAGCCTTACACCTGCTGCCAGACGCCTGCTTGACCGCACAGTGGGAATGGGTGCTCAAAGGAGAGCGGATGCGATGGAAAAAACCTCCGGCTGGACCTCTACCGGCAGGAGAGATATGAACAAAGTTAGATGGACGCCAACGCCTGGTAAAATTGGCTAATTTAGGTGTACTCCTAAACCACAATGTATTACATGCATCCAATATCCAATAATGATTCGCACCGTGCGCTACGAATCAGACTCAGAAATACGACGCCTCTTAGAATTTGGTTCTTCTGCGCTCGGGTCAGTGTCCCAGGATCGGACCGTCTTCGCTACATTTGGTTCTGCTTTCGATTCTGGGGGTTTAGAGTCCGTCTTCGTCGCTATTTTCTTCTTCTTTACGACTACGCCTTTAAGAAGGGCTTTCTTTGGGTCCTTTTTGACCACTAGGGGTGGCTTAGTCTCTTTCTTTGGCGTAGTGGCAGTGGAAGCAGATGACAATGCCGGGGGCGGATTGGACGATTGTATACGAGCGGCGACAGCTCTGCAATGGCATAAAATAACTGAATCTATGATGCATGGAGAAACTCACTCTCTAAAGTTTTTGACTTCCACGCCGTCCATCTCTCTTCTAGCCTTTTCCTCTGCCTCTGTCTTTTCTCGTATCGAGTCGAGAAACATTATTTCGTCTTCTTCCAATGCGCGAAATTGATTAGCTGCGACGAATCTGAGTAAAGTATAGGCAGAAAGAAGGTTAGCATATGAACTGACCCAGCTTATTCTTTTCTTCCCATTCTTCCTGTTTCGCTGCTCGATTGGCTGCTAGTTTCTGGAAGCACGAACGGTGTCATACCAGAGGGAATGTCAATACGAGAGTCGGTATGAGTGGGATAGGAAAGTACTTCTGCTAGACTTCTGCCGTCGTAAGCATCTGCCTGAGGCTGAGGTGGAGGCTCTTGTCCCAGCCTGAATCAAATGAGAAAACGGTTATTCCATGAGCACAGAGGGAAAAAAATGAGAGACCTGGCATAGGCAGCTTTCCACTGTTCCTCTCTGCGGGACTTTGATAATTCTATTTCGTCCGAAGAAACGAAACGAGAGCCGACTGCGAGGGGGAAATGGACTTGGTCCAGATTAAAGAACGAAACCTGCTATTATGGCTCACCTGCACCTAGAGAAACGGAAGGAATTGCGTCGTCGGCCATGGGCGGTGGTGGTCACGCTTCGAGATCCAGCATTGCCTTTTCTGGATGTTGCCTTTTCCGGATTCCCAGCGGCCCAGCCAATCGTAATGCGATTTAACCAATTTCAATAACTCCTTTCCGACAATGCCCTCGTCGCTGCCCTCAACTTCTAGCGCAAAAGGGCCCAGTACGACTAGCACGCCACCGAAACTAATATTAAATACAAGCGTTACCACAGTCCCCCGTACTTTTTCTCGCCTTTCTTCTTCACTCAGTTATCTAATGAATCCAATTCACTCCAGCATGGGCAATTGACGAAGATGAAACGCCCTCTCCTCAAGAAGAACCTTCTTTACCTCAGCAAATTCCCGGAGCCTCAACAGATGCTGCATCCTTTCGTTCGAATTCTGACTTGGGCCGAAATCGACACCGACACCACGAGGGCTCGAGCAGTCTCAGCCGATGGTTCGCATTCACCCTACCTCGTCATTCGGGAAGGGAATTTCAGGACTCTGCGTTCGAATCCAACGGCAAGACATTTCTGTTCAAAGACAAGCGAAAATCGTGGTTACCGAGTCCGACTGTACGAGAATTTCCGAGTTCATTCTCAAAGCGGACGAATGAAAAGAATCCAGCTGGATCATCTGAACATCGGCCAATGGGATCGGAGAGAAGGAAGGAATGGCACATGTCTATCGCCATGCCCCCAGCCAGTGCTCCGTTCACGATGAACCAGACCAATTCGCCTGGCTGGGAGACTCCATGGACTTCCCGTGTTGGCGCTCAGGGTCCATTTCATGCTCGGTCTAGGGAAGGCGGATCTGCATTTGACGAGGGTGAAATTCTAGAATCTCATACTGGCACAAGCGGCTCGCATGACGATTCAAGGTGGAAATCCAGGAGGAAACGGCTCAGAATATTTCTTTTGAATAACCCTTATGTTCCCTTGGTAAGTTTTCCTTTGTCTCATGCTGACTTCTTGCCCAGCTAACACTGTCATTCAAGCTTTTTCGTATCATCAATATATCTTTCACCGCCGGAACGCTTGCTGTAGCAATCCGGATCAGACTAGCCGAAATGCGATATGGTGTTGAGGGTGTTGTCGGTAGCTCACCGTATGTCGTTTATCGTCTACCCTATGTGCCGGATATGACCGTTTTCTAACAGTACTCTCATCATTATCTTTGCACCGCTCACGCTGGTGCACGTCATCAGTGCGATATATGTGCGTGACATTCTCCCCACTCAGACTTTTTGTGCCTGCTTGACGATCATTCTTTTAGCTTGAGTATTTCGGTCGTCCTCTCGGTCTATGGCGCACATCTGCGAAACTGGCACATACCCTCTCCGAAGTCTTATTTATTTGCGCCTGGTCTGCTGCTCTGTCACTCTGCTTTGACAACTTCTTCACTTCGCTCGTTCCATGTGCCCCGCCGTCCGCCATCTCATGGTACAATAAAATACCCCGTCCAAATTCCGACCTTCCCACCGTTGAGGGGTCCGTAGGAGATTTCCTGTGCGACAGCCAACTGGCATTGATCTGCCTGGTGTTTGTTAGCCTGGTGATGTACTGCACAAATCTGGTCATCAGCTTGTACCGAATCTTCGAAAAGGTGAAATACCTCCCCGGGGCGCCTCTGGGACTGAGAAATCGGTAGTCATTGCTGCCTCCCTCCCTCTTTTCATGTTAGAGTTTATGCTACCCCGACACATTCACAGTACTTATTATGCGCCACCCCCGACCCCCCCTTTTTTTTCTTCTTTTTTCTATCATGCCTTGTGTTTGATCTTCTACCTTACACTCAGCGCAGGCAACAAGTCACTCCTTTATAACGTAGTCGTTGCAATGTACTTTGTACTTAGTATGTATTTTCTGACGAATCTATTTCGTCCACCCACCCATAATCCCATAATCCCATAATCTAATGGAATCACGGGCCGGAATGCTTTACTGTCGTTCAAAATTGCGCCATTTTGGATAGCTGGAATGTAACCTCTTTTTTGCCCTTAACCGTGATGGACGATGCTCCGAGCCATTGGAATCGGCCGCAGAATGCCAGTGCGACTCGCGACTGGCCCAATCGTTCACAGTCGGCATCAACGGGACGGTCGACCAATTCTGGTCATCTTGCAAAGAAGGATTATGCCATCGGAATCCTCCTACTGCTTGTTGTAGTCTTTCTGTGGACCACGTCCAATTTTGTCACGCAGGTATGTTTGGCAAATGTTGCGTGGGTTGCAGACAGCCCATTAATAATTTCTCAAAAATTACAGGCCTTGTTTCAGGATGGGTACGAAAAGGCATTTCTGTAGGTCCTTCACCTGCTCCGCGCAGAAATTCTTAACGCAGTAGGCCAACAGCATCACGTACCTTAACACGTCGGCATTTGCGCTATATCTCCTCCCCTTTCTCGTCAAGTTTTACTTAAAGAAATATTCCATCTCCCAGAAGTGCAGCGAGACCTCTCACCACGGTTCGGTCGCTGTACACCCAAAGATATCGCCGATTAATGCTTGTTTGTAGAGCGTGAACCATTGCTCTCTGAGCAAGTGCGCACGGACGCGAACCACGTGTTAGAAGTAAGTCGCCAAGTTGCGTGCTGTATGGTTTTTCGACCGCAATTCCGGTAGTCTACATCCTACACTTCTGAGCTGCCTAGTCGCTCCGAGCTGCCCCCGCTCACCACACGCGAGACCGCCGAACTGGCGTTTGCGTTTTGCTTCATATGGTAAGCGGATGCTAAATCGTCTACAGATCTCATCCGACTGAGCGTGCCTTCGTTAGGTTTACCGCAAACTGGTCACTAAATGCTTCTCTGGACTACACCAGTGTCGCCAGCGCGACCATCCTGTCTAGCACCAGCGGTAAGAGCACTTTTGTCGTATTAGTCGGTTCCATTGCATTTCCCATTCATTTTTTTCCGTAGGATTTTTCACCTTGGGGATCGGGAAATTATACAACGTTGAAAATTTGACAGCGGTCAAAATCGGAGCTGTCTCTACGAGGTTCGTTCCGTTTCGCTTCCCGTCGATATCTGATCTCATGGCTGTATTCGATAGTTTCGTTGGCGTACTCCTCGTTGCCCTCGCCGACTCTTCCCAGACTATTGACGATGATTCACTCTCAGCACCAATCTCTGTTTCGGCCCGTTATGTACTGGGTGACTTTTTGGCTCTGTTTTCCGCTCTTTTCTACGCATTCTACGTCATCCTGCTCAAAGTACGCATACGGGCAGAATCGCGTATCGATATGCAACTTTTCTTCGGATTTGTCGGTCTTTTCAACATCGTATTCTGCTGGCCTATCGGAGTACTTCTTCATCTGACTGGAGTGGAGAAATTCGAGCTTCCTACGACGAGCAAAGCCGTGGCTGCGATTATAATCAACGTGAGCTCGTTATATCTTGTATCAACGCAACTTGTGAACTTGTTTATAGATGGCAATAACCTGGTCAAGCGATTTCCTGTATGTAATGGCTATGCTCAAAACTACGCCTCTTGTGGTGACCATAGGGCTGAGTCTCACCATACCCCTCGCGGTAATGGGGGACTTTTTCCTCAGTAAACCGACTCAACTACAAGTCCTGGCTGGTGCATCTCTAGTGCTTACTAGCTTTGTCGTTGTGGGAGTTGATGATGCTAGATTGGAGGAGTCGCGGAGAGATCTTAGGGAGGACGAGTCACCCCATCTCGCTCAATCTGACAATCGCGGTCGAACCTGAAATGATTTCATAGACCAGTGTAATGTAATTGTAAAAGCTAGAATGGTCGCAGACGGTCATAATGTAAGAACTCGACGGGGCCTTTATACGGGAAACCGAGGGTATTTAAAGAGAGTAAGTGATACCAGTATTCCTCTTTTGCCCCCCCAATGGGCATAGAACTCGACTCAGACATCCTTCCGCGAAATGTCATCTCGAAGATACTTCTATCGATGAATTTTTTTCTCCGACGCCCCTTGCCGTCGCTGTTCATGGAACATTTGATACAGCTGGTCTAAGCGCCGGCTGCCGTAAGAAAGCTTTGTCATGACGTACCCACTCAGACCGCCTCAATCCTAATCTCTATCTATATCACACCTGTAATCGCTCAGATGGGCCGACTGAATAAGAGACAGCAAAGAGAACTCGATGAAATCGAAGCTTTAGCAGGTAGCTCGAATATCAAAGATGAGGAGGAAGAGGGATTCGAAAATGAGCAGCCGAAGAACAAGGCTGGATTCACCGCGGTAAATATCAATGTGTTTGCTTCAAATCCCATCGAAATTCAACCAAATGGTAGCTTTTCACTGCAGAGAGCGAAACTGCGGATGAGGAACCCAAACCACAGTCCAAGCCCAAAAAGGTGCGTATTCTGTAGCTGATTATGATGGATATAACCAATTTATGTCGCATCCAAAGCCTAGGAAAAAGAAAAAGCTCGTGCCTTCTAATGCCGTACAAGAAGTCCCAGCTCCAGACTTGGAGGCAGTCGTTCACCAATCCATGCAACCCTTGCAAAAGAGTGAAAAGAAGGCTGCAAAGAAGGCCAAGGCCAAGGCTAAGAAAGCTGGGATGCCAGACGAAATTGACGCTGCTTTAGAAGCTCTATCGATAAAGTATTCAGTTTCAAAACCTCTTGAATTCTTCTTATTTTCATGGTAAAACTAAAAAAATACATCCAGGCATCCAGAATTCAGACGTAACTTGGACAACGTTTCGCCGAATCCCATGGCTCGATCACTCTCATCCCTGCTTGCCGTAAATCCCGCTCATCTGGATAGCGAGGCGGAACTGAAGAGGTTCTTTGGGTCCAAGGTGGTTGCGGCATCCAAGTCGGATAAACCAGGACCGTCCTCAAAGCGCGCTCATGTCGCACAACGATCTGTGTTGACCAAGCCCAGGCCACCTTGGGCTCCAGCGCACATGCGAGAAGGGCTTTCGGCAAGGCAGTTGACGGAGGAGGAGCTGTCCGAAAAGTTTGATAGGAATGGTTGGGATAAAGCTTCAGCGAGGTTGGGCGAAGAGAAATGGTGGACGGTCGAGTATAGCAAAAAATACAAGGGTCTGGTCAAAATATTTCTACAGATTGTCCTTTCTGGCGGTACGCTTCCCTAGGATCTCTATCGTACACGAATGATCTCTCCTTTTCGCAGACCCACAGGGATTTTATAACCTTATCCAAAGAGCTCCGTGGCAGGTAGATTCGTGGCTACAGTTGGCAGAGGTTTTCAGACACCGAGAAGGTATACACTGTACTTCTAATATCGACTGTTTAATTGACTTGTTATAAAGAACATTCGTCTGCTGTTGATGCTGTAGATCGAGCCATGTTCGCGTATGAACGTGCTTTTGTGGGAGGATTCAGCTTCACCAACGGGATCAATAGATTAGACTTTGATCAGGTGGAGAATCGACCGTTTTTCCTCGCCTTGCACAGACAAGCATCGTAAGTCTGAATACTGTCACCAACTTTTGCCAAATTCACCTTATATCTCCATAACTTGAATTATAGCGACCTGCAACGGCGAGGATGTTTACGGACCAGTTTTGAGTTCACGAAGCTGCTTGTGCGTATGGCTTCTGTCCTCCTGCTTCCGACACTAAACATGTAAAACAGTACTCGTTGGACCCATGGAGTGATCCTCATGGAGCTCTACTCCATCTTGACTTTTTAGCCTTCAAGGCAGACATGTCAGAGTGGTTGTTGGAAATCTTCAATCTGTTCCAAGAAAAGTCCACGAAGTCCGAAGAAAAGACCTGTCGTATGGATCCTAGCGTGATGCCTGGATGGGCGTATGCGAGGGCTCTAGCATTAAAGCTGTCCAGTAAAGAGCAAGATAGGAGCGCTAGCACGACAGCTCTGATTGAAGCGGCAGATTCTTTTCCTTCCGTGATTCCTCTACTTGCAGATAAGCTGGATATAGCATTATCAGCTACTGTGCGCGGACACAAAGATTTCCGAGTCGAAACTGATGGCCGGTTTGTTTTCATCTTTTCATCTTCGTAATCCTAGACTCAAATGGTCTCTACTCTCTAGGTCTCTAAATACACCTAACGCCATTCTTCACCTTCTCTCACATATATACGTTCAACGCTCCTTCTCGCTGTGGAAAGAACCAAAAATATCGCAATGGTTCACCGAAGTCATAATGTCCCACTTCGTTACGCTGCCCTCTTCCTTACCATCAACTGCTCGACGAAACCGTTTTCTTGCATTGTATACCGCTGGAGAAAGCACGAGCGCATTGTATTTCGCCGTTTATCGCCATGTTATGGTCCTTGAATCGACGCTCTCTTTCCGGTCACTGTTCTCATTCATACCGAATACAATCCTTAGCAGTAAAAGTTTTGCTTGCGATCCTCTTCCTCCGCCAAGCAAGGTGCGAATATCAGAGTACGGAGACACATTCTTTGCCGGAATCGACCAGGAGGCCGATCCGTTTGGTTTAGGGAGGCGGACAAGGCTGACCAGGAGGGAGAGAGAGAGGCAAGAAATCCGGCTGCAAAGGCTAATTCCCGATATCAATGAGAGGAGACAGGTACAAGTATGTCGACTTGATTGCTTCGCTCTTTCAAGGGCTTAACTACCATCGCAGGCGATATACGAAAACAATCCCATCCTGCAACAGCGCTTCCCTGGACCCGAAGGTCTTTTGCAATTCGTCCAAGCACTGGAAATGTTACCGCCAGACGCACTTGAAGATGTTTTGGCAGCAGCAGCTGGTGCTGGTGGTGACCTGGCAGATGGTGACAATATGGCTATGCCGGGGCAAATGCCTGGGCTTGAAGAATTTCTCTTGGACGCGGGCGGAGCTAACGTTGGTTGGGATGAACAGGCCGGCCTCAATGAGGCTGAAATTCCTGACAATGATGAGGAAGAAGAAGGTGAAGAGACTGACGAACATGAGGACGAGGAAGACATCACTGTAGGTTCTCTCACTATCAGTGAATACGAGTGCCGTTCTCATAGAGTTTCAGCCTATGCCAGTCCGCATCATCCGGAATCTTCTGGGCCGATTTTGGGGTGGCGCCGGCGCCTCGAACGTCAACGGCTCCTCCTCCGAAGATTCTGACGGGGTCGATTGATATATTCGCTAAACGTGTTGTTCGCTGGTTAAATGGAACATGTCTTTTTCCGACAGACCCGTTTTTATCTTCTTCATCTCTTTCAGACGTTACAAAAGGTCTGCGACTGAGCCGAAATGGTGTTACACTTTTTTATAATGAGTATATTCGTTGAACGAGAACTTTTGACGGACTGAGCCGAAATGACTCATGTACATATTCGTTTGTGGATTTTATACAATTGCTGTCAAAGGCAGGGTGCTTCATTACGCTACATGGTGCCGGTCAAAGGACGCATTCGACTTTAAATATGAGCTGGCTTGTCGCCTTTCCCCAACTGCCATGCTTTTGGAACGCAACCCTTCTCTGGTCCGCAGCATCCCCCCTAACACTCCCCACTCGGTGATCAACTCTCTCCCAACATGGCAAGATAATGTCGATCGTGCCCAAGGAAAACAAGACGTTATTCCCTTGATGCTCTCTAGTTATCCGCGTTTTGTCTTGCATCCACTCATTTACCCGGTCAGTGTATACAATTTTGTAAACTCAAATTACCAATTCTTGCCTACAGCTGATTGACCTCGTACTCGACTCTCACGGATCCAAAGCACAGACTTGCCTGCTGTTTCCCTCTCTGAAATTGGCCAAAGCGTTTAGTGCATTCATGCACCTTCAGTTACCATCTTCCACTTCTGCAGAGACGGATCCTATTTGCGTCACAAAAATCCTACATGCTCCTCCAAACCACGACATATTCGCGGTTCTATTTCAACTAGAGCAACGGATGCTCGCAATGAATTTCTGGATGTTTAACGGATCTGGTATTTCGAGTCGGTTGGCGGAGAATTGCCTCCACCGTCTAGATGGTCAGACGGAAGAAGTTCTCGGTCTGCCAAATGATCCTGGTCAAGAGTATTGGGGTTATTACAGCTCTCACTCGGCCTTAACATCTGTCGCCGAGGCAAAGTCTCTCATTAAAAACCGTCTCGTAGGCATAAATGCAGACGGAACAAACATTCGAGGCGTAGAGGGTCTGAAAACCAGCGATGCGTATTTGTATCCATCGGGAATGAGTGCCATTTGGCATATGCATAGCATGTTGCGTAATGTCCTGGACTGTGGAGAACGTCGAAAGTCCGTCCATATAAAGTAAGTTCTTTCTGAATTCGTGGGCTTGAAACTCAGTGGCACATTCTGTTTAGCATATTGTACGTCGACTCCTACAAATTACTCGATGCCACCAGTCCTGGATATTTTATCTTCTCCAACGACACCCTCGGCGATCTGGAAAAACTCCTTGATTCTGATGCTTCCCCTTCTATACTCGGGATCTTCACCGATTTCCCTGGAAACCCTCACTTGAGAAGTGCTGATCTTCCTAGGTTACGGGCCATTGCCGACAAACATCAGGCAAGTCACGGACAGTATTGACATTTCTTACATACCTATGTCTCATCTTCCGTACTTGAAGATTCCTATCATCATAGATGAAACCGTTGGATGTCATCTAAACGTTTCTGTACTTTCATACGCAGATATCGTTGTTACCAGCTTGACCAAAATATTCAGCGGCTTTGCCAATGTTCTCGGCGGAACGTACGTCTCAACTACTTACAAGTAGTCCACTTCTATATGACCCTTACTTTGCCTTGCTCCAGTATGCTCTTGAACCCATCTTCTCGATTCTACACCAAATTCAAAGCCTATCTCGACCATAACTACGAAGACAATTATTGTTCCTGGGACGCCCTAGTTATGGAGCTCAACTCTAGAGGACTCGAAGAACGACTTGTCAAGGTCAACAAGAACGCCGAATTACTCGCCGATTGGCTATTTATGCGCTCAAAAGCTGGGGGAAAAGACGATACAGTCATTGACGAGGTTTTCTACCCCAAATACCAATACCCCAAAAATTACGAACATTGCATGAGAGTTGTATCTAAAGACTCCAACAGTGGTGGTCAATTTAGACCAGGATACAGCGGTCTCGTCGCCCTGTCGTTCACGACTCTAGAAGCTGCAAAAACCTTTTATGAAAGTATACAGTGCTACAGAGGTTCAGTGGTTTTTTTTTTTTTTTGCAGCCTATCCTTCTACATACGCTCATTTACAATAACGCTTGCTTTCACTGGCAGGCACCACACTAGGAACAGAAGTCACATTATTGTCCGCATTTTTCGCTATAGCATTTCCTCCAGAAAAAATGGACTGGATACGGGAACATGGAATGACAGAGGCTCTGGTAGGTTTTATTATACAACTTCAATGTCTGGGAGGGAAACGTAATTTGTTGGCAGGTTCGCTTCAGTGTAGGCGTAGAAGATATATCAAGAATTATAAATAGCGTGGAAGCGGCGCTGTTTACAGCTCAAAAGTGTTGATTTTTGTAGATTACATGTATGTGGATCAAGCCAACGGAGTTCAACAACACTTTGCTTTGACCGATCATGGCACCGAGTACTTCATGGAACTGAATTCATACTGTAAGAAATGGTACTTCCCCAAGAGCGAAAATAAATTCTCTTTTCTTCGGCAGCAGGATTGTCTTGTCGTTAGTTCACCAACATTAAAGCAGAATCGGAGAAGCAAACAGTAGTATCAATCATATTGAGTAATAGGTCTATCTGCGCTGGTATTTGTTCCCTCTATCATGTAAAAAGTGACCAGTGGGAAGGGGTCGTAGCGGTTCATAAAGAGGAGATGAAGCTAGACTACCTATCTAGATTCAAATTCGCGGGAAATGATCGTAAAATCTGAGTGTAAGTGAGTAGAGCAAAGAAGTATCGAGTCAGTGAGTGGAGCCGGTCAGAGTATCGCCTAGGCGATGTGTTATTAAAAGAATACAACATTAAAGGCCACCGTCGATTGAAAGCACTTCCGCTTCGGCCTTGTAATAGGAGACGAAAAAGAACACATACTTTGTGGAGGAAAGAATTATAAGTCAAGATACGAAAAATCGAAAATACACGGGACATAAGGAAGAGATTGGGCAAGAAACGACGAGAACCAGGCGTTACAAGTTCTAGCGATGAGCAGCTGCACTACCTGACCGTGGCCGTGCCGGTTCAGACATAAAAGAGGAATCAAGCGACCCGTCTGTACTCTTTCGCCGTGTTCCATTTGGTCGACCTATCCGACTTTGCGCCAAGAGCATCGACGAGTTAGATGGTGGTGGTTTGGTGGCGCGCGACCTTACGGTGACATTCGCATGTCCATCAGGTAACTGAGGCAAGACCTTTCCGTTGTCAGAAGCGGGCGTGCTGGAGCCTGACCGGATACCAGGCGGCATTGCTGCGGCAGATCCCAATGAGGAGCGCTTCGGTTGATAGGAAAGAGGACCGCTGCTAGGGCCTGTGGATCGCTTCTGGCCTATCATCGTAGAAGAACTTGAAGTGGGTAGCGGGAGGAATGTAGGTGTTGCGGGACGGGAGGTAGGGGTGGGTATAGAAGTGGAAGTAGCTGTGCTTCCCCCAGAAAGCCTCGACTGTGGCCGTCCCTTGTTAACGGTGCTTTGGAATAGAGGACCAGTCTTGGATGATCCAAAGGTAGGGGAAGAAGACGTAGAAGCCGCATGTTGAAAGGTCGATTTTTTCGGACTTGATGCTCTGCGTCGCTCCTTTGGTGGCGAAGGTGAATCCTCCATAATTAGTACCCATCCCGAAGTGTCACCACCGGGAGTCCTCCGACTCTTCTCGGATTCCGTGTCCGTGCTCCGCTTAGATTCGTTGCTGCGTCTGTTTGACAATGGGTTCTCCCAGCTTGATCGACCGAGTACGTTGCGAGAACCTGATGATAGGGTCGGGATTTCTGCGATGACGTTGGATCGACCCGAGATGCTACCCATCCGTATTCTTGGCACTCTGGTGTGAATCTTTTGTTCAAGATTCTTAACCCTGGCACGCATCTCAGATACCATTTGAACACCTCTACTTTTTGAGGCTGTGCTAGCGGTTGAGTTTGTGCTCATTGTCGATGGATTACGGGTAACCGCAGAACGCTTGCTTGGGGAAGTGGGCGTTCGCGGGGACGAGTAGGACGGAATGGTCCTGGAACGGGGGATGGACGAACCGCTCGGTGGTGTGGAAGTGGCAGAAGCAGCCGGGTTAAAGCCGGCACGTTGAAGTAGTGCTGCTTGGCTCTTGTTAATGACCGGGGACTGAATTTTACGTGGGGTTGCTTCATCTTCCGATGAGGGCGTGTCGGAAAGACGTTCGGAACTCGGATCGAGTTCTGACAATTGAAGATCAGGAGGAGGGGGAGTGCTGAGCAAATCTTCCGCTGACGATGCCGATATTCTAGGTAACGAGGGCACACTAGAATTTGAATTGTCGGTTGAGACAGCAGGCCTTGCGGTCAATTGATCCTTCAAATGAGATATTTCAGCATTAGCATCTGCAAAAATCGAGTCAGCAGTGGTTACGAATGAAAGATCCTTTAACCCTCGTACCTCTTAATTCATCTCTCAGTCTTTGACACTGTTCTTCAACATTCGCCTTGTCGAGGAGCTCATGCTCGAGCAGGATCTTTTCTTCCAGCGCCCGAGTATATTTGCCTTCTATATCTGCTAGAGTCGAGGACACTGCTCGTTCTGTTCTTTCGAGGTCATCATTACCCATTTCGAGTTCGCGCAACTGGACCTTGACTGTCTGGTATTCCTGCCGGAGTTTGTCGAGTTCACGCTGGAGAGAGGCGGTGATTTTGTTGTGTGTGGTCTGGAGAGATATAAATTTGGACTGGGGGAAATGTGTGAATGGCCAAGTGTAGATTGAGGAGAAGGCTTTCGGCGTACTTTCCAATCGTCTCTTTCGACCTCAGCCTTTGCTATCTTGACCCTGAGATCCTGCTGGGCCTTCTCTGTCCTCTGCAGCTCCGCTTCCAACTCTGCCTCTAGCTCCTTGCTGGCGTGATGAAAGTCATCGAGCTCGGCCTTGGTTTCTGCGAGCATATCGGCGACCTGTAGTGAGGTGGTTGGCATTGGCTGAAAAGGACCCAAGGCTACGAGTAAATACCTCTTCATACTTTGTTCGCCAGTCAGCCGAGGTCGAGACCGAGTATCGAATGGAGGAATCATCAATGGACGACATGATAGCCGTGGGCGACAACACGGCGGCCATGAGAAAGGGTTGCTCGCTTACTCAATCTATTGCTACTAAACTTAACTACCAGCTACATAGCTAAGGTTTTGCGCATTTTCGCTTTTCTATCTTGCCGCTTTTTGGACATCTCATTTCCTGGAAAGAAAAACATGAGCGCCCCCCAAATGCCAAACGAACGGCTGGGATCCACTGACTTGCCACGAAACTGGTTCCATCGTCGCCCCAGCTTCACTGGTCGCAAAAATCACGCCCAGATCATTCCTTGCTGTCGTGATAAAATAACTGCGGGCATCGCCCAGTGATATCTGAAGTCAGGGCCAGTCAATATCTTATTCTGTGAGCTGTAAAACCACTTGCAACAAGCCCTCGTACAACATCCCCTCCTCGAAAGCATTCTCCAATCTTCACCTTGTCCTTCTCAGTAGCTCGAACATCTTGCGCACGAATCACACCTGTGAATTCTTCTCCTGCAGGCAAAGGTACATCATCCACCACCGTGATCGACAGCAGCGCTTGGGTTGGCGAAAGCCGCGTTATCGAACCTAGGACCACTGAATTTGAGGAAGGCGGTTGAGGTCGTACACGAGATATAGAGAAATCCTGCGAGTAGATGCTCATATTTTTTTTTCCTCCCAGCGAAAGAATATACGAACAGATCCTTCAAATCGCGGTATCCCGACTAGACTGGCTCTTAATTGCGAATCTTTTTCGTAAAGCCCTCTTCCTATGTGCGGTAACGGCCCTCGAGGTAAAGGAACTGGCTGTCCTGGGAGTACCAGATCAGATGCCATGGAGTAAGAAAAGTTGCGGACCGGAGCTCAATGTTTATAAGGTAGGTCTCGAATACACTAAACTATACACTCAAGCCTGAGCGTAACTCTTGTTTTGGTTTAAATAAAATACTACTGTATGTAGGCCAAGTCCATGCCAAAAAAGGGTCGCAAGCCAGCCGTAGATGAACAAAAGGATGCCTTCAATTCGGCCAGCAAACACAAAGGCATAAACGAAGGAAGGTAGATGAGTGAAGTAGGCCTGACGATACAAATTTGATCGCGAGTCGGGTAGGGTGATGATGGGTGGGTGTTTGAAAGTAAAGGAACGGCAGTGTGGCTTGCGATGAACGAAAATAAAAACCGACAACGAACGAATAAGCTATCACCGATAGCCATTCAGCTAGTAATCGGCATAAATAGCTATAGAAACACGTCGCCTCGATGAGTGACTGTCACAAAGAATCAAGTCAGAATAAATAGATCATTTGAAAAAGCAAGGGGGGGGAAGGGGGGGGGAAGGGGAGAGAAAGATATTATGAAACGAACGAACGGATTGACTAATTCAATCCAAGGCAGACTTCAAACAGTGGGCGCTGAGAGGGAGAGTGGTTATCACAGGGTTTACACCTTGGCGGTAGTCAAGGAGCGCTTCCTCGAATGTGTAGGTGCGGACTGGCGGTCAACAAGGCAGAATCTGGGCACAACCCCACGGCGCGACTCTGATTCCCCAACAAGCTGGACCAGGCACCAACCATCGTGATACTCCTCCAGGAGGCGACATTGCTGACCGGATTTGATAAGCAACTCATCGTCAAGAGATGGGCGGAAGGTGCTGATGACAGTCATGAGGCGAACATCAGAGGAACTGCCACTGCGGCTGTGACGAGCTTGACTGGGCGTGATCTTCGTTGTGACTTGGCCTGAGATATGTTTAGAAGACACAGAACGAGAACGAGAGTGTCGGTGCTTCTGAGGGAATGATGAGGTGCGGGCTGGACTGGGGAGAGGCTCAGGATGTTCTTCAGACACAGTTGTGAGGGGCAGCGGAGTAGGGTTTGAAAAGCGGGATGCAGGGAATTCAGAGGAAGTGACAATATTCAGCGGCTTGCTAATGGGGGCTTTGGCGGCAGGTTTCACACCTGGTCCTGTCAGCTTTTCCTGATAAGGAGGCGATGTAGAAGGTTCATTTTTCCATTCGCGTCCTTCGCGAGCAGCTTGGACGTGTTTAGGTAGTTCTCCGTTCTTAAGTGGGACTCCAAGATATGTTCGGACTTGGGGCGTCCAAGCAGCTTCGCCCTTGGTAGGAACAGGAATGAAAACTTCCTGGGGTTTTTCAAGGCCGGCATGCTTCTCAGAGTCGAAACTCGAGTTTGTTGCGGCCCTGTACAATGGATCCTCGCTATCCACTGCGGATTTCCTGAGTTTTCTTCTTACTCTATATCTCCATGTACAGACTATGGCAAATTTATGTGATCAGCACCCAGGACAGATTGATGCGATGCGATACTTACTCCCAAGCACGAGCAGCCCAAAGACGCTGAGTACAACAGCAAGTGCTACAGTAGACTTGGGCACGCTGTTCAAGATCTGTTGTGCATAAGCATTTGTGCCTGTCGAGGTGGCTACAGGTGCGGAGGTCGTGCTGGTGGTCTCCGTAGCCCGCTTCAAGTTGTGCAAAGCACGGTTTCGGTGAAAGTGGCTGGGACTCATTATAGCCGAGAGATGTCGTCAAAGGAGGGTTATAAAGAGGGAAGGAAGCCGTAAAAAGAAAAGAAAGTCGCAAAGTACGACCCCCAAGAAGAAGAACAAAGGGTGAAGAACAAGAGGGAGGAAGAAGAAAGCCTGGAAAGCGATGCGCGTCACTCCAGCGATACTCATCTGTCCATCAAACAGTAGATACCAGGTCCAATCATCTACCCGAGCCGACGCGTTTCAAAATAAATTGGCCTGCAGAAAGCATCATCATGATTTCTCATACGACATAAAAGATACATCAAAACTCCAACGAATCAATTAGCAAATTCGACACAGCTCTGGACAACGACCGTGCGCCCTCAGAATCCACAAAGTCCTTCAATGAGTCTTCGACCACCTTGTCTCTCTGCTCCTTAGATAATCCCTGTACCAGGTGATCAGCAGCGCTTTCCTGAAGAAATTCTGAAGCTATCGCCCTCTTCTCTTCTGCCGTGAACGGCACGAACGGTAAAATCGCGGAAACACGAGAGAGTACGGATGCGCCCAATTGATCTGAAACGTGGGGGCGAAGGGACGACATCAACTCGACGTATTCCTCGCGAGTAAACACATCTCCCGGTCGTTTTCTGGACTTGTGGTAGTCGAGGATCAAACTATTCCCGATGTTTGAGGTACCGACCCATATAACATTCCGAACGTCAATGGTGCGCATGTTGGCTTCAAAAGTGCAGCGGCCTATGTAGTACAAAAAAACTAGATTATTTTCCGGGAACAAAGTATGTAGTAAGAAACAATACCTAGTTCCCAAGGGACAAGCAGCGACCAAAGCGCGTTGCGTTCAGTTTTTTCAATCTCCTAAACGGGGCATACTTGATCCAGGGCGTCGCAGAGACGGGTTAAAGAAATAAACTCACGTCAAGCACGACAACACATCTCTTGCCTTCATTATTGGCTAGAAATTCCACTAGAGTGCATAGAGGGGAATCCTGTGATTTCATTCCTAGTCAAATGCATTCAAATGAAGGACTGACATATCCACCCACATCGTTGGAACTGATTGAATATGACCTCCAGATATCGTCGGCAGTCCGCAAGGTAGTCATATTCACAGTGTGCGTCGGGATGTCCAGAAGTGAACCAACTAGGTCGTTTCATACAGTCCGTTAGTCCCATACACATGATGGCAATGTACGGACGGATAACATACATTGATGCGCTAGTAGGCTCTTTCCGTGTCCACTGGGTCCTGCAACCGGAAACACCGTTAACGTTGATAATTTGGAAAGACGGGGGAGGCCAACGGCACTAACCACAGAGAAACACGACAACAGGGGATTTTGAAATCTTCTCTGAATAGATACTCAGGACGCGATATAACTGCTCTAAGGCCCTGTCTTGACCGATTATCCTGTACCTCATTCGGATGAGTGGCCGGAATACTGAGCGCTGCATGAGCGCATCTATTCGACGAGTTGTTGCTGTGTCAGCCCTTTCTAGATAATATCTTTTTTCGAGCATCACTATACGACCATTTGCGAAAAAGGTCATTCATACTCACTTGAGAGCGGCATCCAGGTCGGATTCAGAGTTGGGCTTGGACTGAGTCAACGCTGCTTTGCTCGGATCAGCTCCGAATTCCAGTAATTGTTTGACAATCCCAAGCCTATTCTTTAAGGCATCGTTCTCGAGCGTGAACTCGAGCGCAGACTGAGCCTGAGGTCCGATTGCATCATTGGCAGTTATAGACGCAGCTTTATCATTACTGCCGCATTCGAGGACTCGTTCAACTTCCTCGGGATTATCACTCGCTATGGCGAACAATAACGCAGGTCGAGGAGTGCTGGCATGAGGCGAAGGGCAGGTCTCTTTAGCAGGACTAGGAGAAAGATCGCGGCGCACGTGTATCTCAGAAGATGTCGTATGGGCGGATTGAGGGACTGAGAGACTGGCCGCAGAGCTGGACCGACGCGAAATGGCGGCAGAACCGCGTGATAGCGACCTTTGTGACACGGAAGTTCCAGCTGACTTTTCTGAGCTAGACTTTTTCGACTCGTTTCCTCGCCAGGTTTGTGGTGCAAGAGGAGCAGATCTTGGCTCTTGCGATAGTCCAGTGTCATTGGGCATATCGGTTGCTTCCTCACGAATGTAATAAATACTGCTCCTTTTGAAAGGTTGGGGTATCGTAGATGTCGTGGTTGTCCGAACTGGAGAGGATTTTCCAGACGGTTCACCGCTCGTCACCGCCGGCGGTGCCGATAAAGGACTCAATGAGGGTATAATAGTGGCTTTTTGAGCATGATCCGAATCTAAAGGAGGAGAAAGCAGTGATGAAAGCTAATACGAAGGGTAATTAGAAAAACTTATCAATCAAGTTGAGTAAAAATCTATTCTCACCAAAGAATGTCGAGATGCAGCAAAATCCGATGTGGCAGAAACTGATGTTACATTGATTGGTGTGATAGAAGAAGGATGATCGTTGGATTGGAAAGGAGACTTGGGAGCAGAAGAAATAGTAGCTATCATATCAATTAACACCAATCGCGTATTGTCATACAGTAGACAACTTACAATCAGCATGGGTCGATGAAGCACTTATCAGTGGATTGGCCGTCATAATCATTGATAATGTCAAGGGACGGAGGATGTTCTTTCTTCTATACGGAGAGCGAAGCACAGATTGATCACCGGCATCATTAATATCATTTGACGAAGAAATAGGGGTAGATTCTTCTGCTGGAGGCTTGAATACTTTGGCAACAAGTTGAGATGTAAGCCTTTCTGGAGGCGGAGTAAAAACTCTTGGGTCTTCCGGTAAGAAAGCCGGAGCCGAGTCGGTGACGGTTCCCGGCAAAGAATGAGCCCTGGGAAGCGACGTAAACCTCCCCGGAGACAGAACAGAAACTCTTGGGTCTTCTAGTAAGAGAGCTGGAGCCGAGTCAGTGATAGTTTCCGGAAAAGAAGGAGCCCTGGGCAGCGACATAGAGAGAGATTGAGACGTAGACCTCCTCGGAGACGGAGCAAAAGCTCTTGAGTCTTCCGCCAAAGCCGAGTCGATGGCGGTTTCCAGCAAAGGAGCCCTGGGCAGCGACATAGAGAGAGATTGAGACGTAGACCTCCTCGGAGACGGAGCAAAAGCTCTTGAGTCTTCCGCCAAAGCCGAGTCGATGGCGGTTTCCAGCAAAGGAGCCCTGGGCAGCGACATAGAGAGAGACTGGGACGTAGACCTCCTCGGAGACGGAGCAAAAACCCTTGGGTTTTCTGGTGAGGAAGCTGAAGCCGAGTCGGTGACCGTTCCCAGCAAAGGAGCCCTGGGCAGCGACATAGAGAGAGATTGAGATGTAGACCTCCTCGGAGACAGAGTAAAAACTCTTCTGTCTTCCGGTAAAGAAGCTGAAGCCAAATCGATGGCAGTTCCCGGCAAAGAAGGAGCCCTGGGCAGCGACATAGAGAGAGACTGGGACGTAGACTTCCTCGGAGGCGGAGTAAAAACTCTTCTGTCTTCCGGTAAGGAAGCCGGAGCCGAGTCGGTGACGGTTCCCGTCAAAGAAGGAGCCCTGGGAAGCGACATGGAGAGAGATTGAGACGTAGACCTCCTCGGAGACGGAGCAAGAACTCTTGGGTCTTCCGGTAAGGAAGCCGAAGCCAAGTTGGTGACGGTTCCAGGGAAAGAAGGGGCCCTGGGCAGTGACATAGAGAGAGACTGGGACATAGACTTCCTCGGAGGTGGAGTAAAAACTCTTCTGTCTTCTGATAAGGACGCCAACGGCAAGCTTTTGACAGTACCGGGCAAAGAACCAACGATGGGGAGTGACATAGAGACACAGATATCCCCGTCTGCGTCGGTCTCTTCCAAATAATGATCCTCCTCATCCCGCTCAGAATCTGATCCAATGTCTGAATAAGCGTTGTACAGAGAGCCAATAGTGTCGTCCTCCTCTGGAGAAGTGACAGCATCTTCATCGTCAAATTCGTCCGATTGAGATTGGGTAAGATAAGCCAGCTGAGCGGTCACATCTTCCCCGAGTGACGAAGGGATTGGCGTGTGCGCAGTCGAGTCCGCCTGAATATCCTCGGGATTGAATGAGGGATGAGGCTGGGCCGTCTCAGGAGAGTGGAAAATCTTCGAAGAACTCTCGGACTGTTTTCGCAGAGCTTCATCCACTTCCTCTCGGACAAGAGCAAGCTTGTCATCCCGATGAACCTTTGATTTCGATCGAGGGGAAGGAGCTGGGGCCAAAACAAAAGGGCGCACAGTAACTTGGTCGTCGGAATCCCAGCGAGCAGTGAGACGGCCGGTATACTCCCCATCATCTTCGTCATCTTCATCATCTGACGGTATCCTGGGAGCAATAAGAGTGGCGGTGTGCACTTCTGCTTCTGCTTCTACCATTTCAGCTCGTTCCTTTAACTTCTGCCTATGATACTCGGACGGAGAGTCGAGATCCATATCTGGCTGTATTTCGTCTTGGGAAGGATCACACTGAGAGGAAAGGGGAGATGGGGAAACAGGGATCCGAGGTACAAATGGACCAATCTGAGGAGATTTGACAGCATGGTTTGGAAGTAACCTAGTCAAAGGGCTACCAAACGGAGAAGCTAAAAGATCGAAGGTTGAACTGAGAGCGGGGCTTCTGGGAGGAGATAAGTTCATTGGAGAAGGAGAAGCCCATTGTGAGGGCGGTGTGCCATAATCATAGAATCCGGAGTTCTGAAAGGGAACCTGCTGCGAGTCTCGAGTCCCAGAATGTAGAAGAGAAAAGTGTTTGAGCTGCAAGTCTGAGAATTCGACCGGGGAAAGGAGAACTGAATGTGCAGGACTAGGAGGAGCTGAATGTGGATTGACAGGCTGAGTGTCAACACCAGTTTCGTCATCCACAGCCTCGTATGACATGTCGTCAATGTACTCGTCCTCTTCATCTTTAATAACTCCCTTTAAGGCCAGTAAAAGACTAGTTGTTCTAGGAGATCTAGGAGGCGAACGGACGGATGGAGGCGTTTCGGGAAATATGTTGACAGCGAGTCCTTTGGAAAGGGATTGAGATTCAATAATAGTACTTTCGTCTGGATTCCAGTCGTTCATGACGTGAAGGAAGTTGCACCGGTCCTGGCCGAATATGCAGCGACCTTTCCTATAATATTCGCATGGTTTTTCTGGATGTCTGTCTGAGAATGGATCCACAGAGCAGAAAAGACGCAAACTCACTCTTGATTCTCCAAGAAGGGTCCTGAAAGACCGCCATTAGTTGAACATAGAGATGTAGGCAGAGTTGGGTTGGGATTCCCACAAGTCATGTGCGCGACAGTCTCGACGCGTTCCTGAGCCTCAAGCAATTGCTGACACGAGACCGTTAGGTAGGTCGCTGAAGGGAAGAAAATTAAAGTAATTGTAAAAGATGTATACAGCAAGCCAGACGTCGTCCTTGGAAATTTCGAGCCTAGGCAGGGGCGTGAAATTTTCCTGCACTGACCGTGGTAAATTTTGTGCCACGCTTCTCAGTCTATCTCCAGTCCGTCATTTTCCGAAGTCCCTATGGCCTCCTCTGTTGCTCGTATTTTGGCGCGTCGTAAGTATCGTTTTCTTTCCAAATTTTAGTTTTTGTTCAGCTGCTCTCCAGGGTTGCACGCTTCAGCGCGGAGAAATGCTCTTTCTCCGTTCAACATGCCAGCAATGAGCCCCACAATGTCAGAGGGCGGTATTGCTTCTTGGAAAAAGAAGGAGGGTGAATCTTTCTTTGCTGGGGACGTTCTCCTTGAAATTGTTCGTCTCTGCATTACCCATTATCTCAATTCACCTTCTCATCTTTTTTCACCGGCCCCAGGAAACCGACAAGGCTACCATTGACGTTGAAGCTCAGGACGACGGAGTTATGGCCAAAATCATGGTGCGTTCACAACTCCGAACATTCAAGAAACAGGCTTAACATAACATCTTTGCCAGGCACCGGATGGCACGAAAAATGTCAAAATTGGAACACCCATTGCCATCATCGGAGAAGAAGGAGACGAGCTTGCCGCCGCGGCAGATTTGGCTACGAAACTCTCTTCAGAACCTCCAAAAGAGTCTTCAAAGGAGCCGGAACCTCCAAAGCCCGAGTCGAAAGCTCCAACTCCTCCATCTTCGTCATCTCCGGCAGAGCTCAAACCCTCCAAGCCTGAACTTCCTTCGGGCGACCGCATCTTTGCTTCACCTATCGCAAAGAAGATTGCCCTGGAGCGCGGAATACCTTTAGCGAAAGTCAAGGGCTCCGGTCCAGAAGGTCGTATCCTGCGCGAAGACGTGGAAAAATACAAACCTTCAGCCGGGGCTGCTGCTTCTTCGACTGCTTCCCAACCGCCGGCTGCGCAACTTCCCGACTATGTCGACACCCCCATCTCTAACATGCGCCGCACTATCGGCTCTCGACTCTCCCAGTCGAAGCAGGAGTTGCCTCACTACTACGTAACGGTGGACATTACCATGGACAAAGTTCTCAAATTACGGGAAGTCTTCAATAAGACTCTGTCAGAGAAAGACAAAAGTGCTAAGCTCAGCGTCAACGACTTTATTGTCAAAGCTGCTGCATGTGCTCTCTCCGATGTTCCCGAAGCCAACTCTGCCTGGCTTGGGGAAGTTATCCGGACGTGAGTATATGTGTAAATTTACATGTTCGATCCAATCCTAACGTCAACTTTATTCGATAGTTACAAGAAGGCTGATATCTCTGTCGCCGTTGCCACTCCTTCTGGTCTCATCACACCCATCGTAAAAGACGCCGGCTCAAAAGGTCTTGCGACCATTTCTGCTGAAACCAAAGCTTTGGCGAAAAAAGCTCGTGACGGAAAACTTGCCCCTTCGGAATACCAGGTTTGCCGATCGTACAATTGCCTTGAATTCGCTTTAACATTTCGTGGTATTAGGGTGGTACCTTTACCATATCCAACTTGGGCATGTTCGGGGTTTCCGACTTCACCGCTATCATTAACCCCCCACAATCCTGTATCCTGGCTATTGGTTCCACAGAGGCAAAGGCCGTTCCTGCGCCGGAAGAAGAGCGTGGGTTTAAGTTTGTGCAGAACATGAAGGTCACCATGAGCTCAGATCATCGCACTGTTGACGGTGCTATAGCTGCCAGATGGCTGGCTGCTTTCAAGGGTTACTTGGAAAATCCTCTGACGTTTATGCTCTGATGTGCTACTGTTTAATGTTTTCGCGACAATTTAGGGATTACTTCTACATAGACTAATTTAGGCTCGCTTACAATTGCATCGTATAAATCATTTGAAAAGATATTGTCAGTGGTGCCCTGAGAATTTTGAGTCTGACTCCGACGGTCAACTGCTATCATGCCAGGCAAAGTACGAGAAACGCCCCTCAAGAACCCAGGTTCTTAAATCATCTTCTCATAGCAAAGAAAGAAAAAAAGCTCATGTCGACTAGATCGAGACTACTTAGCGTTAGGCTTGGAGGGTTCTGCCAACAAACTTGGTGCAGGAATAATGAAACATTCAAAAGACGGCTCAGCTACCGTTCTATCGAACATCAGACATACTTATATTACACCACCTGGCGAGGGCTTTCAGCCTCGAGATACCGCCCAACATCATCGAGAATGGGCACTCAAAGTGATAAACGACTGTTTAGCTAAAGCCAGCGTTTCCATGCACGATATTGACTGTATCTGCTTTACCAAAGGCACACAAAAAGTTCGATCTTCGATTGGCTGACTGGAAGGTCTGATATACTTCTTCTTCAGGGCCGGGGATGGGGGCCCCATTGCAATCGGTAGCCCTGGTAGCTCGAACTCTGTCGCTTCTGTTTCACAAACCGTTAGTAGGGGTCAACCATTGCGTAGGCCGTACGTGACGCCTCCAACCTCTATTTCGTCTGATCAGAACTCGATGGTTTGCAGATATTGAGATGGGCAGAGAGATTACAGGAGCTCAGAATCCTGTTGTCCTTTACGTTTCGGGAGGCAACACTCAAGTTATTGCGTACTCCCGTCAGCGTTACCGGATATTCGGAGAGACGTTAGACATCGCAGTTGGAAACTGTCTCGACCGCTTTGCTAGAATCATCAATCTCAGTAATGACCCAAGCCCTGGATACAATATCGAGCAAGAAGCTAAGAAGTAAGTTTATAATCTCGTACTATATCTCTTGCCCTTAATCAATTCGTGAGTCAGGGGAAAATGCCTGATACCGTTACCTTACGCGACTAAGGGTATGGACGTCAGTCTTTCTGGAATTTTATCCGCCGTCGAAGCATACACATTGGACAAGAGATTCCGCGCACAGGGATCTTTGGACGGTGCCCCGGTAGAAGACATAATCACTGCTCAAGATCTTTGTTTCTCGCTCCAGGAAACTGTATTTGCCATGCTTGTAGAGATTACTGAACGTGCGATGGCTCATCTCGGCAGTAAAGAAGTTTTGATTGTTGGAGGCGTTGGAAGTAGGTGCAGTATCGCTATCGTCGTTATACTCGCTCACGGCAAAATCAGGTAACGAGAGACTACAGCAAATGATGGGTATAATGGCACAGGAACGAAATGGCCAAGTCTTTGCCACGGATGAAAGGTACACATTTCTGGCTTGATTATTTACTCGTTTGCTCGGGATTAATAGATGGGCAGGTTCTGCATCGATAACGGAATCATGATCGCTCAAGCTGGTCTTCTTAGTTATCGCATGGGTTATCAAACTGCCCTATCCAAGACAACTTGCACCCAAAGGTCAGTCGCGAGCATGCATTGCCTATAACACTCGCTGAGACGACGACGCCATCTCAGATTCCGCACAGATGAGGTCCATGTTGCATGGCGTGCTTGAAGGTCCTCTAGTAGTACAACCACGATTATCGATATCTATAATTACTTGCCCTTCACAGTGTCTACCAAAGACCTAACTTCCGCCCAACTATCTGAATCTAACTCTTGGCACATTACGTCAAAATCGTCCCACCACCAGACATTAACTGCATCGAAAGGACCTGGAGAGACGGAATTCCTAGCATCCCAAGGCTTCTCCTTTAAGATATAGTGAAGACATCTAACTTCGTCGTCACTCCACAATTGAGGATGGATGCCCCGCAGAGTTTTGAGAGCATTGTAATACCATGGTAAAGGTTTCCAATTTCCTTTGAAAAACGCAGAAAGAAGGTCTTGATCAGGAAAGGCAAAACTTTCCAGATTCTCCGTGTTAAGGTAATGCACGATGGCTTCGCCCAAAGCGGGAGAGGGATTTAGAACAACCGTTCCAGAGTTCAGTTGACTGTATGGACGGGGGCTAGTTGGAGACCAGACTGGTGGAAGATCTAGGGGAGATTTGACAGCGGTATGAGCACAGTTGGGTGGAATCCTGAAAATCCAATTTAGTACTGAATCGAAAAGGCGAAGAAGCGATCGAATGAACCAATCTGCAGGATAATGGACAAGCTTCATAGGATTACACGCGCATACATGTGCTGCAGCGATTTCATCTGGAGCCAAGGGCATCTCCATGAGGTCGTCCATATTACGTCTGATTACCATGTCTGCGTCGAGCAGAACGACTCGCTGGTGAGATTTAGTAAACAAGGTTAGTCTCTGCACTGCAATGGGCTTGCCTCGAAACCCTTCAGCTCGAAAGCTCTACAATGAGGCTTGAGATGGATTCCTAAAGATGAGAGTGTGGGACATTATATACCTGAGTTTCGTCCAAGTATCCTTGAATCTTCCGTCGTGCTCGGCGACAGAATGCTTACTGTCGTCCGGCATTAATCCGTCAATAGCATATGTCTCGATTCCGCATTTTTGCAGAATGTCTTTAGCTTCGTCCTCAAGGGCAGCAGTCACCATTATGACGAGAGGATATTTCGATCCAACCGACTTCAGTCCATGCCAGAGAACTAGAGCACCTGGTAAATAAGTCTTCTTAGTTAGAAGAGTAACATAGGCTTTGCGGGACATGGTGGAAGACTGGAAGTAGATTAACGATCGCTCAGATGAAGCTGATATACGTGCAAGTCACGTTCAATAAGTTTGACTGGGCCAGCACTCAGGGAGATGGTGTCATATCAAAATGTAGATGTATCGAATACAGTCAAGGATAAAAAGAAATATAGCACACATTCACCGAAGACGACTACGGTAGAATAACGAAAAAGAAATAATAAAGAATTCAGTCAGACTGGGGGAAAAGCTGGGTGAGGACAGCACGCACCGAGCTTCGCGCTCAGATTCGAGCAAAGCAAGGATATCCTGGTCACGGACGGGCCCTTTCACGTTACGAATGATTGACCGACTGGGATCGTCCAAAAACTCGACTCGGACTTGGGTTACGCCTCCACGAGATCCAGTTCGTCCAAGAACCTGCAAGGCAATCAACATTTCTTTCTCGTTCCAATGCACAACCTTCAGACCTTCACAACTTTTGCGAGTTTAACCGGAGCTTTTGAAGAATCCTGTAGATCCCATTAGAATGAATCGATGAAAAGCTTGGCAGATGCACCGACCATTTTGTTGAGTGGAAATTGGAGCGACGACGAGGGTCCCTTTTCTTTCTTTCTTTTGTTGATTTAAGGAAATTAAAGTTTGAACAAACCTTTACAGCTATTACTAAGCACACATGCGCAATGCCGGGTCGGCTTAATATCACGTGCCGAAATAAATTAAAGTCAAATCTCCAACTGGAACGCTCAGATTTTGTCAGCTCCACGATCTCCGTGGTCGCCTGTGTTTATAAATGAGAAAGAAATAATGATTTGTGATTTTCACTGGCAGTGCGCAAAAATCAGGGACATCGATACGGATACATTTCTGTATGCAAGTAACTAACGCTACAGTGTGTCATAAGGACAACGATATTAGGTAGGGGTATGTGGATTATAACGAAAAATTAAGGTACTTTAAAAGATCTTTGTATCGGGGAAATTATTGTGCAAGACCGTAAATTTCATCGAGCTGGCCTCTATAGGTCTCCTCCACGGCCTGTCTTCGAATGTTGCCTTTGGTAGCAGTACGAGGTAAGGTGTTCCGGTCAACTACCACAATCATTTTAGTCGAGACAATTCGCTCATGCAGATATCTGCGGGAGTGAAAGTGTCGCGTTTTGCGGATGATTTCCTTCTTGAATTTTTCTTGGTCGCTCACTTCGACAGCGGACTCCACAAATAGGACGGGAGACGGACGACCGGCGCCAACAACAATGCAGTCTGCAACTAGATTGCCACACGTGGCTCTGATATTATCTTCGATTGCTCTTGAAAGCAAGAATGAGTTTCTGTGGCGACAGATGTTCAGAGTGGTTCGCTTACTTGGTATCACAACGAAGAGAATTTTCCGACTTGATCCAGTCGTCGTCGCGACCACAGAAAACATAGCAGCCTGGAAGTGGCTCTTGGAACAAGTCGCCTGAGTGGAAATGACCATCCGACGACCGGCGTGAAGGTTCAGGGCAGTCGGGAGATTCTGACCGCACTACGAGTTCGAGTAGCCGGACAGTGGAATGGTGTCCCTCGGCATCCTCAGAGTCGATAGGCACAAATTGGTATGAAACTCCATTGAGTGGTTTGAGGAGAGGGGCCTCATTTCCAGACCCTCCAACTGAGAGAAGGAGAATACTGCATTCAGTGCTTCCAAATAAATTCTGGCCAGGGAGTGAGCGATGACTTCAAATTGGGAATGAGAGAGAGAGAAGAGAGCTTACTCGAAGTTTGATGTTGTTCTGTAATGCAAATGACTGCTCTTCCTGAGGCAAAGGCATTCCGCTATAAAGCACCTCATCTAGCCCGGCTAGGAGTGAAAGCAGCGCGGGGTTTTTTCTGGCAGCGCGTAGCTGCATGGCGAGAAATGCAGCGAACTGGTTGAGGCGATTGAGTCCGCAAGATTCAACCATGCGAATCAATTCTTCTGAGGAGAAAGAGATTGTCGTTGGCTGTATTACACAGGCACCATGCTGAAGAGATCCGATGAGCACTAAGCAACTTTGGTTTTAGCTCCAGCGCAGCAACGATAGGTTACTGAAACGTACTCGTCGTTTGTCCAATGTGGCACATGCTTCCCCTGTCAAATGTACCGGGATAAGAAGGAAATCACAGGGAGGGCGAGAAAGAACCGTACATCCAAGTGGTGACATCTGATCGCGCCGCATCGTGTGGCATACTTGTCTGAGATGCCTTGTCGACAATAGAGTCCAACCAGCGGTAGCTGCAACGTACAAGCTTTGGGCTTCCCGAAGTTGACCCGCTGGTATGGAAAATAAGAGCAGTGTCATCTTTGGCAACGACGGGGATAAGTGGCACAGATCCCAAACACGGCTCGATGCCAGCGTTCAGTTGATAAATGGGAGTATGGCAGTTTTGGAGGACATTTGAAAACGTCGGGTCGAATATCAGGGCCTTTGCTTCCGCCTTGACAAGGAGTTCAAAGATGACTTGGGGATTAGGTAAACGAAGGCTAAAGAGTTGTGGGATGAATCCTGCTCTTGACAACCCATAGATTGCCACGACGTCTTGGTATGTGTAGCCACCGATCCTGCGATATTGAATAAGTATATCAGTCAAGGAAAGCCATACTAATGACTTGCCATAAGCCAATCACGGATCGTTGAGCGATACCATCGCGTTGAAGTTTCCCATACCAGAAAGATGCAGAACGATGGACATCATCGTGGAATTGCTGGTATGTGATGGTGGTCCAGTCGAGGAGCAAATGAGTCTGAGGATCCAGAAGAGGGACCTTGAACACGGCACTATTTGAGAAGCGTGCGGTGCTGGACTCGAGAACAGAGAGATGAGTCCTGGACATGGGGCTCAGAGTCGAGGAAGGGCTGGTAGTGGGGGATAAGCCCATTTAGGACACATACCTTTATAAAGGCTACCTAGACTGAAAGAAAATGCCGGAGGGTTGAACGGAGCATTAGGGAGCATACATACTGTCGTTAGGACCCATGCGAGGATAGCCACATCTGCCGATTTGAAACATAATGAAGGGTAAAGGCACGGATTAGGGTGTAGCATATTGACTCGGAGGAGCTGTTCGTCAGCTACGGTACCATAAATCCGATGCGATGTCCGAGAGTCAGTTACGAGAAAGCCATCCACCTTTCCGGAGGAGACGGGTGAAGGACGAATGAGAAAACCCCGGAGAATCCCAGTCTGGATTCGGTGGCGCTGCGGCCACGTGTGGCGCTATGTCTCCGGTTCCGTGTTTCAAAGGATATTGACATCTTGAATGGCCAGTCAGCCACCTCTTTTCGTTCGTTCTAATCCCGCTGCACGTTCCTGGCTATAAATCCATGAGCAATCATTCTTTGCACGACTCATCTCAGGTTTACGTTCCATGTACTCTATCAGGGACCACATAGGTCAAAGGGGGAGGCGTCAAGCAGATTGCTCACAATACTGCCTTACCGCGGATCATTGAGGCTCTTCTACGTTCTTAACGATATAGGGTAGCTTTTGGATGCAATGATTTGACTGCATATACTCGGAATGGAATGTTGGCTCATATTATCACGTGACCGATACTCTTTTTTTTTTCTTTCTCTGCTTTTCGATTTCGGAACAGCGAGCAGCGAGCAGCGTGTTATGCACCAGTGTAGCGCCGTTTGCGCCGTGTAAGCCCTAATATCGAGCTCTGATTGGATATGCTTCTCAGACCTCGCACAGATTCTTGGCATTCTTCTCATAGCTATCGTCCTGCATGCTCAGGAGGGCCGGTCTGCAGCGCATAGGCCAGGCCACAACTCGTTCTCAGCATCTCCATCCTCCACTCCCTGCCATTTCTGTGCGATGTTTGCCTTCAGCTGCCCTGGATACTCGGCCAGAACCTCTCCGCCCCTCGTTCTCCGGTATTCCCGTGTCCGACCCAACTCCTGCTTCCACCCTCGACAGCCAACAAAATATTGTCCCGGATACCCCCCTCCTTCTTGCATTATTATCCCGCAAACTCTCCAATTCCGCGCTCCAAGAAGAAATCCGAAAAAATCATCTTTCGCTTCTCGACCATCTTCGCGACCGCACAATAGCGCGTCAATTCGCAGAGACAGTCGCCCTGACGCCGAATTTCCGATTCGCTGTCAAGGTGCTGAACCTGGCCCACGAATTCGGGTGCAATCTCAAGCAAAACGCATACGAGTGCACAGCGTATCATCTTGCCAGCAATCGTCATTGGCATGCGGTTCTCGCCATAGTTTCCCTAGGAGAACGTCACACCGGGACTACAACCACTCGATTGCTGAATTGGTGCATTCGTGCTCTAGTAGAGACCCAGCAGTATGCCCCCCTCCCCTACATTCTGGAAGACTTCGAAAAATTCCAAGCCAAACCCAATCGTCGCACCCTGCATCTACTCATCTCAGGCAACATTCGCAATCGAGACCTCCACGAAGCGCGAAAGCTCCTCCGCCTCATGAGTCAGATTGGTTTACCTCCGGACAGTTCCACACACGCCCTCATTGCCAGCTATTATCGCGACCTCGGTCCCAACCGCCAGGTTCAGGATCAGGCGCTTCTATCCCTGACCACGCTGGACGAAGATATTGCGGTCACGGTTTTGAATCGTTTGATACAGCTCCGTCTCGACGCCGGAGATCCCGCCGCTACGCTCCAAATACTCTCTGTCTTCAACACAGAGCAGGTCGCCTGTATAATCAAGGTCATAGCTGGATCGTTTCCATCCCTGGCGGCGGAAATCCTTTTGCAGAGCCCCTCGACGAAATTTACCATAACCGGCGTGTGAACGCGAACGCTGAAACATTTACAACGTTCATAAACTTCATGGCTTCGCGTCAGGATATTTCTGGTGCCCTTGCTATTGCTCAGGGTTTGGTTGCAGCCAGGATTCAGTTCACATCGGAGGTTTTTACCGCTCTGGCTCACGCCTACTTTACTAGTGGGCAAAGTGTGCTTGCTTTTGGAACTGTGCTGCATACTTGCGAGCACCTCCCTCCAGAAGCTGTTACGTCGCTCTCAAGAAAGGGCCTGTATCATTCCGAAACTCCCTTGCCCTTGAAGCCCACTGGGACCGTACCTAACATTCGCATGTTTAATGCCTTGTTGAGGGGTAGCCTTTCCACCCATGGGCTCGCCTGTGTCCGGGACATTTTTACAATCATGCAGGCGAATAGTATCCGTCCCAACGAAGGTACCATTGAAGCATTGATAGCCTACGCCGGTAAAGCCCAGAGCGCTCATCCGAGGATGCTTCTTCGGTTGCTCACTAAACTCCGCTTCCCAGAGTTGCAGCCCACACTTAAACATCTCCACGTCCTTCTCAGCCGTATCATTCGCCATGAGAGATACCTGACGTTTGGGGTTGGTTGGAATACTACCGCTGCTAGATTCTCACGTACCCGTCAAGCTAACATCCGAATGCGACCGAAAGAGCGGTTTGCCGAGAACAATACCGAGCCCTTTGATCCCATTGCTGGCATTCCTCTGAGAGGAATAGAGCGTCGTACCGCCCAACCTCTGGTAGAGCAGCTCAGGGCACAGAGGGTGAGAGTCGACGGAGTGCTGACTGGTCTACGACTAAAGCACGAAGCAGCTCTCAAAGTAGACATGGATGCCGCTCAAGACGTTTTCGACGTCATTCTCTCTCGTGGGATTCAGCCGAACGAATATCATTTCAGCGCTCTCATGGAAGGATATACCCGCGCTGGGAATCTTTCGGCTGCCCAAGATATTCTCAAGGCTGCGGCGCAAGTGGGTGTGAAGCCCAATTGTGTTATGTATACGATCCTCATCGTTGGATACGCTCGTCAAGGTCAGCCAGAGACAGCTGCGGCGATATTCAAGCAGATGGTCGAAGCAAATATTCAACCAGACGTTCCGTCAATAGACGCATTAGCCAGTGCATTTTTCGCTGTAGGATCGTATTTGATGGCCAGAAAGTCACTGATAACACTCTGGCCCTATGTGCAGCCTTTCCCAGATGAGCTGATTTCCGTTTCACTCAAGGAACTAGCCGCGCGATTTAGACTTTTACATCAAGACAGACAGAGCCATTCGAAGCTATCCCGGTCTCAGTGGAAGAAGATGTATAGAAAATTGCGGCAGCTCTTAACGGTATGGGATGCCTCCCGATCAGAAAATGCTTTATTGTCTAGAACTACGAGGAAGAAATAGATGCTTAATTATTTGGGGTACCAATAAAAATACTCTGATGCGACTTGGAAAATTTCATGCGAGGAAATGTGATACGTTGTAGTGGTGGCATTGATAATAGAATCCCTACGGTGTGGCATACTTTGCATCTAATAGACGAAGGGCTTCTCGAACACCAGCTGCCTGAACTTGGCGAAGTCTTTCTCGACCGCACTGCAGGAGGACATCCTCAGGTACAAGACGTGGGGGTGACGATCCAGCTCTCGCACGCTCACGGAACTGGGCGTGAGGATCAGTGAGGACAATGGACTCGGAATCGCTAGTTTCCCCAGTGGCCTGTTCTGCAGGGCTGTCGGGAGATGCTACACGCTCAGGAGTGATGCTCCCGGGCGCGGGAGAAACGACAACCCGTGGACCCGTACATTTAGCGACTACGTCTGCTAACAGTGCAAGATCAGAGAAAGCAACATTAGGATGAGACTTGAGCTGTTCCCAGGCGTCGTTTGTAGGCATACTTTCACCTTCAGTGAAAGGTGATTCTGCTGTCGAAGTGCCCTGAAGACTGACTTCTGCGGGATTGATGCTGAAATTTTCAGAAGGATCGGCAACCGCAGAGGCCTGTGCAGCTACTGACTTTCCTAATGCATCGCAAAAAGCCTTCCCGAAGCTGTCATCTTTGCAAGCAAGACAATTAGAAGGATCGCCTGAGCAAGTAGGGGCTGTTGTGTGCACGACGGCTTTCGCTGGAGTAGTCGTGGTTTGGCGACGGCGAAGAGGTACCGCAGGTTGGAACGCAGGCAAATCATCGAGAATAGAGGGAGGGGTATGCGGACTGGGAGATCCAATTCGGATAATCCCTGGTGCCGGCGTTTCAAAGATTTCGGTTTTGGGTACCATATCAGTTGAGGGCGGGAAAGTGTCCCGACACACACAGGATAAATGGTCGGCACAGAAACCGCAAGAAATACCGAACACTGAATGATCAGCGGTAGCAGGATAACTGTCGTACTTGTCTGCGGTAGGCAGGTCAAGCATAGATGGAATGGAATGGGCCGAAGTGAGATGATGGTCCAAGGAGATAGGGGAGAAGGGTGAGTCAGAAGTATCGATGGAACTAGGTGAGGAAGCCATGGAAGGGGGCGAGGCAGAAGAGAAGCTTGGAGCGATATGCGGAAAAATTGCATCTGGTGTCCTGTCATCCACCCGCTGTCGTTTTCTATTGGGAGGTAGAGAGCCTATGGACGAGGCAGGCGATTCGTCACGCCAGTGCTTCTTGTCGTTAATACGCAGTTCTTGTTCCGCCGATGCAAGTTTCTCTTTGAGGTTGGTGTTCTCCCGACGCAAGACTTCATTCTCCTCTTTCAAGCGTTTAGCAATGTTTTGAAGGGCAACATTGCGTTCAATTTCGCCTTGCTCGTAGGAATGTATGCGTGCCTGAAGCTCGGCAAGCTGAGACTGCTTGCGCTCGCGAAAAGCACGTTGAGCAGCTCTGGAGTATTCGTCAAACTAGATACTGCGGTATCCGCTGAGAGCTGATTTACCTGTTTTGCACGCGACGGCCTTTGCCATCCGTGTCTTCGACTGCTTCTAGTATGACCTCTTTCTTTGGTTTACGTCTATGAAGGGCGTAGTGAGCACATATCGGAAAATGGAACATATATGACGAACCCCGGTTTAGGTTTTGGCTGGATTACCCACTCTTTGGAAGCTGTTGATAAAAATGAGTGGCAGCAGGGGGCGATGGATGCGATTGACAAACCAGTGGCCCAGAGGGTGCTGGAGGAGGAAACAGCGGCAGCAGCCATGGAGAAGTGGCAGACAGAGGAGCGGAACTCACACAAAGGTCTTTTTATGCGAAGGACCGCGCCAGTGGTTAGATAAGATAAAATGATGTTTTGCCGGCGTCGGAACCGACCGGCAAAAAGTCTAAAAAATAGCTCTAAAAATCGCTACTACGCCTTCACAAGTGGAGTGTGTCTGAAGCATCCCATAAAAGCACTTCATCTCTTTCGCCCACATGGTTGGGCCATTCATTCCTCTCCCGCGCTGAGCTTCTTTGTCTACGTTTCTGAGATCGTTCCTAGGTTATAATGCCTCAGAGTCAATGTCAAAAATTCCTGTGTTTTCCTTACTTTTCTTGGCTCGCTTAATCTTGTGATACATCTTCATCTTATGTACAGAGGTTGATACTCAACGTGGCTAGATTTCCACGTTCTGTGTACAGTGAGAGAACTTTTCTTGTGTCGCGTCAACTACAGAACAAGTTCGCAAATGTAGTAGATCGAGAGGGGAAATATCAGGTAACGAGCTTATTACTCCACTTCCTCCTCAATCTGTTCAATGATTTCTTCCACCCATACCTCTATTTCCTCCTTATCCTCCTCTGACTGCTTCTCTTTCGCATGGTCCTGACCTTTATCCTCGGCGAGTTCCTTCTTGCTCCTTGCCCGCCAGGCATTCCACTCGTCAACTAGTCGTCTACGGAGAGCGAACAACTCTGTGTTCACGGTCTCGTTCTCCTTCTGATCCTCTTCCTCAAACACTCGACTAAATTCCTTAAGGTTCTTTCGAATTTGTTTCTGTTGTTCCTTCGAAAGAAGTGTGCGGGGGCGAGGCCTCCACAGGAACTGCTTGAAACGGTCTTGAATTTGTTTCAGTAGATTTTGTCCGCGGAAATCCCAAAGCGCATATCCATTTTCGAGCTGCGAAAAGAGAATAAAAAATTAGCTTGATTTGGAAAGACCTGAGCCATCATTCGTACTGTGTGAGTCCACGCACTGGCGCTCGTGGCTAAATAACGACCGCTGGGATCCCATTCAACATCGGTCACACCGTAATGATCTGCGACGCCAAGCCTTGAGATGGTACTTCCCCATTCTTCCTTGACCACTTGTCCATCCCGGCGATCCTCAAGGGTGAAATCTAGATCCCAAAACTCGAGTTCTGACTTTGTCGAGGAACCAACGGTAGCAAGAACGACAAAGCGGCCCCTAGGACTCCACCGTATAGCATTACTCGTGCGATTGGGCAGTGTTTCTAGGAAAAATGTCAATATTCTAACACATAACGTTAGGCTTTATGTAAAGAAACTCACTTAGAAGCTTGAAATCGTTTTTGACACGGTCTAACTGATAGAAGCTCACGTCTGTTTTAATCGTTATCCCGGGTCCAGGATTTCCGAGGTTCGGGTCATTTGTAGACACTATGGCGAAACGTTCGCCTTTAGGTTCCCATGAAAAGTCGGTGACCGTGTCTTACGGCCAAAATGTCAAAATCAGACTCGAGAATCAAACAGATTATGAGCGTACCCTTTAGCTCGACAACCTCTACAGGGAAATCCTTCTCGCGGACCCGGAAGATTTCCAGGTTACAGAATATGGACTTTTTTGTTTTTGTATGTCGGTCAACTTTGACACACAAAAAGTCACCTTGGTTTTGCCAGTAAAGTTTACACTACGAAAGAGAGGATTGAGTATACATCGGGAAGACATGAGAAAGAAGATTCTGACCTCTGAGACATTGAAAAGATTCTTTTGCCGCAAAATTGTCCGACTTGGGAAACTTAATAAAGTTACCCGTGCAGGCTGATTCGCCACTTCTGGCGTCCAATACGCGATCATATTCTCAGGATCCTTCTTGGCAATTTTGGATCCAGCTCCCACAGACGCAGCCTTCTCAGCCTCATCTCGATCTTTGTCACTGAGAGAACACCATTCAAAATCTACCACCCCTTCGATTTTCAAGCTCTTTTTTCCATGGAGGAACATGCTTGGTAATTCATGCACACTGATCATTTGGCCAGGGGTGACTCTGGCGACGAATTTATCGTCGGGGCTCCATTTTAGTGCCGGCCATTGCATCTGGCGCTTCCCAGCCGGACCTTCAACAGCATTGGTGGAAAAGGTACGCAGGAGATGCCCAGATTTGATATCCCAGACGGCTAGATTGTCCCCTTCGTCCTCTGGTGAAAAGTACTGTGGTCCTTGGGGTTTTCCTTCAGGAACGACGATGGCCTCGTTGGACCACGTGATGAGGTAATTTTCGCAAGGAGAAAAATCAATCAGCTTTACGAGAGGGTGCGCGAACCGCTGTTGGGGTTTCCACGACGGGCCTCCCCAAAGACGTACACCCTGCCTGTGAAGAGTGGCAATGTATGTTCCCAGTGGTGACCAAGAAACATATAAAAAGTCTCTCCAGTCCTGTGACAAAAAACATTATCAGGACATGTCTACGACTGATCAACGAAGCTCACCGGTTTGTACGCCAATTCACATTGAGATGGTTTGCCGTGCCAGAATATCTCAACATCTTCCCCGCGATAGACAACATACTGATCTCGGCCTTGAGGGTCTGCTAACCATGCTCGCAAATGTTCCTAGACCGTAGACGTTGGTAAGAAAGATGGCGTGGAGAAAAATTCAGTACGAACCCTGGGCGCATACTCTTCTGCCTCCGGTTCTACGTAGGCCTCGTCCATATGAGCGTAATTTCAATGTCCGTGAAGCGATTAAGGCTGAAGGTGTGTTTTGCATCGAAGGGGTGATCGTTCATCGCCAGAAGAGCGTTATTCGCGTCATTGGCATTCCGAAAGTCCATGAAAAGATAGCTAAAATGCGATGAGCGTCGTAGAAATTTGATTCGTTGTATTTCAGCACTCACCCGGCACTCTTCCCTGTGGACTCGTCCCATGGCATAAAGATATCCTCTGGTTTGACCAGTACGCCTTTTCGGGAGAATTCTTTGCATATTTTTACAAGCAGTTTCTCAAGCTTGGATTTATCAATGACAGGGATTCCATCGACGACGAGTGTGTTGTCGAAGCTGTCGTCGTACTCGACCGTGTATCTGTGTCCAGCTAAGTTGAAAATATGTATATGTAGCAACCCATTGCAGCGTACTTGGCTTCGATATCAGAAAAATCGAGATCCTCAACGTTTTCAGCGTTTTGATTGAGTCCTGGCATTTTGGGCACTAGTTTGAAGGAGAAAAGACAAGGTAAGCACGTGTTAGCGTGGGAACACGACTCACCGCCAAATGCGGGTTGGGTACTTATCCTGGCGATGTCGTCCTGCACCGAAACCCTCACGTGTATCGATGCAAAGGTATTTAAGCACTGTTGCGCCAATTTAGCTCGTTTGTTCGTCCATTCTTCCTCTCGTGGCCGACAGCTCATTGGACTACTCCCAACCCTCTCACGCGCCTCCCCCAGTTCGGTCGAGAAAGAGAGAGGCTCAGACTATGGCCACCAGAGAGGGACTGAGTGCCTATTTCACTATCGCAGCGACTGCGATAGGCCTGATAAGCGACGGCTGTAAGATTCGCTCAACTCTTGCCGTATGTCTACTCAGCGCGATCGTTCTCTCTGACAGATCAGAACAATCTCATATCGCGCTGAGTAGACATACGGCAAGACGTTGGCCAACGTACGCGTCCGATATTCACACCTGTCGTATTCAAAGATTTGTACCCTCACAATTATACCTATGTCGTTTCAACGAGGGTAGCTTTGTTCGCTACCACTGCACTGATCGTTTTGGGAGCAATCCTCGCTACTGCTGCCCATGATTCCACGCCGGCCGGTCTCTTTTGGTTTTTGACTGTTGCTCGGTGAGTTCCACACAATTTCCACTGTTTCAGGCTAGATTGTCTTCTTACTTAGTGGTATCACTGGCGTGGTAAGTTTCAGCAATCTAGTCGTAGTTTTGTTGATGACAATAGGCCGACTTTAGGGGGTAGGGGGCGAATATCCGGTTGGTCGCTCTCATTATTCTGCGTTCTACGTAATTAACCTTGCCTTCGCAGTCTGTAAAATTCGAAATACTCCCTTGTCGAGTACTTATAGATTTTCTGTACATAGCGCCGGATCTACTAGCGCATCAGAGGCAGCAAACGAAAAAATGCCCAAAAACCGAGGCCCGGTCTTTGTCATGGTCACGAATTTCGAATGCCTTAATTCCGTGTTTAGTTTGGCGGCCCGTTAGCTGTAATGATTTTCCTGATCGTGCTTTCTGCTGCTGGAAGAGACCATCTACAAACAGTCTGGAGAGTTTGTTTCGGGATCGGTATAATCCTGCCTCTTGGTGCGTCAGGGATCCATGTATATTTGACTGTAGTATTGAACGCAATCTTCAAGTTAGGTGTGTTTATCGTTGGGATGCGTATGATGTCCACTATTCTGTACAGGAGGGGTGAGTTATCCTGGATACAAATATTAATTATAAATCTACATGAATCATCGATCCAGGGGCCATCAAAAGACGTGTTCCTTACCTCCTTGCCCTTGGAGCAATACTGGAGATCCCTCATCGGGACATGCGTTGCCGGGTGAGCTCCAATACGGTCCGCTCTAGTTGATGCCTCATATATGCTGCTATACAGGTTCCTTTATGATTTTGTGACCAGATCTTCTTGGCTGTCCGTCTAACCTTCTGAAGTTCTGTGAAGGTTACTTTTCCTAATGGTGTATCTACAATCATCGCCAATGTCATAAAGAGTAGCGACGTCAAGAAAACCGCTGAATGGCAGCTGCTTCTTGGTGTGGTCGCTCTTCGTTAGTAAACTTTCTGATCCTTGCTGTATAAACTAAAGTTTCGAAAATATAGTGGCGCCTGGCTTTCCAACATTATTGTACCATTCATGCCTGCGTACAGCGACGTATGATCTATCCTTCTAGCTGATGCGCGGGTTCAGTGGCTATTTAACATTCGGTAAGTCATGTATTTTGGACTGCGCCCCCGACTTTGGCCCGTAACCTTCAGGATTAATAATTGGGTGTGCTTACGACGAGATCACCAAAATCGTGCCGCTGTTCGTGGTCTTTTACGGTCTTATGCAATCATCTGGAAACCTTGTAAGACATTCTGGAGAACTTCAGCTAGTACTAATGCTCCATAGGGTCCAGGAGATATGATGGGGTGGGTCTCAGTCGAGTTGAGTTGTTCTTCGATATTTAGTTATGCCTCCACTCATAACTTCTCCATAGGTCATACCCTACGGCTATACGTGGAACTGCATACGGAATCTCGGCGGTTCTTGGTAAAGTAGATGCCGCCGTAGGCACCCAGGCTTTCACACCCCCCAGGTAAAAGATGGACATTCATTGTTGCCGCGATCGTTGGTGTTCTCGGTTAGCCTACTTTATACCTGACATGACTGGCATCAATCTCGCTGAGGAGGATGCTAAATTCATGGACTATCTTGCGGCGAATGGATGGAATGGATGGAATGGTCGCGTCGGGGAGGACGGTGATGAAGCTGAACTCGTAGTGGAAGGAAGTTTGGATGAAAAGAACTGAGTGGAGGTGCAATCCTGTGTATACACTTTTGTCTCGGCAGCCTATTCTAACGCGACTGGGAAGGTTCCAGAGCTCACCGGTCTCATACTTTCACCTCAGAGTATGAAAATAAAATAAAGCGAGTGACGCTAAAAAACAATAACGGATCGCGTGTGAAAAATAACTTGGTTTCCTCGCCTTCATGTCAGTGACCTTGTTGCGCGTTTTCAAACGCCAGCTATGCCCTCGTCTACGATGTACCCTCTCCTCTACGCGCCATATTCGGTCGGCGTCAATACCAACAGCAGCTCACTCGACACCTAAGTCTATATCCTCCAATGTCACCCTGAACGCTTCCTCCTCCGATACCTCCTCCGATACGATTCCTGGTGTCAAAAAGAGTGAAAAGGGAAAAGCAAAGTCCAAAAAGGCACCGTCTCGAAATATGTTGGAAGACAGCAAGATACTTAACTATCTTGCAGAGATAGCGGAGAGCCGTCACTCACTGACTTTGGAAGATATTGGTCGACTACGCCCTGAACGCCATTCATCTCCCGAAACCTCACAGTATGAGGAGGAGTACAACGCACTGGTGGACAAGCTTTGCAGGTCATTTAGCAGAAAGCAACTAACGAATTTGGTTGAAATGCTGGAAATTGAGGGTCCCGGGGGTCACGCTGCAAAGCAATTGTTTGCCATCCAGATTATTGAAGGAAGTTGGGGATGGCCGTCGTTAACCGACGTGCAAGCAAAGAAACGGGACTGGAGTGAAACTCGGTCTGAATGTGCGCCATTTCTCTTTACGAGCATGAAATTGACTTCATGCAGTGATTTTCTTCAGCCATCCCTATGGATCCACGCCAATCATTTCTCATTCTTGGAAGAGGCTCGTTATTTCCTGCCGCATTTCTGATCAGTTATTGATACGAAAAATAGACGGGTCCAATCTCCATGCTCTTTCCAGAAAATACAATATTCATATTGGTTTTTCCACCAATCCACTCTCCCTAAATGTCGAAGGCTTGCGCGGTGCCTTAAAACAGATCAGAGAACACATCACCTCGTTCAAAGAAGTATGGAAATGTCGCTTGAGATAATACTTCGGCTCTGACCAGATTATAGGATATTGAAGAAGAATTCTACGCTTTAACTTCGGACCAGCCAATACCCACAGAACTCTTGCAGCGTATCTCGAGGTTGTCAGGCGTTTTCACCGAGCGGTTTGGAGAAGGAAAGGTTCTCAACTTTCAGCGGAATTATTCTCCTCTGTTCTCATTTCTGTTTTTCGCTGCAGATTCGCTTGTCTTATTTGCGGAGTGATGTCCAAGCAGCATTTATTGCCAAGCGTCTAATAACACATGTCGTTTGCGAAGTATGTACGATCCAAGTCTGTTCATTGACTTTCCTTCTCACGTTTCGTATTATCAAGATGGAAACTAAATCTCGGGGGACTATTCTTGCTCACATTCCTCCAAATGCACCATTGTCAAGTTCCGTTCCACTGTCTTTATTTCCTCATCACTATGCGCTATACCCTTTCGTTTCGTCGCGCTCTTTACCATGGAACATCAACGCAAGTGGGGCTTTTAGGGCTCGAAAAGTAGCCGAATGGATTGGCTCAAACTCAACTGAAGACGTTCAGAAATCCGGTGGACTAGAACTTGGGCGAGGTCGTACTTTGGACATGGAAGAGTACGTGAATCCATACGTACAGTCTAGTTTAAAATGCTCAGCATCGGCAGGAACCCGGCCGATATTCGACAACAGCTTTTCCAAGCACTACCAGAACCTTCAGAAGGCCGCTCAAGAGACATCTTGGCGACGTGCGTCTTTATGCATCATCGCGGAATAACACTGACTATGTCCGGACAGTGTAGGCCATATTCTCTTGATACCTCCTCCGTCCGATCTTTCTTCATTGAGGCCACCTATCGACGGTACTTGGTCTATCTTCAAACTTTTGAAGTGGATTAGAGAAGAGCACATTGACCGTCTATTCATGCCATCGTGAGCTATGAACGAGTTTCAAAATCTTCGCCAAATTTAATTAACGCACACTTGGGTATAGCATTCCTTCTCCGATTCTTCAATCAAGTCCTCTAAGGCCACGTCTATTGCACCGTCTCATTTATGAAGCCTCTCCCGCCGACAATTCGAAGGGCGCCACTCGAGTTTTAGAGTTGGAGATAGTCCTTCCCTCTGAAACAGTGAATGAGGGTGGGGCTTCCGAACCTGCACCTGAAGATTCCACGAAATCATCACATCTAGACTCAACCTTGTATCATGTCTGTAGAGTCGGGGATCGGTCTGTAGTTGATCTTATGCTCCCAGATCGGTTGGTGTCTACTTGACGTTTTGTTCAACGCTCACACCTTCCAACCCAGAGCTATGGATATTCGTTTTTCAGTCTTTGATTCGTCCGTCCTTCCCTGGCCCTGTGGCCACCGGCGCTTGAACAATATCTCAACAATCTATCTTCATAGTCAGTTGGCCTTTTTGAGTGCTAGACGTCACTAAGCTTTCTATATTCAATATTCTTCACCAACAGCCTTTATAACACACGACCGGATACTTTACGTCCCAATGCACCAGTAACGATTCTCCTGCATGAGACGCGGTATCGGTTGCGGTCCAGTGTGAGCGTGCGACAAGCGCTGTCAGACACTTCTACATCAGATCTAGAAAATCTAGTCCCAATTACTACCGAGAATGTGCTTGATTTAGAGGTGGAGGATAAGTTCACCGTTTGCAAGGTCTGCTGTTGCTATTTATGTACCGAAGCTTCTACTGACTACTTTTAGGTTTCTTACTCTGAACCCTTTACGGACGAACGCTGGCGAGCTTTCCTTAATCGTTGCGATTTTCTCAGTGAAATGAGAGTTTCAAATTCGAAGAAACATTCTTTTCTAGACGCAGAAGCAGATATGAGTATATAATGGAGGGGGCTATAAAAGTAACCCTAAAGCACGAATAATATTGCGCTGATTTACGTTCGCTTGCGCTTCTTGTTTGCCTTCTCTGAGGCTTTTTTCACGCGTAGCTGTGAGCGAGTTAATATTAAGCTTTAAGGTTTCCACCAGAATGTTCTTCTCACCTCTTTCCTCATCCTTGCATCTACCATGGTATATCGACCTTTTACGCCTTTGGGACGACCCTTCACACCCTTGTTGGCACCTTTTGCGACGACTAATTTGATTTCCTTTTTTGGTTTTCCCTTCGACAGCCCTTTCCGCATGAGCTTCTCAATCTGTGAGGCTTTTTCCCTTTCTGACATGTCAGATGTGGAATTGACCCCCTCTGCTTTTTTCATGGCCTTTTCGAGTCTTTGGGCAGCCTTGAATTTCTTCCGTGCTTTGGCTTCAGCTATTTTCTTAATGGGTCGCGCATCCAGAGCCCTTTGCTTGGCGCGGAGGGCAGCAATAGCTTCTTTGGTCACCGGAATATTAGGCTTGTAGTGTTTGGATTCATCATCAAGAAACCAAGACGGAAGACCGTCCTTCGAATTTAACGAGTACCGGTTAAACCCGTCATTAATCAGCTGCGTTTTAGTTTTTTCGCCATTGACCAATTGTTGTGCCAAAGTCACGGCTTCTGCCGTAGTGAGCCCGTGTTCTAACGAATGCTGAGTAAACAGCTGCGCATGAACTTGGGGAGATACGGACTTTGTATGTGAGCTTGTTTTAAAGCACCCTCGTCTTCATTTAAGGCATCCCACATATCGACATCGACATTATCTTGAGGTACGGTTTCGAAGTCCTGAGTCTAGATTAAACATCATTCATATGTAATGTAAGGAAATCTGCACCAACCTCGTTATCCCAATCGGATTTTTCGTCCTCATCCTCTTCCAATATCTCGCCTCCCGGCTCATCGTCGTCGTCATCTTCTTTCCCGCTATTATCCTCAATCCCCTTTACTTCATCATCAATACCAGCGAATAAGTCTTGACTGAACCAAACTTTCGATGCTTGGCTACCGGAATTGACAGGCTCTTCAAATTTGGTGAGTAAACGGGTGCGTTTGGGTTCTCTTGATAAAGCTGCATCGCGTAGTCGCCGCTTTTTCCTGGTTGTGATGCCCGGATGCTCTTCCTCGCTAGCATCGTCAGAAGATGAATCATCGTTTCCTTTGATCAATTGCATTTGCTCCCATCCTCCACGCTCGCTGTCCTCTTCATCGCTAGACACGTGTGCCTTGACGCCATTCCATTCTTCCCGCTCTTTGTTTTTCTCTCTACCCTCCTTCACCTTGAACTTTGCATCTCGCCCCCGCAATCTATCTTGATACGAGTTATAGAGCCCATCCATCGCCTCTTCCAGCGCACGCGTCTTCTTCTCCCGCTCTTCATCAGAATCAAGCACCTCATCAACATCACCCGTAGGGTCTTTGCCATCTTCGCCGTCGCTCTCCTCCATTATAACACCGTCGGCCCCGATCAACTTGGACAAACCACCACTTTTCCGCATTCCCTTTCAGTGCCTTGAAGGTCAAAAAAATCATCTTGGCCTCCCAAAGAAGCATCCTGGAGATCGAGACCAATGTCCATGGGAGCCGTCATCTGCAGCTGCATACGCTGAATCGTCTTCGTTCGAACCTCGTTTGCTCGGCGACGATCGCGTTTTGCGCGAGCTGCGTTCTCAGCATTCAATCGTTGCAGCTGTGAAAGTAGATAAGTAATCTGATGCATATGCTATGCTAAAAGCTTTGCTTCTCACTTCGTCTTCGATTGCTTGTTCTTCATCCACTTCAGTAATTTCGACAGCTTCGATTGCATCTTCTGTGTCCTTTCGTTTTACATCCAGACCGAGCTAGAAGGTCAATTGAGCGAGGAAATGGGATGGATTGATCCCCCGTACCTCCTCCCGAAGAGCAAGCCGCCACTTGATTAGTGCTTTGAAGTCACCCTTTCCGAGAACCTTGAGATCATCACAGTTGGACTTTACGTCTCCGGTGGTAATATCGAGAGTGAGCCACCTATTGGTAACATGAAGCCATAAGCGAAAACCTGGAAACATACTGCACGTACTCCTTTTCCTCCTCGGTATTGAAAGAGAGTCTGTTGGCTGATCCGAGAACCGATATTGGATCGGAACTGCAAACAAATTCTGAGATAGGTACAGCTTTAAACAAGGTGTAATTTCCATCTTCGTATCCGTCTCGTTTTCGTCTGTTTTTTTCTGGCTGGAAAACGTTTGCCTCTGCATTGTGTGCGCGCGTTGTTCCATCGCCATTCTCGATGATAGACGCGGAAAGATCTTTGAATACATGCTTGGGGTCAAGGAACTTGGGGTCGATGTGTTTCGGTGCCAAAAAATCGCGACACACAACGAAAATTTCGGCGGATACAATTCTGAGAGACAAAAAAGTAAGAATAAGATCGGGGTGGAAAAAAGAAACCTCACCTAGAAGAAGGAGGTTTCGTGGCCTCGACCTTTCCAAAGAGTTGGTTGAAGACCCAGATCAGGTTGTTGTAGTCTGCACTTCGAAAGATCTTTGTCACAAATGTCCCGCCCTTGGCCAAGAACTCTACTGCAAGCTTCAGACTCATGAGGACCAGCTCTGATTGGCCATAGGCATCCTGAACCCATGCCGTTCCGACATTTGGAGCACCATCGTGTAAAACGGCATCTGCTTTCCAGTCTTTTATTTCGCTTCGAATAAGATTGCGACATTGAGGAGTGGTGATATCGGCTGCAAATGTGACGACTCTGGGAATGGGTTTGATAGGGACGAGATCAACACCTAACGACTTGTGAGGATGAAAAGTAAAGATATAGAAAGAAAAGGGACTTGCCAATGATTACGCTATTAACTGGCATGTATTTGCCCGCTACCTGAAGCCATCCTCCTGGGGCAGCGCATAGATCTATGCAGCATCTGGCTGACTCTAAAAAGTGGTATTTTTTGTTCAACTGGATTAGCTTGAACGCTGACCGAGCTCGATAGCCTTGCTCTCTGTAAACAGTGTAAGCCAGTACCCACACCCGAATTATTCTCCTGACTTTGCGAGTTTGTAGTATTTATCGAGACGGCCCTTTCCTGTCTTTTTTTGGCTCTTGCCCATCCTGAGTCCTGAGGGTGGAGAAAAAAATGGCCGGTACAATCCGGGCCGCAATTTACTCGCATTTTATATTTTACATAGCTCGTTCGTAAATTCCTAATATCCTCCCAGGTTTATTCAGACTGGGAAGCTTCCATCCACCAAGAAGATCTTCAGCCTATCGTCGAACCACTTCAAGTCTCTCGTGCCCGGTCCCCCAGCCCTGGTCCGTTTCAGCTAATACTTCCTTATGAAGATATTTTTTTCAGCTCACCAGTGCCCCCATATCGATGGGAACGGAATGCATTTGCCCACTCCTTCTGCCATGCACTGTACTTCGTACTCCGAGTCTTCAGGAGGAAAATACAAGTCTGTCTTCCCGGGCAGAACCAGTGTCTTGGCCTTGATACTCTTCATTGCCAGCTGGAAATTCTTGCCGTAAATTTCCTGGTCCGAGCAATCTCCTGCCTGCCAGGTGTGCAACATTACCAACATGTTTTCAGGGTCTTGGGACCGCAAGTCAGTAGAGTAAAAGGGTTCAAGGAATCGAATAAATAGACCTTTTGAACAGGCCCATCCTTCCCAGAATCTGACCATAAAATCTTCCAGACTGGAGTAACCTAGCTCCTCATACAACCTTTCGCGGTAGAATGCCTGGCTGAATCCCCAGCCCGCATATACCCGGCCAAGGGCCTTAAGCCCCGTCTCCCTCTCATGGACCGTCCACTTTCTGTAACCGCTAGCTGCACTAACTTCACCGGCGCATATGCCCCTAGACGCTACACCCTTGCCCGCCAATAACGCGCTCTTGACGCCCTCGAGAAACACCTGGTTGTGCAGGCTTGTCTTGGCGCTCCCGCAGAATGGCACGCCCAGATCCATGAAGTCTGGATACTGCGTCAGCCACTGGTAGGTCTGGCCAGCGCCCATACTCCAGCCCAGCACGCAGCGCGCGTGCTCAACACCTAGGCCTTTGGTGACGAGCATATACTGGGCCGTAACATTATCCCGAAAGGTAACATCGGGAAAGGGTTTGTCTGCGGGCAAGACGTCGGACATGTTTGAGGGCGACGAGGACTGGCCGTTGCCAAAAAGTGCGGGGACAATGATCAAGTACTTATTGGGGTTGAGGGCCTGGTCCGTGCCGATCAGCCACTCATTGTCAGAGATGAGGCCCGAGTACCATGTCGGGTAAATGATGGCAGGCGAGGAGACGGAGCCGAAGGTCTTGTAGGCAACGAAGGCGGAGGGGATGACGGCGCCGGAGGCGAGGGTGAAGTCGCCCAGCTGGTAGAACTTGATTTGAGGGTCGGATGTCATCGATTCAGCTTCACGTATATGATAGGTCGATTACATGGCTCTTATACCGTCGCGGGTGAGAGCGTGCCGTTGTAGCTGTAATACCAGATGGCGAGCTGCCTAATCGCAATAAAGACATTTGGAGACCGGTGTACCGTTATTACTGGTCAGAGGTTCTGCTTCGGAACGCGTCACCCGCGCGCCATCACGTGGTCAAAATTGCCACGGTCTGTCACTGTTTACCCTGACCATTACAGGCTTGATTTTTTACTGTCATCATCGCCTTCATTCACTCTCTTTGCGCCGACCGCGTCCGCATCGAAAATTCATCTTGTTTCTCAACGAAGTGTATTGTCTCTGTTGGCGTTTCATGGAGACCGACTCTCGCCCTATTCTGGCTTCACCCCGCTCTTTTCCTGCTTCTTCTGCTTCACCTGTGGAGGCGAGGCCGCTGAAGCGCACCTTGACATCGACTTCAGACTTGGAGTTTTTCAAGCCAGCTGAATCATCTTTCAATCCTCGCCCATACGCTCCCGGCGTGGCCCCTTCCTCCACCTCACAGGCGAGAAATAAACTTCTTCATCTCGCTCGTACTCTCCATCGCCAAGATCACCATCTCATTTCGTCACTCAACATGGATCCCTCACCCGCCGACCCAAATGCCATTTTCATCCACCCCCCTTTCAACGACTTTCCGGGCTCGCGAAAATTTTCCGAAGGCTTGACTTTTAAACTCCTCGCCGAAAATCCTGAGTGGTTCCTCGACGTCAATGACTATGTTCGCATCGAAGATGACGCTCAGAGTGCTCCGACTTCGCAAACTGTTCAAAATACTTCCCCAGTGCCCTACCCGCCGCATCTGGAACCTCCTCGAGGATGGTGTCCTGCAAAGAAGAAGAATTTGAAGGAGCTTGGTGCTGATAGCTGGCCAGAAGGTGAAGAGCCCCGATTGCGGTGTACATTCTGCAGACGCACCTACGCTGGTGTTAATGCAAAGAGCATGTGGCGAAGACACGTGTTTGAGAAACACAAAATCGCTATGTCTAACCGGCGAGAGAACAGCGACCGTCCAAGGGGACGTGGGTCCATGAGTATGTTCTTCTTGTTAGTGAATTCACTGGGCTTACTACTTCCTTGTAGAGGAGAATAAGCCTGCTACCAAGGGACATAGTTCAAGTCAGGAGTCGCTGGTGATTGACATGGCACCCCAACTGTCCGTCGGCCATATCAAGCACAAGATCCGATTTCGACCCGCAATTACGGGCGATCCAGTAGCCACTAAGGCCCCATCGGCAGCTTTGTCTTCTACTTTGTCAACAGACGCTTGTTCCTCTGGTGACACTTCGATGGAACAAGATGTATCCACCCCTCCTTTGACCCCTTCTCAGTCCTCGATCGAGTCATCCAGAAAATCCGACAAGTTTCATCGCTCTTCCACACCTCCCTTGTCTTCTTCACCTTATGATCCTTCAGCTACCCCGGCTTTCCGCCATTCTCCCGCCCCAACGCCATACGATCAACCATGGCGCTATCCGAGCCCGAGCCATCCATTTTCGAAGGTGCGAGATTTGTCGCTGAGCGTTTTGCTCCGCAATTCTGGGACTTTCTCAGCCGATAGCCCTGGTCCAGCTCCCGGTCTGCTGCCAGACGATCATTCCAGTCCTAATAGTTCCCTAGTCAGCAAGAAGTCTTTCTTCGTCGAGCTGGATACACCCGATAGTATTTCCAACAAACGTGTATCTGGCTTGAAAAGCGCTGCCCGTCTCGAAGAATCTCCCCTCGGACGTAACCTGATTGGTCGTAGTCACCGCAGGAATATTTCCGATCTGTCACTGGACAACTGGCCCTCACCCCGTAATCCCTTCCTTGCGTTAGATGAATGGGATTCTGAGCATCAAACAAATCCCACTGTTGCACATGGACTCGCTCACGGGCTGAATCCCAGTGAAAGTCCTGTCGTTCGACGCGATATGCCTGTCCAACAGACGGGTCTCGGTATTGGGCTGCTCGCACCGTTCACACTGCCAGGCATAGCCAGTCGCGCGATAGAGTCCTCTGATATTGAGGATGAATTCGAGATTATGGACAGTTTGACGAGCTCTCGCCGATCAACCGACTCTGTCCATCAGACAGAGTCTTCTACCCCGCCTCCAAAGAGAAGAAGAATATCTTCGTCCCCCTAAAGGCGCCTTTGATCTTTTTGATTCACTTTGCTTTGCTGCTCGTTTGCTATCTGTTTGTTAAACTGTCTGTGTGTAATCTATGTTTCCATTTCTTCCCAGATCTTTCCATCTTTTATGTGAATCGTGCCGGTCAACCGTCGCAACTGTATCAAACGTGTTTGGCTTGTAGCAATCTCTATATATATTGATCCCCTCCTAGTTCTCTTCTCTTCTCGTATCTAGTGTATACCTCACTAGATATGTGACTCTTCTGCGATTTGTAGTAGTGCTAGATTATTTTACTGTGAAATAAATATTCCGTATCATGGCGAAGAACGAAAGACAATAGGGGTCAAAGTAGGCTAATCGTGCATAAAAAATCGCCGTAAAAAGCCTGAGCCAATAATCGCCCACTTTGACCGTGCTTACCTAAGACCAGGCTTGGACGACAGACTAGTATACCATCAGTCCATCTCTCTACCACCAGTCGTCCGATTTTCTGCTGATTCCACCTAGGTCTGTCCGTCGCTCTGGCTACGTAATAAAGGCTTTATTGACTCTCTAGGCTCCTGCTTGGCTACATTCGTCCCAGATACACCCTTGTCTCCAAACACCCCCCCCTTGCTCTTTCTCTTATCACAGTATTGTACAGGAGCCCCCATCGACATATTACCTTCCAAGAGCGTCTTCTAGACTATTTACCAATATGCAGGCCATCAAATGTCGGTGAAGCCATGAAACTTTTGGAAAAGCCTAATATTGACTCGCTCGTTGGTCTGAATAGGTGTTGTTGTGGGGGATGGTGCAGTCGGAAAGGTGGGTTGGCCGAGATATGTGCAGAAAATTTGGTCTCACTGAAATCCTCGCTGGCAGACCTGCCTCCTTATTTCATACACCACTAATGCGTTCCCGGTGAGTCTTTGGACCATGTTGCTCTCAAGAAGTGGAATTCAAACGACACGTTTCAGGGTGAATACATCCCGACTGGTAGCTCTCCCTTTCCCTATCTCACCTACGCATACGCTGAAGGTTCTCCCACAGTTTTCGATAATTACTCCGCAAATGTTATGGTAGACGGGAAAACGATTTCCCTTGGCTTGTGGGACACGGCTGGGCAGGAGGATTATGACCGGCTCCGTCCCCTTTCGTATCCCCAGACGGACGTCTTCTTGATATGCTTCTCTCTGGTCAGTCCGCCCAGCTACGAGAACGTGAGGACCAAGGTGAGCTGTTGATGAGCAGGCAACTGTATTACTATGAGCGGAAGCTCATTTTTTTCGTGCAGTGGTATCCGGAGATTTCCCATCACGCACCTTCGACTTCCATTGTACTAGTCGGCACTAAGCTTGATCTACGTGAGGATCCTGCTACGATTGAAAAGCTACGAGACCGGTGGGTTGCGTGACTTTAGGAGTTGTCAGCTTATGATCCTCATCCGCTGGCTTAGCCGAATGGCTCCCATCCAATATGCCCAAGGAGTTTCCATGGCCAAAGACATAAACGCTGTCAAATATCTCGAGTGCTCTGCCCTTACACAAAAGGGCCTCAAGACTGTGTTTGATGAGGCTATCCGGGCTGTTTGTGAGTAGTAACACAGGAAAAATGTTGTTAGACTGGTTTCTAACATACGGCATCAGTGAACCCGCCTCCCAAATCTGAGAGAGGCAGTAAGAAGGGCTCAAAATGCGTCATTGCTTGAGTGTACAAGAAGCTACTTTTTCTTATAATATTTTTTTTCGCCGGCCACCAATTCTCTTTTCATTCCGTTATATCATGTCCATTTACGTTCTGCTCGACTTTTGATGAAGACTGTAATGTTTGCGTATACTCTCTCTTTGATGGATTTTGAAGTCTTGACATTCCTCTATATCCCAGATTATTCACTGTCCATACTACCAACCATGTATACCATTCTGGAAAATCGTAAGGTGGTGGGAACAGCCCTGAGGTGATGTTCTGATGTTAATCACAGCCAGTGCCCGGCTCTCAATATAAGTATCAGCCGTTACAGTTCCTGGTTTTCCCTTCACGTTCCTTACCGTCTACTGGCCGCCCTCTGTCTGGCCCGCTTATAATAATTTATAAGGTGGTTAGTTCTCCTGGCATGATAGGAGCTCCCGATCTACTTAACTGTCTCTTTCCTCTTCTGGCGTTCTGACTGTTGAACGGCAACGAGCAGCGATGGACCAGTCCACCAAGTTTCAAAACCTGGCCTCTCCTCAACCAGGCCATTCACATTCCTCTAAGCGCTCTATCGACACTCAGGCCTCAGGAATAGCCGACAGCACAATTAGCTTTGCAGGTTCTCTTCATCTAGGCCGATTTCCTACTCCCCCTCTGTCTATTCCAGAATCTCCCATAACATCACCTGAGCACAGTCCCTCTATCGCCTCTGGACATACTCATCGAACTTTCACCACTGCCCCCCTGGTGCCACTGCGGAAAAAAACAAACGCAACCTCAGTGACTTCAGGTTCTCCGTCGCATAGGCTGTTGCCCTCGATAAAGTCTAATTTGTCCGCTGGTTCAAGCAGAAACGAGACTGAACCCGTCAAGTCTCAACCATCATCACTGCGATCCCGAACAATATCACCTTTTGATTGGCACGAAGGGGCTTCGTCTATAGACGTTGATGATGCGGAGGACCGTCTTTTGTCTACCAACTTCATCACATCTTTGCTGCAGCAAGACCCCAACCAGAGGGTCCGTCGTGCTTCGATGAATAGCGATGCGTACAGTGGGTTTTCCGAGATGACCTACCCTCCGGTAATGCGCTACCCAGGTCCTTCGGAGAAATCTTATCCTCCATCGACAGCTGTCGCCGTTCCCAAAGGGAGTCTGTCTGTACGACCTCACGGTGCTAGACCACCTCCCAGCTCGTTTAATCCTATTCCTGAGCATTCCGGTCACGATATATCCGAAGATGATTCGGACACACTCGCATCTGACGGGGATTTCGGAACAACGGTCATCAGATCTGCGAGTATCTCCCACGACCGTCAGCTACGCGGGCACTCGATAGTGGGTGTTGCACCCGCCAGGTTGACCAGTATCACGTCTAGTTCTCCAACGGAACTTCGGGCTAGCTTAGCCCTCAGCGATGACAGAACTTTGTCGTATGGGCAATTCGCTCAAGCCTCTTCCTCGTTCCCCCACAACTCTGCCCTGCCTTCCTCTGTCATGCAATTGAATTTCTTGCGGGACCCCTCACGAACAAACAGCGCAATGCAATCCCGACAATCAATACATTCGACCAGAAGTTTCGTACCTTCAGTTATATCGCGCATATCAGAAACAGGGCGTTCAATCGCCCGAGTTTTACCTTGGCGGAGGAAACCATTGCCTCCAGTGCCCACAATCCCCCATATTCCAATTGCACAGGAGGCGCAGAATCGTCTTGAAGAGTCGCATGCACCTTTACCTGAGCTGGTTGCCCGAGCAGAGGCCTTAAATGAGCTACTCGAGAAGGGCTACCATCCCCACCATAGTTTGGACTCGTCGTATTATGGTGTTTTACCCAAAGAAGATTCTCACACATCTGCCCTTGTGGGAAATAGCACTGCAGTGCGAGATGGAGAGAGTCCACTGCTGAGACGGCGCGGTGACGCTCCCAATATATGGGATGCCCAACCTACCATGCAGAAATCTCGGGTACCTAACCCACGTAGGAAACGATATCTCGTTATTCTCGCTATTTTCATCGTCGTTGCTGCTGCAAGTATCGGTGCGGGCGTGGGTGTAAAGCTTGGCCAGAAGCAAACGTCCTCACTGCCTAAATGCTCAAGCGAAAATATTACGGGAACTTCGTGTGATTTGGGTAAGTCGCTTCAAATTTTTTTTCTTTTCGTTGGGTTCATAGGGGTACCTAGATGCGACATGCGTGTGCACTACGAGTAATTCCGGTTGTAATGGTCTGGCGCAAAGCATCATCACCTTGACTCCTACAATGAACCAACTCTTCGACACAAATATTCCGATTTCATTGGTCTACACCGCCATTTGGCTAGCACAGGGCTCATCCATAGGTGAAAATTGTGCGTCCCAGGCTTTACTAATTGACACCCCCGGCCTGCCGGAACAAGATACACCCAACCGGACCAGCTGGGCACGATCCGCAATGCTCTGGAACTTGGTTCAGTCACAGGATGTTACAGCAGTACAGAGTCTACAGTCATTTACAAAGAATGCGCCGTGGTCAAATCTACATTCTGATGGTCCGGTTTCTGGCCAGTCGTCCTTTTCCACAGCTGCCTCTGGATTCACATTTGACTTTGCCGCTCAGACTGTAACACAGCCAGCAGTCAGTTTTGCGGAGAATGGCCAGCCCGTGAACGAGCAAATTTCAAGAGCTGGGAGCGTGGCGACTGCAGCACTTGACAGAATGTACAGTTATGCAGTTGGTACGGCCTATATTCTATAGCCCGTCTGAAGTTGATATTTACACCTTTTGACCTCTATAGCTTCCTCCACGCAACATTCCAACGCACTACAGCTGTACTGGACGAATGTAATAGACCAGAAATTGAGCGATCTTTCGTCTTTTCGCTCCGCCGTCATAAGCTCATCAATATTAATCCCATTCGACGCCACCAATAATCAAGTGGAGAGCCAATTATCGAATTCGACCTCGCAAATGTTCCCCATCCCTATTTCTTGCTATCCCAATCTGAATGAACCTCAGGTCCAGCAGATCGATGCCATCGAGCAAAATGCCTTCGGTCTTTCTGCGGTCGGCAACGCCACGTCCTTCGACTCTTCGTGCTATCCTGATCGGCCGCTGTACGGAGTGTTGGACGTCCTGCGACTTCGTCTTCCATTTATTGACTCTCGTACCGGCTTGGCTACTCAAGCCGTCTCCCTCCAGACCGACGTTAGCCCGCGAGCTATTGTCCGTTGTGGTGAGGCCCTGAGTGCGCTCCCCTTATCATCTAATGCGTCTGCATTCACTGCTGCGATCAGCAATCCTCGGACGTTTGGAACTCTCAACAACTTTGATTCCGTCCTCTTGGACTATCTTAGTGCCATGCCCGCGGAGATTGCCTCCGCCCTTGCTTCATTTCTTTTATCATCAACCAATGGTTTGCCTCCCCCGAATACATCTTCCCTAGGAAGCTCCATCGCCCTGATTCCGTCGATAGAGGTGGCTGTCTTCGGAACTGTCCTTCCCCCGGACATAAAGAATGTCGTCTCCTCCTTCACTTCACCTACTGGCTCGCTTTTCTTCGGCTCGGCTCAGGGGCAGTCTGTTCGCAATTTCGCGATCAACGCTGCAGGTAGCTCTGTGGTCTGGGCTCAGAGTGCGCTCTCGACCGCGGTAGCCCGAGATTCCTCCGAAACAGATGCGACTTTCCAAGACATCTGGACAAACGCAGCTCTTGCTATCACTAATAACGTTACGAGTGTTGGAGTATCGAATATAACCAATTCATTACAGTCCACTGGAAAGCTTTCGTCCTGAGGCTATCTTTATATTCTTATTGTCTAGTTCCATGGATTTATTATACGAGTTGACATTTTCTTGGTTGATAAATTTATGCTTTTGGTTTGCGTTTGGCTCCATCATTAACAAGAATGTCAGCTTAGACAGGAGTCATGTGCGAATGTGAAGGCTGTGTGACTCCCCTTTGCCGTCAATATTATTTAATTGCCCTATTGCTATTATACCAACGCTCACCATTATTCCCAATGCCCAAAGTACCTTCGCCCGGCCATGCACCTTCGCATGGACCGAATTTGAATGTTTTGAAGAGAAATCAAGTATGTTCGTCTTCTTTGTGTAGAAATTTGCCAGAATTGACCCTCTCGGTCATCCTTCGGTGATGCTCTAACAGGCCTGCCATCAGGTAAATCTGCCGTCTCACTCTTCGTGCAGTCAGAATTAACCTAAAAGGTCGTCATTTCTTCTAGTGTCGAAGACGGAAATTGGTATGGATAATGCATAATAAGATTTGATAAACTTCTACTGATATTCTCCAACTTGGACTCCCGTAGAAATGGTATGGGTCTTCTTCTCAAAGTTTCTTGCATACTCAACCAAAACACTTCAGCGATGCCAAGCGACCTTGCTCTACCTGTGTCCGGTCTCACAAACACGCCATTGCACACTCTCCTGCAGGGACTGTACATCCTCCAGAACCTGAGTGTACTTTTGATGAGCGTACGTTGACATTCGCACTTTCTACGCTTTTGGCAGAAAAGATAGCTCTTCTGCAGCTCTGGAGTTGAACACTGGCATGGATGGCCCAAAAACAAAGTACGAAAAGTTGGAAAATCGGATAGGTACGTTTCCACCTGCCCAAGTTATCATGTCCCTCTGACATTCTCTAAATAGCCGAACTGGAAGCTCTTCTGCAAGAGAAAAACACAGAAACGCAAAGACTCATGAGTCCTCCGCAGAACAGTAGCCCAGCATCGTCTCACCACGACAGAGATAGTGGGTTTGGCTCTGAATCGGACACTCGATCGTCTGGTTCCACCCCAGCCCTTGTGCATGCTGCTCCATTATCGCTCCCAGCAATGCCATCAATGGATGTTTCATGGACACATTGGCCAAACGATTTGCCCGGACCTGATCTTCTACGACACTTGTGAGCGATGATTTCGGCTTATCTCTGGTTTTTCTGACACATTTTGACTCAGGGTCGATGGGTTCTTCACTTTCCACCCGCATGCTGGCCAGCTATTCCATGCTCCGACATTCATGACGCTCCTTACACTCCCCCCCAATCATCCAAAGTTTCCTGCTGTACCGGTGCTTCACGCTATCTGTGCAGTCGGCGCTTCTTACACTTCTGCTGTTACTTGTGCACCCCCTCCCGATTTTGATAAAATCTCCCCTGGTATGCATCCATGTTTTTTCGATGCACATGATCGACCTGATCCGTTGTGTAAGAGGATATCTTTACTGAGCGATATCGCTTGAAGGAAAATCGACCCGATTCATTCGCAGAACAACAAGCTGCCCGTGCCAAAGAAACATTGCAACGTATGGAGATCCTAGGATTGGAGCTCTTACAAGTCTTGCAAGGTACGAGTCGAACTGCCATGGTTTATTCTCCGTTAATTGCCGTCCTGCGTAGCTTCTGTTCTTCTCAGTTGGTATTACTGCTCGAATGCAAGGTACACTCGACATGTCTTCTGTCAAGTGGCCTATATTGATTGGTGGTCTCACAGCTGGGCCGAGTTGTTTCTTAATACTTCACACTCTATGCGGCTGTCCATTCCGCTCGGCCTGAATGTTTGCCCGCCTTTCCATACTATATCCAAATCGACAAGACCAGCTTCCATATTGAAGCCGGCGAAGAATGTAATAGAAGATGAGATGCGGCGAAATGTCTTTTGGTTAGCCTATGCGGTAGAGCGTCAGCACGGCTGCAGCAACGGATGGGCGCTCAGCTTGGATGATCAAGACATATCACAGCTGCTTCCCGTCCGACTAGATCAGTTTGAAAATGGGGTGCGTGTGCCATTTTTTAAACCAGTGATTAGTGCTAACGCGCAAATAGACTCTGGTCTCGCCTAGTGAACGTCAGTGGGCCCACTCGAATGATTTATTGTCCGTTCATCCGGAAAAACAAACCGACGGACTCATCCTCTATGTCAAAGCGACTCTTTTACTTTGTAGGCCGAGTTGTCTCTTTTCTTAAGTAGCGGCAGCTCACCTTGATATTAGCGAAAGTCAAGACCTTCAATTCCCGCTTTCGAGCCAAGCACTTTGCAGGAGACGGAGAGGGAAACTTGTCTTATAACACGTTCCGTGCCGATGAACCAGTAGATCCTCGCAATACCATGGCTTTCATCGATTTAGATGGCACTGTCACATCTTTTATTGCCACGTTCCCGACGCATCTACGAAACCCGGTCATCGATGGCAAGATGGACTGTACGTTGTTCGCCGCACTGATCATGTCCCATGTGTATGTTTCATTGACGTCTATAATCCTGCTCGCACTCAAAATATCGTCGAAAACTAGCGCCATGATTATCCTACATGAACCTCATGCAGATATCAGAAGCCGTGGTTGCATATCGGCTCTCAAAATTCTAACTGCAACCCGGGCGATCATAGACCTTGTATATACTGCTTGGTCCACGAGTTTTGACCTATCATACTTCGAATCATTTGTATCGGTATGTGAAATTTCTCTTTCCCTCTATCACTAATGGGAACCCCTTTTCCAGTTCTGTTTCTTCGTTGCTGGGCGCATCCTTACGCGGTTCTTGCAAGCTGCGGTTGAGGAGTCTGCTGAACCTCAAATCAAGACCTTTCGCCACGACTTGGGAGTGGTCAAGTGAGTGTGAGCTTGTTTTCATTGAGTAGTCCAGCTCATCTTTGGCTTTTCTTGATAGATCGGCCATTGAACAAATGGCGCCTCGCCATCGTCTTGCATTACATCTCTTGAAAATGCTGGAATCGCTGACTTCAAAATCGGATGGGCAAGGGCAAGACCAACCTCAGGCCCGTGGTTGGTCAGAGCCTCAATCCTCGCCACCCTCAGCACATCCTTTAGCGCAACCTTTGTCATTAGAGCTGGTTTCGGTTTAATGAGGTGTATGTTGACTTCCTCTATATATTATTTCCATTATGTATTTTCTGTCGTCTGTATTACTCGAATGCTGTAATATATCCTGGGTGGGATTTGGAATTTGCATCGGCGACTGCTGAAGATTATTGATTGTGTGCAAGGCAAGATCGATTATTGTAGAGCGTGTCTCGAATTTCGGTCTATTTTGACATTTCGGTGATGCGTTGCCTGGCGCTTGCAGTTATCTGTGAACACACTTTTCGCGAGCCCATGTCGGCCAATGTTGGATTTTTGGGACCGCTTGGAACTTACACTCATCAGGCAAGTTACACATCTCGACTACCCATGCACTTTGATAATCTATGTTAAGGCGGCGTATGAAATATTCAAGGACGCGGCCATTTACTACGCCAAAACGACCATACCTGGTATGTGAGCCCGATTTAGGCATCAACCTCATCTCAGGTCTCGTCAGATACCTTGGAATCTCTGGATAACCTCGATTATGCTGTCGTTCCTCGAGAAAATTCCATCTTTGGACCTGTCATTGAGACTTTTGATTGGCTGAGATCTTTTGAAAAGGGTAGTATTCAAGGCGAGATTGTGTTGAAGATACAGCACTGTCTGGTCGTTAGAAAGGGCATGCATTTGGAGGATATAGAATGCATCATGAGCCATGAACAGGTTTGAATTCCCGTCCGTGAAATTTCCGCTTCTGAGATGCTGGGAATAAGGCTCTAGGTCAATGCCGCAAGTTTATAGCGAAAAATTTACCAAACTCTGCCATCTCCAAAACAACCTCTACAGCTGCCGCCGCAGAAACTGTATCCAGATCGACAACACTCAACGTAGCGGCTATATGTTCCAAGGTCTGCGTAACAATGTTTGAAGGTTTGGATTTGATTAAAGAAGGTATCCAGGATGAAGATTGTACGTCCTGGTACCATGCATAGCACTGTGTTCATATCTAATGCTACCTCCAAGCCAATTATACGCGGTTCTTTCTCGTTGGCAAAGACTCGCAGCACAAGCTGCCTACCTATCCGGTGCACCCCACACATGCTCTGATTCGTGTAACTCCAACATCTTTAGAAATGCCCGTTAACTTGCTGGCTCTACTGAAAACAATCGATGTACCCATAATACGCATAGATCGGCGACCGTCACTTTCCTCCCTCCCATTTAGCGATACGTATTTCTTAGAACTCAACACATCATCCGACAGTCCTTCTTGGTCACAGCAGGTAGAGAGGACGCTTTGGAAGATACGAGATATAGGGTTTTCTGCTGAAAAAATAGGCACGTGGTGAATGCATTTGTAATAGATCCTATTATCATTCAGGACTCTCGCTCAAAATCTTCGTCCTCGGTCAGTAGAACCGAAGTGATTGCATTCGATGAACGAGGTTTGATTTGGCAATCAAATGGACAAGGGTGACTGAAAGAGATGCGTCAATGGTGAGAAATTTGTACAGAGCTGTAGTAATTACCCACCTCAGAAGGCGTGATTCGTATCTAGGCTCCAGGTCGATAGGGCTGCCCTGCTCATTTAGAGGCTTTGAAATCTCGAAAACGGACAATATAGATGCTACTGCTATCCACAACGTGTCGAATGCAAACCAACGCCCCGGGCACATACTAACTTGCAAGTTCTAAGATGATTCGTGAGCGAACAAAGTGTATCTCACCGTCGGCCAAATCCAAACGCAGCATCAGGTATTTCGTTGATACCCAGAGCAGCGTTTTTCTCTGGATCCAGAAACCTATCGGGGTCGAACTTGAAAGGATCCGGATAAACATTACTGAGAGCCGCATCAACAAGGATTTGTATCATTACTATAGCAGCTCACTTACGGGTCGCTATGGAATTCTGTCAACAATCGCAAACCTCGTTATACGGCTGAGAAACTCACTGAAGAATAGCCCACACATTCGGAATTATCGTCGTGCCTTTTGGTATCGAATAACCCATATATTCATCGTCCTCAGGCACTACGCGGGCGAGACCTAGCGGGGTGACTGGATTCCAGCGAAGAAGCTCATAGCAAATGCAGCGAATGTAGGGAATCTGGTCTTGATCTGAGAACAGGGGCAGCCTGTTGAGTTGATCAAGTTCTTTCTGTGCATTCCTTTGTACTTCGCTATTCAAGCAGACAGCCAAGAAGAGCGAGACAATTGCGGAAACAGTAGTATCGCTGCCAGCTGCAATAGTTTTTGATATTTTCAAATCAAAGAGTAAAGATTCAAAGTTACCAGCATAACTAGTCGCAGCAACATTTCTAATAATTTCGTCACTATCATCTGTTCTCCCTGATGCGATATCTTCTAGTTCTTCGCCGACGATGGAAGGTGACGCTTTCCCTACACTCTGTGTCAAAATCAGCAAAAAGTCAACCAGATCAGAGGAAAAAAGACCATGTTCTTCTTGACTAGATTGAAAGGAAGGTTTGCTAGTTGATGATAAGTGTAGGCTAGAGAGAAGTATGAAATAAAGCGAAGTACCCATTTCATCCACCGAAACGCGCCAGGCTAACGCCTGTCTCTTGAAAGAAGCACCTGGGAGCCACAATGGGATGTACTGCAACATGGGTACATAGTCCTAGTTTACATGAGCGTGGCTCAAACAGGAGTAATGAGCAAGGCTACCACAAGATAGGTTCCAAATATTCCAGCCTTGGATAGACTGGTTATGATCTGAGCTCGAATAAGGCAAGGGACCAGGAAGATGCTACCTCGAAAGAGCTTTGTCTGCTAAAGAAACATAGTTATCACCTTTCTCGTCTACGCGTTCATCGACGTTTATTCCATATGTCAGCTGTAAGATGATAGCGGCTGCAGTCCTGGAAACACTTAAGCTTAGAAATTTGTCCAATATACTTCACCCAACCTTCGAACATGATATCTGAATTTCGCGGGGCTATTCATGAGATTTCGTAAAAGCGTGTGCACTTCCTTGAGCTGCAAAGAACGGTGGTGCTCATGAGGATTGGCCAAAGGGAAATATTTGACAAAAAGGCTGCGATGCCGCTGGATTGCGAGTCAGAATTGCGTTAAATCCACTTGGACCTCTGGGGGCACCTTCCAATTGTTGCCATACGGCATCGAAGAGAATAGCCAATTCCATCCAATTCTACGCAAACAACCCACATCAGGATAGTCCAGCAGACCGAGACTCGACGTACAAGTCTACAATCATTGTCCTTGAAAAGCAGGGGAGAAAATCGGTCAATACTATAGGGAAAAAGAAAAACTTGAGAATAGAGAACCTGACGGGCCTCGAAGAATAGTTTGCGCTGCGCTTTTCAAAGAGATCCGAAATGACTTGAGGGGAGTTTAACACGAGAATTGGATTTCCAAAGACATGAATGTAGATTAAATCTCCTGAAAGCCAGTCAATGGAGAACGGGCAGCAAAGGTATAGCGGAGCCATGCCATAAATATGTTTCCATTCGGCGTATGTACGCCATGGGTGTGAAGTCGGCAGCTTGGCCCCGAACCAAGACAGTTTTGGACCCGGCGGAAGTGGCAGCCTCCGTTTGGAAGGAGATAGCCTAATCTGGGCAAGCTTGAGTACAAATATGATAGCAGCCAGCTTTAGCCAAATCATGGCGGTGAATTCCAAAACGGCGGTGATGACTCATCGCTTGCTCATCTTTCATTCCGACCGCCATGACCACCGTCAATCCTCTTGCCGGACCCTCGTTGCTCAGGGATATCGTCAATCCCCAATTTCACCAGAACATATTTCCTGCAGAGGAATTTATCAAAGCAGAGCTCAACATCAAGCTTGATAAAGGTGCGTATATTCTTATAATCGAAACGGTTTGTTTACTTACCCAAACGAAATTGCAGACGACCAGATATGCCGTCTAGCTCTGACTCCTGCAGGCTGTCCACTCGGCCCTCTTCACTGTCCATTGCGCCATACTATTCCATCTGCTCAAAATTTCCAGCCTCCGAAACAACTTCCAACGCACCCTCGTGAGCGTGAAAGGCTAGCAACCGTGTGCAAGCACTGGCTCCGCGGCCTCTGCAAAAAGGGAGATGCCTGCGAGTTTTTACACGAGTATAATCTGCGGCGGATGCCGGAATGTTGGTGGTTCGCAAAATACGGTTATTGCTCCGCTGGAGATGAATGTTTGTATGCACATCCGAAAGAGCGCAAGGTGGAATGTCCAGATTATAATCGCGGATTCTGCGAATTGGGTGCCTAAAAACTCGCCATATCACATTTTTTTCTAAATTTACAATTATCGATTATCTGCAGGACCGAATTGCCCTCGAAAGCACGTCCGTCGCGTCGCATGCCAACTTTATCTCACAGGGTTTTGCCCGTTAGGCCCGGAATGTCCCAAAGGCCAGTGAGTAGCAGTGTTTCTTTGATATATGTATAGTTCCCCCATGAAAATCAGTCCTAAACCAGGTTTACCGCCACCTAACGCGTACGATCCCCCTTCGCCGCCCTCGAACAGAGATTTAGGACCCCCTCCGCCTGGATGGGGAAGGTATGAATTAAATCCGAATGCGCCAATGGCTCCGAATGGTGCTTCTGTCAACACCACCAACGTACCTCGGAGAAATCTGGATGAAGTCCTCTGCTTCAAAGTACGTTCGTCATTGACATCTTTGTGTCCAAATGAATTCACATTGCTCTAATATCAGTGTGGAGAGAAAGGTCACTACGCAAATCACTGTCGGAATCGAAACGTGCCTGGAAATCGAGGTGGTGTAGAACGACGGAAGTTTGACGAGTAGATTGCCGATAGATGAGAATAGGCAGTATGACTTATAATCTTGGGTGCTGGAGTGAGAATTCATGTAGCTAGGTCTAGCCGTACCTGCCGATAGAGTATTTTCAACGTGGTTGGCAATCGGTCCGTTGGTGTAATAACATCTTGCTCATCGACGATTATGGGTTGGCAGAAAACATTTACGCTCAATCGTCAGTCGAAGGGCTGTCATTTGATTACAGACGAGATCCTGTCTCAGATTCAGGAGGGTTTAAAGGAGGTGAAAGTGGGTTGAATTTTTCTGTGCAAACCGGCTGAATCCCGACTGCCAACGTTCTAGGTTGGGATGCTCTTCCTTTTCGTGCAAGCCCTTACTTTTTTTTTACCCAATGTTCCAAGGTTCAACTACTGATCTGTGATCTAGAAAACACACTTCCTGTGCATTGACGGTCAATGAGAACTGGGATCCAGGTCGCCAATTTTTCTATTTCTAATCGACGACTCGTTCTCAATGTATCTAGCACAGATGTACGGCGAGGTCATTATATCCGGGCGCTGTTTACTGGACACGGTGCTCATAAATTTGATTGTAGATATGGATATGGCGCTTGACCATATTGTCCCGGAAAGTTTGGATTGGGTGCATGTAGACGAAGGTCCAGAGTGGGTATTCGATCTGTCCTGCTCGCCGTGTCTTATCAATATCGGCTCGCAGTGATTCGTAAGGAGAAGCGCGATATCAAGGCCATGTCCAGCTCATTTATGAGATTTTCAGGGTTTCGCATACTAAAAGTTCCCTTGTTGGCGCAACTGTGTCGATGCCAATCACGAATGGGACGCTGAATCTGGGTACATGGCAAGGTGAAGCCCTGTTACTTGGAAGAATTACCAAAACAAGTTTCTTATCTGCATAGGCATTTACCTGACTGAGTTCCGACATATTGCTCATGCAAGAACGGTGGTGGCGACTATTCTGTAAGCTGCGCTAGATGTAGGCGTAGCTACTTGGTTACGATGAAACTGTGTGCGAGCACGTGCAATCTGTAATAGCTACTCTTGCTGTCCCCTTGAATTTATCGCCCATTTCAACTCGCCGGTGGTCGTAACCGGTGTCAGATAATCTCATCTCTTGACCTATACCCTCACCGCTCAGTAATATCGCTCGCAACTCCCCCGTGTTGATCGAGTTGCTCAGAAATACGCCACATTGGAAATGCCAAAAGTAACAGCGAGCTCGCAGAGCAGCAGACCTACACTGCGCCGAAACCAGGTATCTCATTTTCAATATCTAACTGGACGATGCTGACTGCGATTGGCGGCGCAGGTACTATATCTTTGCTGACTTCGTATTCTGGCACGCAACTGAAGCCTCGGCCATTCTTAGGCATGTCGCGCTTGTCGCAAGAGGAAACTGGCAAGTCGAGTTGATTTTTTTCAAGCTTTCGGTTTCTGAGCTGCGTTGGGTAGAAATGCGACGCTGCTCGCCCCCATTGCTCGACATGCGTCAAGTTAGCCGTTTTCCGCCCTCGCCGGTATATATTTGCGCTTATCCGTGTCTAGACAATGGCAGGCTACCATCAGTGTCCCAGCCCCTGTGGGATATGCGTTTGAGTGCCTTCTTCCGTCTACTCCATCATTCCCTTAATTATACTCCCTCGTCAGCCACCCGTCCGAACCTCAATGCTCATACGATCCAGTCGAGGGTTTAACACTGGTGCCAGAAACAGATCCAGTCGAAAAAATTAGATACCTAGAGGAACAGATCAGTACGCCTGCTTTATTTGCAATCTTTACTCATTATTGACCCTGTCTAGATATCCTGAAAGGTAAATTATATGAGAAGCAAACCAACAGTCGTTCCACCTCCGCCTCTCCCAACCTTCAACCTATTGAATCTGTCTCGTCTATTCACTCCCAAAACTCTTCGCCTGACGGCATCGTTCTCTCGCACACCCCAGTATCAGTCACAGAAGGTCGTCGGGAGAGCAAAAGTGCAAGTCCCGACAATGGTCCAACGGATGGTGATCCCTTCATGGAACTGTTGTTTTTGGGCTGGAACCCTGATCTTCCCGATCCTGCAACATTGAATCATTAGTAAGGCTATCCATCAATGCGACTTTACATCCAATAACTCTTTGAGTGCAGTGTAGACGTGTTCTTTAGATGTGATCCCTGTGGCTCCCGGGTCCTTCACCGGCCTTCATTCCTCGCGTCAATGCTACTTTCACCGAGAGATCCAGGATTTCCTCATTCTGCGATTCTTCATGCCATTGTGAGTCCCCTATTGCCAGTATCCAAGATGGTGGGTTTCATCACACGTTGGCTTTTTGTACACATAGTGCGCTTCCGCATCTCGCTGGTCACCTCAGGAACATGTCGTTGTCCTGCCAGATGGTACCCGCAGAGACAGCTTTGCAGAAATGCATGCGTCAAAGACTAGGCAATATATTGATAAATGTATGAGCACTGGTAAGAGTGCCTTTTTGGTGTTCTATCTGTGTCAATGAAAGCCTAGTTCTCCACAGGGGAAGATATTTTCCAAGTTATGCAAGCCTGTATCTTACTATCCTGGTATTTCTATCAGGAGGGTCGCTGGGTCGAAGTTTGGATATTTGCAGCTTTTCAAACTCGCGTTAGCATTCCGTTGCGATTGAACTACCCCGGCACATTCTCCACGCACGGAAATAATTCGCCAGGGGCCTATCTTGCCCCACCTAAAGATCTTCGTGACTTGGAGTCCCGAAGGCGAACCTGGTGGATGACCATTCTGTTTGATCGAATCGCATCTGTGGGCGGATGGATTCACTCGGTGGACGAAAGAGATATCGGGACGGAACTACCTTTGAGAAACGATGACTTTGCATCTGAGGTGAGTTACATCTCAAGTATATAATCGGATAACTGGCTTCAACTTGCGAAACAGAATCCCGTACCGAGTAATCCGCAAGATATCGCAACTCCTGATCTCTTCCTCAGACACCCGCCGCAATACACAGACTCTTTCATTCTGCTCATCAAGGCGGTGATGATATTTGGCAAAGTTACCGATTATAATGTGCGCGGGAGTTTACGTGCACCTACGGCCCCTTCAAAGAACCAAAACCCATTCTTCCTCGAGGGGTTCGAGGTCCTTGACAAGCTCGTTTCTCGTGATTTCCTAGACAATCTGCCCCACCTTTTCAAGAACAGTAACGGAGTCACAGACGTTCCTGACGGTGGAAGCTTTGACACGGACCTGTACATGGTGAGCTTTGCGACTTTTCGAATCACCAATCATTTTGTGAAACAGTACATACTCTTGTCGACATCAGGTACATATAATACCGCACGCTGCAGTGATTACACTACACAATCCATATGTCAACTTCAATGACCCGAACAACGCCTCGACAGCTCGATGCATCCTCTCTGCAAGGTGTATTCTAGCAGCCTACTATATGTTATCGGCTACGTCGCTCGACATAACTAGGCTACACCCCTTTGTCACGATCTGTTGGTATTTGGCAGCTGTTGTACAAGTGCAGCTGTGCAAATATTTTATCGAGATAGCTGATAGTGACCGGGAGTCGACGGTTTGGGGGGAAATAAATGTTCTGAGGTAAGCTATCTTGATCCTTGTAGCGATACAAAAAAAAATGCTTCTCGTACATAGATTTGCGATGCTGGCTTACGGTGAAAAATCGCCTGTTGGAAGTGAGTGCAAAATTTGTGCAACATGGTCCTGTGTATACTCAAAACGCCGTCTTCGAAGCCCGACAAGAACGACTGCTACAGGGGTTGATGCGAGAAATTGTTAGGATGACGGCTCATAAACAACCACTTGAGGTCGGTGCACCGTTGTACCCCTTTTCAAGTTCATCTCTATGGCGTAAGGGGTCCATTTCTCCGGAAGATGGAACGGCCGGCGTACCTATGCCTGTGGGTCCATTATTTGAAAACACGAGGGAGTCAACTTCAGTCTCAATGATATTTCAACCAACGTCTTCGGGATCCAACTGGATCTTGCCCACTGATCATCAACGCGCTGGTATGGGCAGTGAACGAGGCCATAGTTATTGAAATTCAAGAATTCTGCAATGAACAATTTCTGGCTAGCGTGTGTTTCCCGGCCTTTGTTAATATTACATGGACTGTTTAAAATGTTGTGTTCCCTTCTTTGACTGCTTCAGAAACACGGGAACGTTCGTGCTTTTGACGAATCTCATCCCAGCTGGAAGAATGACCGCCGTTTTTGGAAGCAGCCCGCAATTCCTCCCATCTAGTCACAGTATGGGACGCTGACTCGGGCTCGGAGAGGGATGTTGGGGTTTCTGTTGGCGAGGGCACCGGCGGACCACCTGGCTCGGAAGAATCTCCAACAACATCTGGAGCGAATTCAGAAGGTACTGGAAACCAGTTATAAATGAACAGCTTAAATAGATGGAGACTATATTGACTGACCTCGGCCATGCATGATTCCGCCGTTAGTGCTGGGTTGTAGATTCCTGATAGCTTCCAAGACACCGGCGGGATTCTCCAACTTGTCCCAGACACCGAAGAGATCTATTGCCGGGACAACGCGAAATAGGGAACTTGTGGTTTGAACGGAGAGAAGGAATAGTAGAGGGGGGACGATGTATCTTCGGGGCGGAGTTTGGGCGTAAGAGAGCAGAAGAATCGGGGAAAGAAGGAAAGCGGGACCTATGTTATGCCACTAAGAGGAATGGGTGAGGATAGAATTCTCAAAGATAATAATAATTGCACAAACCTGAAAGTAGTACCATTTGCGCAATGAGCCGAGACGAGTAGAAAGCTGGTCGTAATCGCGGCTAGTTATGAGGCCAGCTGCGAGGCCAGGACCGAGCGATTGTCGAGCATCCACCTCGCTCCTGATCATCGTATTCTGGAACCATTTCTGATATGAAAACTGGAAGAGTTGTTTCAAGACCTGGGCGTCCTGGGGAGACTTGTGTGAAAGCTTGGGCAGGAGCGGGGGCTGGTCCATGAATGGAGAGGATCACGTGTTCTTAATTTCTTGCAACGAGTCGCCCCCATGAGCACCGTCCTCAGCTCTGATGCAAAATTACCGCCGCCGCCGCCCGATGACCTCGAAGACGGCCCAGCTGCGCCCTCCATTCCGCCAAAATACTCAGTTGCTCGTCCTGCTCATCTCGGTCCTCTGCCAATCATTCCTCCTCTAGAACCTCTCTGTGACCTACACCTTTTTCTTTCGTCCTCAGATTCTCATTCCTCTTCCTAGCCGTACCTTTAACCCCACAGGCCCAGCTCTCTCCAATTTCCCCGTCACATTCATCTGAAGCACAAAAGTCAAAAAAGACGAATCCATTGAACGATCTCATTGAGACTGAAAGGGCTTATGTGGATCAACTCACTGGAATCATACGAGTCCGTTCTCTCTCTCACTTCCATCTTATTTGTCTTTCATTTTCCTTTAGAAAGTTGCTGCCGCGTGGTCCAGGTCCAATCTTCCGCCTTCAGAGCTCGATACGATGTTTCGCAGTATAGAAGGTGTTTACAAAGCTAATCGTTCGTTACTCACCGTAAGTTTTATTTCTATCCTTCTGATCATCTTCTCAACATTTCTACAGAAATTAAAGGAAATTGGGACAAATCCCTCTTCTCCAAAAGCTCTGGGCGATTTACTCATGCGATGGGCAAGTAATTTTAATCCGATGCCTGGTTTTTCCTTGAATTCTTATGCAGATCGACGATCTCGAATCTCCTTACTCAACCTATTCCTCCAAATTTCTTGCTGGGTTTGATGCTTGGGAACCTGTTCAATCCAATCCTAAATTGAGCCCCATTCTTGCCAATTTTAAATTATCGAATCCCCCCCTTGCCGGATCGGATTCTGAATGGACGCTGGACGCTCTCTTTCTTTTACCCAAATCGCGCCTGAAGTATTACAGGAAACTGTACGGCCGGTTGCTCAAGAGCACTGCTCCTGGAAGAAGTGATCACAAGTTGCTGGTCGGTGCTGTTGATAGACTCGACAGATTGTTTGATACAGTGGAGCAACGTCAAACCGTACGTGTGGGTTCATTCGACTCCTCTGCTCCACCCCCGCCAACCCAAGATCTCGAGGACGAAGTCGTTCTGGATATGCGAACACAGAGCATGCGCAGCGAACCCGAGCCTCAACGGACAAGCGACATCGACCATACCCCAGGCAGTGGAAGTAGCTCTACGCGCGATAGCGGTACTTCGGGAGAGTAAGTTTCGCTGCATTGTTTTATCACCCTCTTTATACAATCAATCACTTGTATGGACAGAATGTCTCGAGAAACTGTCTCTACGGCTACTAGTCGAGCATCGACCGCGACCCTCGCTATGCCAATCTCGGACTTAGAGCGTCGACTCTCAAACATGCGCTGCATGGATATTTTCACGATGAGTCATCGGGCACGTCCGTTTCTTCTTCACGCTCATGCTGTCTCTACTAATCACGGTATTGAATAGCCTGTTAAATTGCAAATGTCACCGCCTTCTCTAACTTTTACGCGTGAGATGCGATGTTCAATGGACTTGGTTATTCGTGTCACCCCTCGCACGACAGGTCAAGAGATCGTGCATCGACGCGGTCATATATTTCTTCTCTCCGACCTGTTCCTCGTCTGCGAGCGTATGACTCTTGAAGAACGTGCTGGCACAGAGTCAAATGGACCCGATATGTGGCTATGCTATCCCCCGCTAGCTGGGAAAGTTTTACGCGTCTCCGAGTTGCCTGGTTCAGGTGAGCACGATAAAAATGATTCTCTACAACATCAATCGATATCCTCTATATGTCACAGACAATGAAATGCAAGTCCACATAATGAGAAAGGAGACACTCATTCTCAGCTTGGAGTCTCCCCATGTTCGGGATAACTTGATGAAAGACTTTAAAGACTGTATCGAGTTTGCCGCTTCAGGTAAGAAGAACCCGCTGTTCTCCCGCTGAACCTTCAATAACCTTTCCTAGTTGGTCCAGTGTCAAAGCAGCCTCCCCCTCCGGTACCTTCCCTTCCCGCTTTCGGTGGCCCTCCAAAGTCCCCGGCGCAAAACATCTCACCTCATCGGCTATCTCCTCCGAGCGCTAGTTCTCCTTTGAATGGGACTTCCTCCCCGCCACTGCACCCTTCTCCTGGGCTGGAATCGCTTGGTTCCCGTACCTCCTCGCTCAATCAACAGTCCCCAAGATCTTCTGACGCTGGATCTTTCAAGGATCAAATTTCCAGACCTATGCCACCTCATGTCACTTCTCCTCCTCCTCTACTCCAGCGACTTCCGTCGCTGCACGATCCGTCCGCTAATGGTTCCGTAGCTATTGGTCAAGCGTTTCCCGTCTCTCGTAATCCCAGTTTTAACTCTCAACATCACACTCCTTATGGTCCCGGTCCCGGTCGTGCCGCTCCTGCAGCCCCTCCAATTCCTCCGATGAAGGCCCCCCCAATGTATCCACAATATTCTGGCGGACCGGGCGGATTTTCGGGTCCTCCTATGCAAGGTGAATTTCCGCCGTTTGGCTCTCAGCCTCGAGCTCCTTTTATGGAAGGGCCTCTACCTCCGAGGCCACCCTCTGAGCCACACATCCAGGGGCATTCGACTGGTAGAAGATCCCCATCCACGCGTTCACTCTCTGCGCACCAAGAGCGCCCTCGATATAATAACATTCCTCCTGATGGTGTTTATTCGGGTGCTATGAACTCAAATCAAGTCATGATAAGAAACAATTCCATGACGTCGTTAAATGCTCCCCTTCATGCGCCGCAACCCCGAACTATGTTACCATCGGCCGCATTTAATCGATCTGCTGAGGCGTCTTTTGCTGACCCCAGCCCGCCCAACTCACCAGTCGCGGAATCCTCTGCGCTACCCTCTGGGCCAGTCACCTCATCCATCACAGCTACATTCAAATGCAAAGTGTTCCTGAAACAACAGCATGCCCAGTGGAAATCGCTTGGATCTGCGGGCTTAAAGCTGTACACGGAAAGCCCGACGAATATCAAGCAGCTTGTTGTTGAAGATGATAAACGCAATGTTCTGATTTCCACCATAGTCCTCACCGATGGTGTTGAACGGGTAGGAAAAACTGGAGTAGCTGTGGAGCTGAGTGACCGAGGGGCAAGAACGGGCGTGGTTTATATGATTCAACTGCGGAACGAAAAGTCTGCTGGGGGGTTGTTCGATAGTTTACTGCAAGGCTCAGACCGGGCAAAGTAGAGGAGACCCTTTTTTTTGTCTTTCCCTTTTCTTCGGGTATGTACATAGATGGAGGGAAATTGTTTGCTGGGACTTGATTTACAGAATTATTAATTTTCCAAGGGACGTTTTGGCGCCATCCACTTCGCTCTTTTTAATACTCTCGATTTCTCTATTGTGACAGTCGCCCATTTTTATAAACATCGCTAGTGATATACACATTGAGCCTCGGAAAGCGAATTATCCGCTCGATAGCATCAGAAAACATTACATCATCCTTGATCGGCTTGCGGCGGCTTTTCAAGATGTCGTTATAGGAATCGGACAAATTTTGTGAAATCCCTGAGCTGGCTCTGAGCTTGCCGAGAACAACCTCAAACAAGCTCCCCAAGCCCGTTCAAGCTCATGAAAGCAGGCAAATCTACATATCTACCAACTGATCACACTGCACAGAAAAAAGGGAGTGGGAGGCGACAAGCTAGTGTTTCTTGTGCCTTGGCATTTGCCGTAAAGCTGACAAGCCGAGGAAGCCGGGAAATTGAAATGCATAGATTACAGATGTAATCTTATCTCGCAAGATCAGTTGTATGACACATAGCTAGGTCATACGCCGTCACATGTACCTTACGGTCACGCGTGAATAACTATGAATATAGATTCAATTTACCCAACCGTCTCTACAAACACTACGTCAGCGCAAAGCGCCACGTGGTCAGAACCACATACACCTAGTTTAGGCAGCCCAGGTTCGATATCTTCAGTACAATGTCCAGATAGAACCCCGGTGACTACCGAGTGCCGTCCCGGAGCATCCAGAATGAATATATAGTCTGCTAACTATTGAACATCATTCATTTGGTACGCCAATTCATGACTCACCAAGAACTAGCTTCCAATAATACGTGTAGCTGGACCATTCTGGTTCGTGGGCCCCGCATCTATCGTTACCGATAGGTACTCTGTCTCCGAACGTCCTCATGGGCTTTTCTCCGTCGCTCAGATGTCGTAAACCGCTGTCGTACGCGCTTTTCAGAGAGACGGCAGACTGGGAGAATAGACTGTGTAATTCTGAGATGGAAAGAAGCCCATCGACTGGCTGGGCAGAACGCGCATTAGTGATGACCTTATCGGGGTCGGCATCTTCTTCATTATCATCGCTCTGACTGGTTGCTCCGAGAGCGATAGAGGGATCTATCGTTGCATGAACAACGTAAGAGGAACATAATTTTTCTTCCTGAGCCGGAAGTAGCGAATCTCCAACCATAAGGGAGTAAGCTGGATCATCGGGACAAAAGTTGAAATCTGGGACAAGAAAAATATATACGTCGTTTTTCCGTGTTCGGAAAATTTCGACTGTTCTCACCTCCGCAGAGGATGCATGGCCAGTCTTCGAGCCCTAAATTGCTCTTAAATTGCACCACTTCGCGCTTCAAGATTGCCGCTTGTCTGATCATCGAATTTAGAAAGTCACTGATGGAACATAAAAATTCTTGACCTGGTTTTCTCGTAGAGGTACCTAACAGGTGTCCAGTATGTGTACCAAAGATGAAACAGAGGGAAACTGACTTTGGATGCCAAAATAGATGGGTCGTGGCAACAATAATACCTTTGCCACTTCTGGAATGTTTCAAGGCCAGTACATGTCCAATATTTCTGGTTCGAAAACTGCTACCTCGTGGATTCACTCCTTCCCCATCCCCACGTACTTTTTCATCATCGTATGAAATTAGGCGTGCGCCAACTTCTATGTAATCTTTAAAAGCAATGAGACAGCCATGTTTCTTGCCCGGGGCAGATGCAAATCGAGATGTATAGCCAGCATCAGCAAGGACCGGGAGAAGTTTTTCTAATCTGACCGTTCTGAGAAGGAAGCTGTGATAAAAGATAACGATAGCAGTACCGATCAACTTCCTGGAGACATATGATGTCCGCATTTTGCAGCAGTATTTCGCGATATAGCATGTGTTCGCGTTGAGTGGCCTTTAAGCAGTCGCTGTTGGGGAAAAGTTCCCGCCCTTATCAAATGTGAGACGCTGCATATGAGCAGGGTTCTGGATAATGCGACGTACGGACAAGACATTGAGCAAGAAGCTTGTAATGTCCAATGTCAATTTCGGGTGATGAAGAAACAAGACCGACGAACGTTCCAGGTGAGTATCCTTGCCCGATGACCTGTAAGCTCTTCATGGTTTTTGATCTGGATCCACTTGCGCTCGATGATTTGGCCTTTCTCTATATCGACTAGAGACGGCGGCGGGCTTGAAGCCTCGGCATTTTGCTTGGCCTTCTTTACTTTCCTAGCTTCTTGTAAAGCAAGCTGATCAGGCGTCAGAGAAGGTTTCTTTGAAGCCATTATGTGGGTATGAAGGGCGGAACGAGGCCCACGTAAGAGAGCGCGTTTGAAGATGGTGGTCGAGAATATGATTGGTCACGAGGTCCGACGTTGTACATGTTGGCCATATCCTCGACAGCGAGCTTGAGGCAGGGACTCTCAAAATTTAGTCCCAGTCTCTCTCGACTTGTTGCCAGCAAATACGCCGGCGCTCCCCTCATTAATTCCAGCTTTCGAAATTTCGCGTTCCGCGCTTCTCCTGCCTTTTGTTCTACCACTACCACCACCACCACCAACCTGTCGTTGCCCTTCGCTATGTCTGCCCCACAATTATTTGGAAATTTCGATCTCTTGCAGAAAGTCAAGCTGGATTATACAGACGTCGTCGTATCCAAATACAGATCCAGAGTCACTGGTCTCAATGTAATACATCTGGATTATGAAGGTCTTTACCACATTCGGCTCGGGTCCATCTCGTATCTGACTTTTTTCTTTAGCACCTATCATCAATGGCTACTTTGTTGTAGGAACGGAAAGTACGCGACTTCTTGCTCCCAGGGAATGCGCCCATTAACCCCGATGTAGTCTTCGATGATAGTGGTTGTCCCCATACCTTGGAACAGTCTGTGGTGTTGCTTTTCTCGAGATGATTTGACTCATTGGCTTCCCACCTGCTCAGTCTAGTTTTCATGGGCTCGGAAAAATTTCCCTACAAGGGTATACTAGATCATCTCGCTAATAGAGGCTTCTCGAACGGAACCAATGCATGGACGGATCAGGACCATACTGCATATACCGTATCCACTGCCGGATCGCAAGGATTTTTGCAACTACTTCCGATCTATGTGGATCATATTCTTTATCCTACGATAACTAAAGCCGGGTTCGTCTACCACGCCTCCTCTCATTTTGTCTGCTAATCGGCCAAGCTAGATTTGTCACTGAAGTGCACCACATTGATGAAAAAGGACACGATTCTGGGGTCGTCTACAGTGAAATGCAAGGCAGAGAAAATACTTCCGGCGACCTGATGGCACTTCGAACCCAAAGATTGTTATACCCACCCAGCAGCGCTTACCGTTCCGAGACTGGAGGATTGATGGAATCTCTGAGAAAGTTGACCGTCGAGCAAAGTGAATGCAATTTTATCGCCTTCTAATGGACGGGGCTGAGTTATGCCGCAGTTCGAGATTATCATGGTGCCTACTATGTCCCGCACAATCTCTCTCTAATTGTTGCCGGAAAGCTGCCGACAGAGTTGTTATTATCCGTGGTTCAGAATCAAGTGGAACCCAGTCTCGTTGCCCACGGTCAACACCACGGTCCTAAACCCAAGGGTTGGAAGCGCCCATTTGTAGAGACACCCAGTGCAAACATTCCTCCAATTTCACAATCGGTCACGGAGACGATCGACTTCCCTGAACAAGATGAAAGTGAGATATACTTCAGATCTCATAACATTTATTTGCTCATCAATCTTCCATGAGGCGTCGGTGAACTCGTCATCACCTTCTTGGGCCCAGCTCCAAACGAATTCTTGGAAAGCAAGGCAAGTAGTATCCTCCGCCCTTCGGCTTATATTCAAATCTATGTATATATATTTTGTGCAGGCGTTGGATGTCCTCGGCACATACTTGACCTCATCTAGCACAGCACCACTGAACAAGGAATATGTTGAGATCGAGTCCCCATTGTGCACTTACATCTATTTCACGGAAGAAACGCGAGCTGGTAGTGTTTCTTTGCCGGTGTATGTGGGATCGGTACCCACCGCGGAGCTAACAACGTTCGATAAGAAACTCAAAGCGAGTCTCCAGAAAATTGTGACGGAGGGTATTGACATGGAGCGCATGACTATGGTCATCAATCGGGAAGAACGCCAGGTATCTCGTTAAATTCTAGTTGTTCTACTTTGCTGATACTGAAGAATATTTAAAGCTTCGCAGTAAGATAGAGTCATCTAAAGGGGAGACCTTTGTCGGATCCATCATCTCTGATGTGCTATATGGTACCGAAGATGGGTCTGAAATATCAGCGAACCTGGCAGAGTTCGAGTATTATTCCGCCGTAAAAGCTTGGACTTCAAAACAATGGACAGACCTGTTGCAGAAGTATTACATCGACCCGCCTTCCGTTGTGGTCATTGGGCGGCCGTCTGCAGAGCTCGCGGAAAAACTCGAAAAGGATGAGAAAAAAAGACTTGAGGCGCAGGCCAAGGCGCTTGGTCCTGAAGGCTTGAAAGCGGCTAAGAAGGAACTGGAAGAAGCCAAAGCTGAACATGACAGACCCATACCTACTGAGGTCCTCACGCAATTCCAAATCCCAAATGTTTCTTCTATCTCCTGGATTCCTGTGTCAAGCTATACCGAAAAGGGAAAAGGAAGATCAAACGCTGCAGTTCCAGCGACTCCTTCAGAGCTGGCCAGAATTATCAAAACTGATGGAGAAGAGCTGCCCTTCTTCGTAGAGTATGACCATGTAGATGTAGGTTATCTTCTTCATCAAGTGTCCTGATCCTGACCGCGGTTATAGAGTGACTTTGTCAGCATACACGCGGTCCTTTCCCTTTCAGATCTTCCTAGTCACCTAGTAAAGTGTGTTTATCATATCTGTTTCCTTCGAGAGGTGTTCTTACTCTAATTTAGGCACATTTCGATTTACTTGGTATCGTTCTTTACTCTTCCAGTCAGGCGATATTCAGGCGCACGACTATCTCATGAAGAGGTCGTCAACAAGCTCGAAGACGAGACGGTTAGTTACGAGATAGGACTAGGTTTGGGAGGATCTTTCGCAGAGAACCTCCGAATTTCTTTTAAAGTAGAAATCGCCAACTATGAGAATGCGGTAGCGTGGTTGCATGATTTACTTTATGGGTCGGAGTTTGACAAGGAAAGGTAAAAACGCCTTTGGTCTCCTCTAGCGTGCCTCAACTGATTCAACTTGGTCAGAATGGCCGTAGCTATCGCGAAAGTTCAACAAGCGTTGCCGGAGTCAAAACGAGATGGAAACACCGTACTAGGCTCTCTCTGGGCCGACATGTTTCTCAGTGATAAATCACGGTCTCGTGCTGGTGCAGTTCTGCAGCAAGTCGATTTTATCCCTCAACTGGCAAAGGAACTCCAAGAGAATACCTCCAAAGTCATCTCCGACTTTGAAGAGATTCGGAAGCACGGTCAGCGCGCTTCTCCCACGGTGTAGCTTTTTTTTTTTGATTAGCTGAATCCGACTCTTAGTGACTAATCCGTCTGGGATGCGTTTTGGCGTTACTGGTAATGTCATGAAGCTCCAGCATCCCCGTGATACATGGGCCAAATACTTCAAAAAGGAAGTCTCCCCTCAGATGTCGCTAAATCCAGTTGCATTATCCTCTGATTTTTTGAGTCGCGTTGGTGCGAAGCCCTCGAAAAAAGTGAGCATCTGAATTATAGTCTTCCATCCTTGCCTCGTTAACTATGGCATCGCAGGCGATTGTGATGAGTCTAGCCACAATCGAATCTTCATTCGTGACACACTCTACCCAAGGGATCAAAGGCTTTGATCACCCTCTTCGTCCAGCCTTTTCTGTAGCGCTGGAGGTCCTCAATGCAACTGAATCCTATCTGTGGAGATATATCCGAGGCTCTGGTCTGGCTTATGGAGCGTATACATCGCTCGATCTCGAATCGGGTCTCCTCTCCTTCACTCTCTATCGAAGCAGTAATGCTTTAGGAGCGTTCAAAGAAGCGCGCTCCGTTCTGGCCGGTCTTACCGACGGATCAGTACGTGTTGGATCTATGCCCTTGTTCCAATCTCGAGGTTCATTGACTATCTTAGATTACCCTCGACGATACAACTCTCGATGCTGCGAAGTCAACCATTGTCTATGATATAGCTAAGCAGGTGTCCACCGCAGGCCGTGCTGTAGGTCTTTACTTGATCCAAAACGCCCTTGTATCTGCTGATAATTTTTTTTTTCTTTTTGTGCAGGCCATTGTCTCCTTTGCTAACCAAGCCCTCAAGAATGTTTCACAAAATTATCAGGTGGATCTCCTCGAGAAATACCAAGCAGTGACCAAAGGCGATGTTCTCGCGATTCTGAGAAGTCACTTTTTACCTCTGTTCGATGCGAAGTCTTCTGTTGCAGTGGTCGTCACAGCTCCCTCAAAGGCTGGCGACATTGAGACTGGTCTGAGGGAATATGGATTCGATGTCGAGCGGCGGTCTCTAGAGGTCGATCCTAATGAGTTGGATGATAGTGGAAGTGAGAGTGAAAGCGGAAGTGAATCCGACAGCTCTCGTTAACATCAACTTTAATATACTTTAATATCATATTCTTGCTCCATAATGACACCCTCCTCCATTGCTTTGAACGGAAAACTGTAGACGGGCGCCTATGATTCTTTTTTCTCCGGCTGGGCCAGATTTTGTGGGGACCGAGACATAATTTGACCGCCACTATCAAACATCGCTAAGGCACTGGGTTCCGGATCCAGACTGACTACTTGAATGAGCTGTTGTGAGTGACTTTCGCCTGGTTCGAGTTCCACGCCATCCAGAAAATTGTTGTCGACCAGAAAGCGGATGGCCTGCGACAAATTCGACACCGTCATGCGGATTTCAGGAAGTAATAACTATCCAGACGTTCAACGAGATTGGCTGAAAAAAGGAATGTAAATCGTACATTTCGTAATAGGTTTGCTTTCGGAGCAAAAGAGTTGTGTGGTTGCCTCTTAGGTTGCCGAAGTGGCTTTTTCAACACAGTAGAGGTTCTTTGGGCAGGATTAAAAATCGTCTGATTGACCTCCTGCTTACTAGCTGGAGGAAGCGCTGGTGGCAGTTTCGATGACACGACTTCGGGCTCACTGTCACTTTCGGAGCTAGAGCTATCATGCCTGTCTTCTGCAACTTCAGGTCTCTGCTCTGACATAGCATCTCGGTCCCGTGGGTGCGCTGATATCGTCGTTCGCATCTTGTTTCTCCCATTGACATCCCTCCCTCCCCAACCGGAATCAGACACACCTCGCTCTCTACCTCTTCCACTACGGGGATGTTTAGTTCGGTAGTTATCCTGGGAAGGCCCTTGAATTCGTTGTTTTTTCTTCGAGAACAATCCCAAAGATTCGACAGAGAGTTCGCCTCTAGCAGATGCCTCTTCAAACTTGCGTTTTTTCTCCGCAATAAGGGTACTGCTAGGCCAACGGTTCTTACGCTCCTTTAGCCAAGCATCTATCGCGTCTGGGGTGTTGAGAACAACGTTGGTTCCCTGAATGGGAATTGGTTTCCTAGGGCAAAATATTGATCGCACACAAAAGGTATGCGATTGGAGAGGACGTACCCTCTGAGACTAGGATCTGTGTCCCAATCTGATTTCTTATTTGTATTCCAACCAGGAGGATAGATCAAGTGTCGATCCATCATATGAGTTTGAACGCTGTTGGCAGAGCCAGTGAACGCACAGCCTTTAAAGGTACATCTGTTATTTCCGGATTGGTACCAGGAAGAGTTGGCAAACGCAAAACTCTCAAATCTAATCCCTCCATTATTTTGTGACGACTTGACAGAACTCGGCCCAGCTTTTGGCTGTAGGGTGTTGTTGACAGTATAAGTGTTTGGATTGTACGTAGACGATATGCTATATCCTTCCACATTCTGAAAAAGAGGTGTTTGGTTAAATTGCCGCATATAAGCCTGGGCATAATGATTTGAGTATGCTTGAGAGTAGGGGTTGACCAAAGCTGAGCGTAAAGCAAAGGCAGCGGCCGGCGCGCTACTGACTTGTGAAGTTGCTGGCCGAGGCGGAAGGGATGGTGGCGGTTGCATGGTAAGTAAAAAATCAATAGAACTCCCGACAAATGATCAATTATTCATTTTGCGTTGTCTATTCTCCAAAAATGCTAGTACTATCCGAAATATAGTAACTTGACCAATAAGCTATACGTTATGTAGATAGGCGTACTTTTACAGAAGACCTCCAACTCTAGCGAGAACAACACTGATGTAATCGGTAGAGAAGGTCATAATTATGGTCAAGAAGAGAGCATTGTGGAGAAAGTTGCTATGTAGGCTATCGAAAGGCTCAGGAGAGCGCCAAGATGGTTTGAGATAATGGGAGGGCGACATAGCTGGCAGAAGCAGCCACTGAGGACCCAGCGGCAATTCAGCTAAAGGGAGAGAGAGAGACGGAGAAAGAGAGAAGCAAGGGACGAGGATTGGGTGACTATTATTGGTACAATGTACATAAACCCTTCAATCAAGGGCTCAATAAGACTGAAAGGGAGAGGAATAGCCTCAAGTGGCTGATTGGATAAAATGGTACCGGTTCAATCTTGCAACTCTTGCTGCTGCTGAGCTTCGCGACCGACCCTTCTCTCCTTTTCGCTTTCGAGCTGGTTGTAAAGCAGGAACAAGGCCTTCTCGTTGGCCTCCGGAGTACCAACAATGGTGAACATTCTCTCGCCGGTTTCGTCGTGAGGAGCCTTGGCGATAGAGATTTTAGAACCAGATAAGCGACGAATCTCGGTAATCTTTGTCCCACTGCGGCCAATGATACAACCAACCATGTCCGAAGGGATGGATATATTCTGTGTACGCAGGTTGGCAGCGGGCTGTGCAGCCACGGAAGCCTGCTGCGAGGTGGGAGACGTGGCCCTTCGAGCGGAATCACCATTGGCCCGCCGGGAACCATTGAAAGAAGTAGAAGACGAAGATGTGAAACCATTGGTAGAGCGCCTAGCGCTAGTTCTCTCTTCGGCGGTACCGGGGTGGTACAGAACAGTGCCCATTCCTCGTTCCCAATCTTCAAGGAGGCATTTTCCAATCTCTTCAATGGCATGGCCTATGGCCTCCGGAGTGCCTTGGACATCTACGATACGTTCAGTAGACTGAGGAAGCATTTCCTTTGAGGCGATCATCCGGGCCCCAGAACCATCCTGGATGGCTTTTATTTTCAAGCCATTACGGCCAATGATAGTTCCCATCAGGTTATGAGATATGAGCAGACGCATGGTCGTATGAGAGGAGGAGGAAGGTGATGCGGTGACGGGCGAAGAAGGGTTGGAGGCAACGAGCTGGGAGATGATGAGCGTGTAGGCCTGAGTTGAAGAGTGCTTAGTGAATAGTTGAAAAGATATAAAAGGATGAGTGCATACTTTGGCCACACTCTGGACAGGTCCAGTGACGGTGAGGACCCGCTCATGAACGCCTTGGATGACTTTGCTGACACCGGCCTTGACACCGGTTTGTTCGCGAAGTTCAGCGACGTTTTTACCAGCTTTTCCGATGATGACCCCAGCATCTTTGGTGCTCACGAGCGCTCTAAGGGTGAGGGTGTCCTGAGAAGAAGTGGTGGGGGACGGGGAACGAGACTGCGACGGTGAAGCTGGTTTTTTTTATTTAAAAAAAAGTGAAAAAAAAAAAAAAAAAAAAAAGGGTGAATAAAAAGACAATCAGAGATGAATCGATACCAAATTTCAAGGGGAAATTATTTACCTGAGTCTCGTTTCTGAGCGGAGGAATCGGACATGGAAGGGTGAAGGGGGACGGAGGGGAAGGAAGGAGAAGGGAGGAAATACCCGGCGATACGCAACTCAGCGGTTCGGCAATTTGCGCGCTCGGCCGGTTTCAGTCATTCGTTTCGAGTCAAAAAAAGCATATCATAATGTGTACAGTATGGTCGACATATCAGTAACATAACCTCGTAGTTTGCATATCCAGGTATGATAATGATATTTTATCGTCTAATATCCCAGCTCCGTCAATTTAGGGAAAGACGATGTCGAGTCTGCGACAGCCTTTTGGCGCAATTTGATTGCTGTAATCTAAAGTAGGGGCTTAGAAAAGTGAGCGTTCGTTTTTTTCAACGCGGCACACCTTGCGTTCATGGAAGGCCTGAGCTTTAATCTTCCTCTTCTCTTCGAGACGGTCAACAACATCCTTGTAACCCCAACCAACTTCATGAGATAGACGCTAAAATGATCGAAATAAGACACATTTTCATATACGAATCTGTATTTTGAGCATACCTTGACAGTGCAGTATTTGCGGCCAGGCTTCAGCCTCAACACACGAAGTGCGTCAGGTACTACCATACGCTTCTTACGGTCGTACGGTGGAGGAACACCCTCAAAGAGCTTGAGACGCTCAAGGGCTGCGGCACCACGGGGAGTTTTGTGGGGAGTCATTCCACGGATTGCGCGGTGAAGAATCTTTGAAGGAGCGCGATGGTGGAAGGGTCCGGACTTTTTAGGGTTCACAATATGGCGTTTGTGCAAGAAATTGTGGTATCGGAGCTGGGATGAAGACGGTCAGAACACGTTGACGATTCCATTCACTAAATTAAACCGACTTTGTTTCGGAAAAAGCTGCCAGAAATGTTGATCTCCTCACATCTCACTACAACAATTTTCTGTCCGGATAGGATTTGCTTGGAGATTATTGAGGCCAGCCGACCAAGGAGGTGTCCCTTGCCGTCAATGACGACGGGTGTCGAAGAAAAAGAGGCCATGGTGTTGTCTGAACGTTCAAATCGATTCAGACCCAAATTTGAGCGAAAAGGGCAGAAAAAGGCCTGACAAACCTAGTGGAAGAGAGCAACGACGTTAGCGTTAGATTCCAGTATCGGCGGACAGCAAGTCGCATACCTTGAGTCTTGAGTCGTCGTGAATGGCCTTTGATCCAAAAATGAAAGCCTCGTCTCCGCCACATAGTCACATGATCAAACTAGATAGCTTTCCCACGAGTAAACCGGCCCGGTGCAATAATAGTACGTAGTCGGCCTTAGTACAAGATACATACGTACATCCTTCAAATCAAACAAACGGGTAACGTTCTCGTCCTTTAAACTGTCCCGCTAAATCGACCATAAAGATTTGGCCAGAATCCGGATATTTCTCCTGCAGGCTGCTATCGCCATTCATCGCGCCACAATGAGATGAAGTGACATAGAGCTTATCATTATTGAGTCCTGCAGGATAACTATGAGCATTGAATCTACTCGGAAAAAACCGGTTGATTCTCTTACCTCCAAAGCAGCACGACGTTACGTTGAGTACAGTGGGGAACACGATTTCAAGGTCCGCTTCCCCAGAAGCCGTGAATCGACAGATCCGGGAGTCTCCCCATCTGGACAGAACGGTAAAGTCGGCCGAACAGAGCAAAGGTGCTTTACTGACCTTGCACTCCATATACCACCGTCGCTGTCACATCAGGATTGTCAGACGGATATTCCACGCAAATGCGAATAATTCCGAACCAATCCACGCATAAACCATCGCAGAAACCCCCATAGCCAAGTTGCTTGGCGTCAACCAGCGTGCGTCTATTGTTCAAAGTGCCTTGTTCGACATCGTAGTCGTACATATAAATGAGGTTCGTGATGGAATCAGTAAAATAGCTGGTCGGAGTCAAGTGTAAACTTCAAACGAGGAACAGGAACAACCTGGAGAATACTCACAAGACTTTGCCATCTGGGCTCCAACCCAAGCCATTGGAGTCCTAGATGATGATATATCTTGTCATGGAATTTATCGTATGCCTGTATACACACCGTGAAAGGTCCTTCATCGACTATTTTGCATGTTCGATCGTTTGGGTCATATAGAAACAATTGTCCAGGAATTTTGTGCTCTGTGTCAGGCGAGTAGACGGTACCGGCGATATATCGACCTTTGGCATCGCAAGCTCCATCGTTGAATCTGGTAAAAGGGACATGCTCCTGGCGTAATGGTTTGGCAAGGTATTCGAGGGAACCATCAGAGTTCAACAACGCGAACCCTTGAGCTGTTGTGCAAGCTAGCTGTTCAAAAGTAGTTGACAATGAGCACACGGTACATATATGGATGATGACCGCCCACTCCTGGAGCATTCCGTCGCAAGACCAGGCTTGTTATAGGAATGTCGTATTCGTCGGTGGTAAGAGTCAAATCGACAGTGTTCAAGTGATGAACCTACGCCCAAAGGCTTTAGTAAAAAAGCCGAATCTGAGAATAAAATGTGGGGCGACGATACCTTTCTTTCCACAATGTCAACAAAGTGAAGAATAGCAGTGACTGGATCATAGATGGGGGCCTCTCCTAGGGTGCAATTGGATCGAAAAAGAGGTCCGTCGACGACGATCTTTCTCATTGTGATAGGATCTCTGGGAGCACAAGAGGGGTTTGTCAAGGGAGAAAATAAAGATGACATTATCTGGAGCATAGGATCTATAGCCGTGACATATCATACAATTGGATCACTGAAATTCGAGAGTACATTTCTCAGTTAATGATCAGCATGACAAGTACGACGCGTCTCAAGTTGCCCGGTCCGATACCACACCCGCGCTTTTATACAAAGATGGAACATGATTGGTGGAGTGTTGCGGGTAACTCCGTAGCTTCTAGTGAGCTTCAACGGGCATAAGTGTATGGACAACATATCAAACAACCTCCTGAGCATACCTTCTGGCGTTTTAGCCACATAGTCGATGGCTGGAGTGACATAAAATTTTAATCACCTGTTGCGTAGGATCATCCTTGTTACGTACCTTGCTGCACTGTTTGGATTTCGTCCGCCTCAGCATCAGGTATTTCAATCGCAAATTCCTGAAATTTCGCGTCAGGAGCCGAGAAGAATAGACTCAAGGGCTGGCGAATACTTCTTCTACCGCCATGACGACCTCAACAGCATCCAAACTGTCTAAACCGAGGTCTTTTTCGAAGGAAGCTGCTGCGGTAAGCTAAAAGAGCGTTCATGAGGACGTTGGGCAACATAAACAGAAAGTGGCTGGCGCACCTTTTCCGTGTTCACCTTCTCGAAGCCTTTCAATACGTCCATAACACGCTGCTCAATGTCAGACTTTGAAAGACCGGCGGACGTCGAGAACGAGCGTAGAGCAGATTGTAGTGGTGTTCTACGAGAAGCAGAAACAGCGAGGCGGGGCAGTATTGATGACCTGGCGACAATGCGGAAGAGAGACATGGTTGAAACGGAACGAAAAAAACTTTTGCCATGTCGTCTTTCCTATCCTCACCGGTTTTCCCACGCATAACACCGTGACTTTAACCTACTTCCTGACCGCCATGAAGCATGGCGTCGCGTTCCGCAAGCTGTCAAGGTCGACCTCGCATCGAATGCTAATGCTCCGGTCTGTACAGATCCTGCTTCTTTTTACCGCGTCTTCACCGACATCACAACCCTAGGAACTTGGTCACTTCTCTCTTTGAACACGAACAGATAAAAACTACCTTGCCAAAAGCTAAAGAAACCGCCAGACTGGCAGAAAAGGTATTCGAAACCCTCTTCTGTACTCTCTCAGCCCATTCAATGCAACCAGATTATCACACTAGGCAAAAAAGGCGATCGCGCGGCTCACGCAAAAGCATCTGCATTTTTATTGAAACCACAAATGCTTCCCAAACTTTTTGGAACTCTTGCCAATCGCTACGCTCAACGTCCGGGTGGTTACACCAGAATACACAAATTTGGAAATCGTCCAGGTGATAATGCACCAGCCGCAATTCTAGAACTCGTCGACAACCCCAGAGATCTACGGTGGGAGATTACCTCCCGTGCAATTGGACGCGAAGTTTTGCAAGAAAAGTTGCATGACAAGAAACCACTTGGTCTCGTTAGAACCGGCGTTTCTGGCACTGAAAGTATCATTGAAGCTGAGAGAAAGGTGGAATTCGGCCAAACTGGTCAGTTGCGACCCAAGACTAGATGGAATTTGCAGAAAATGTTACGCTTCCGAGGCGAGGATGCTGTCTCCGAACTAAATCGGAACGTTAGCGCCTATATAGTGCGTATATTGTGTGTTATGCCTCTCTCTCTCATAACATCGTCTGCAGGATCACATGCTGGCTACCCCAATAGCTATGAAACAGCTTCATGACAGAGAGAGGAGGAAAACCATGGCGGGTGAATTTCCGGTACGCGCTGGTGAAGCTGCACCTGGAGAGACTCGTAGTGTTCTCGATATGTCCCAGGGCAGACTTGGCCTCCGGCCACATCCTAGGGGTCCAGTCCTGACTGCCAGGTATATATTTGGGCGGACACCCAGAGCTAAAGCATAGACATCATACATTTTAATCCTAATTTCGCATCAGAAATCGCTAGCAGCTTCCAGATCATCCGCATTCAGCCAGTCTGCCCCAGTATTTAGTAATTGTTCCCAAATTGCGTGCCGAGCCTGAATAGGCCATCCTGGTGTGTCCCAGAATCTCGCTTTAATACCCCGACTGTGTGCATCGTGTATAAACTTGGTCATATTTGCAAGCTGAGAGTCACTGATGGCGCCAATGCCAGGCCAACCTATCGCAGGCCCGTAGTCTGTGCTCGCAATAGGAGACAAGCTGACGTTATACACCGTATTCGGATCGTCGAGTGCAATCAACGGTGCGTCAAAGAAGACGTCTCGCGGCGACAAAGCCTTTATTCCATCCAATGGCGTGTTTCCCGTGCCAATAGCCGTGACTGCAGAGAGGGTCAAAATCCCGTTTTCAAACGTTGTCAGGTACTTGAGCTGCCTTAGGGGCTCAAGGGCCTTTAGAACGGGAGGCAATGTGCTAGATATGTTTTAGTGACCACTGCGACCACTCGAATCAGAAAGTTGAATATTAGGCTACCTGTTACCATCAGTCTTCATATCTATGAGCACTTGAAGTGGCGTTCCACTCGAAGTATCAAATACACCGCTAGATAAAGAGAGTACCATCAAGACTGGCATAAGTGGGAAGATTACTCAAGTACTTGGGGCTAGTTTGATTTGCGGTGAATGAGTTTACCGGGTTTTGACGAGCTAGAATGGCCAGAAGAGGCTGCACGTAGAGCGAGTCGAATGTACGATCTGGAGTCAACGCGGCTAGTTCATGTCCAACCTGAGTAGAAACGCTTATTTCAGTCTCACATCCGGACCCACTCTAGGCATTATTCCTACAAAGAGGGTATCGTTCACAAACCAAACGTCTGCCTCTACGCTGGCTACACCAAAGCTGAGCGCAGTGAGCAGTGGAACGTCCCGCCAATCTGAACATATGGGTGAGCATCCGCGAGCGAAAAAAAAGAAAAAGGAAAGAGACTGAAGTACCTACAGTCATTATGTGAATGAATCTGCTTAGGAACAATGTTTTGGGTAAACTGGGTGGGATACTGGAGGAGACTGGAGTTACTGTCTTCCAGCATCGCAATCTGGTCGAGCACTCCCGGCTTCCCGAGGCAGCCAATCCCTTGTGCGACTAGTATGTAGATGACGGATATAAGTATCGCAGGGACCATCGTACTGATCAAAAGGGAGAGGGGATATATTTGTGCACAGTGGAAGACTTTATAGTAAATTTGGCCATCGTCTCTACATTTTTGCACGTGCGTAGCTGTCTGTCCAGAGACTTACGAATAGTTCCCATGGTGGACAGCACCTGGTTGATCTGTGTCGTCCTCAATACCTGGCAAAAAGATCGGTCATTTCATGAGAGACGCTGACCGAATAATCATCGGACATAGCCGGCAATCTACCACCGCAAATCAGGGAAACGGCTAAAACAATGTTTAAAATATGTGGAACAAAGACAACCTACTGTAGAAAATACTGCGGTTTCAAGCACAGATTTACTTGAGTAGCAGTATCGCAGGAACCGCCAGGGAATACCTTCACGTTCTAGATCTAGGTCAAACGTCAAGGCATGTGCATTTTTTTCGAGAGAAGCAGTTCAGATTGGTCAAGTGAAGAGGTCATCGTGAGTCAGGAACTATACCTGTCGGGCTGGGGGTGCGAAAACACGCCGAAAAAACGAGGCATCCCCACAGGGCACTCGCAATGTGTCTTCCAAGCTCACTGTTCGCCGAAGATATGGTTCGTAGCTGGTCAAGACCAGAAATAAAAGAATGAGTATTCATTGCAAAGTCCTGTACAATTCGATTACTAAAGCCGAGTCCAAAATCCTCGCGTTGTTTGAACAATGCAGCCGCACTTCAAATGCGAGTTCAAAAAAAGAGTGTCCCCTGCGGCCAGTTTATTATCAATACACGCCAGATATTGATATGCAATTGAAAGGTGACGACAAACCTATTTTTTGAGTGTGCTATGGCTCCTGATCTCCCCAAAAGCAGGAAACTCGGTAGTCGCGCCACAGACGATCTACGACCACGCCATCCAATGAAGTAGGGGAGCTGTTCTGTCGCGACGTATTTCCACCAGAGAAAAGGCGAGAAACATTGCAACACATGTCTCTCCATGACCGAGCGCTGTCGAAAAAGAGCTATGGATTCCGCACATTCTGGGCACAGATTGATTCTCACCTCACCTCGGCTACCTTGTAGACGGATCCTGAGCTGACTTTGACAGCATAGTGGTAGATAAAGCCAGGTATGATTATCAGAGACACGGACTCTCCCGGAAGAAGCAAAACAATGGTGTCCGTATTGCGACCATAATCTTGAGATAACTGTATAGATACGGGCTTTCCGGTGTCGTTGTTGAAATCGAGCAGGACCTCATGGTGGGAGCGCAAAAGAGCAGGCATAATATTGAGCTTCAAGAACTTGTGAGCCTGAGATCTCGATAAAGGAAGAGGGGGGGGTTCAGAATATGACAAGCTTCCAGTTCTGGAAGTGAGCTGGAAAGGGCTCTCTGACGCGGAAGGGGTCTTTTGCAGGAAGCCCGTCCGGTGCCCTTATAAACAGCCAGGGCGCGATTGCCATACCATTTCCAATGTCGTATCGGGCCCGTCGTATACACGCATAATAAATATGGCAGCCAGGCAATCTTCTACCAACCTCACCAGAACAACGTTTTTTCGATCTCGTGACAGCGTCAACGCCGCCTCGGCAACGCCCATGTCCGAATCCACGTCCGAATCCACTTCCCTCTTTCTAGCCTTGCCTTTGGAGTTGCGCGAAATCGTCTACAAGCTCTTTCTCTCAGAAATTCAGCACAATTTATCTTGGAAACAGCAACCCTCCAACGAGCACTTCAAACTTCTCCATGTATGCAGGCAAATTTCTTCTGAAGCCGAAGAGTTGGCTGGGTTTCGTTCCTATGTTACTCTGAGCCACGAGGCTCAGATTACCGCTTTCAATCATAATATCAGCGATGATCAGGCTTTGAAGATCACAGCTATCGATGTCGGTAATGATGCAAGACTTGTACATGCTCCTGGCCACGTATGGGTGCCCATTTTTTCTCTCAAAATGTCGTGTTCTGAACCGTTCGCGCAGCCAGTAGCCGTCCCAGCATCTCAACTTTATGTTGTACTTAATAGGCTGGTATCTTTGCGCAAATTGCGAGTGTTTGAATGCAACCGTAGCCGTCCCATCTCGGATTTTAGTAAGCTTCTGCTCAATACATGTTTCCATTTGATTCGGCTTCTGGTTAATTGCGGTATTCTCAGCGCTGGGATCGCGGTTCACCTTGAATTTTGAAAAAGCTTTATTCCCATTCAGCCGGGCGCCAGACCTCGATTGTTACGAATTGTGCCTGAGCCCGTTCAAGAGCTCAGCTCGCATTTTCCAGGTGTTATCATCCCAGACCTGCACTGCCCTCCGTCTTTCGGGAAACTGCGAAATTCAGCGAGGCACAGTACTACCCAAACTGCTTAATCTCACTATAAGTGGCGTTACGGGTCATCATCTAGACCACCGCATAGAACAGCACTTTGGTCAATCCTACCTGAAAACATTTCAGTATAGGCTGGGCGATAGATCGGGCGCAAGGTTTGAACTTCGAGACCGTCATCTGGAATCATTGGCTTTTGGACAGGCGTCAAGACTTGAAAAACTGAGCTTGCTTGGTTGTAACCGTCTGTCGACTTCGACATTAACATCATGCTTAAACAATCTCAAATCCCTCCGTCATCTTGCTCTCTCTTTCGTATATGACCACGATCTTGATAACAACTTTGTGGTAGCATTCCCTTTGTCCTTGTCGGTGTTGAAACTCGCGGTAACAAATGCTTGGTACGCAGTTCCTCGCTTGAACGATGAACTCCTTTTACGTGAATCGGCCGAGGAGCTCGTCATTCTGCGAAACCCTTCCTTGAACGTAGTTTGTATTCAATTTCGAGACGAGATAATGGGGGAACGAGGATTGTATTGGAGGCAAGTATCAGCCGAGCACAAGTTCAACTTGAATCTAGGGCCATGGGACGAAGATTTCTGATTATTTAGAATAGTGTAGTCCATTGAATCGGATGAAATAGTATACGGTAAATGTCCAGCAGTGTATATACAAGTGAAGATAGAACTCCTAGATTGAGATTTATCACATATCTATGTTTGGCTTCGTTAATCTGGGAGTCTTTCGGTGACCAAACCCTTCGGCTGAGAATTGTCAGTTAAACCGTACACCCAAGGTTTGAATGTCGACAGACCCTCAGGAGCGCCCATAAGCGCCGCCCAGTCTGGCTGCCTCCATGAATATTAGAGCTTACCTGGATGAGATTGAGTGTTTGCAGGGCGGTGTAAATTCGATGAGTCGTCATAATAGTTATCATTGAAGTTGGGAGTAGGTCCAGGATCCTGGGTGTAAGCATAATTGGGATACGGCACGGAATCTCCATAGGGCACATTGCGCTGCTGTGGGGTAGTGTCAGAAAAAAACAAAGCCGTCTCGGGGCTCACGAACAGGATGACTCATGACGTCAGTCATGCTGGAAGCACTGGCCTGCCGGCCATGGCCGGCCATGGCCGTAATCGGCGGACTGCCTTGGGTCCCAAGCGTCCCGATTGTTCATAGGAATGCCTTCGCCGTTCAGAGGATTAGAGGGGTCGTTGAGGGCATTATATTTGATGTGGTCCCGTCGTTGGGCGGCACCATAAGAATTGATGACAATGTATAGATAGATCTGAAGTTCATCATGTCAAAAACACGTCCAGTGTCTGAGATCCAGACAAGATTCTTACATGCATGATTGCCAGCCAAACCCAGATACCAGCCATTAGACCGACATCAACCCAAGGAAATATGTTGCACAGTGTCTCGCCTTCGGACTGCTCGGTTGAGTCGGTGGTGTTAAAAAAATCGGATATACAATTAGATTGCGCAGTAGAATGTTTAGATGCAGAAATGATGATCCAAGCAGCAGCTATAGCGAAGGCAGCAACAACGACGAGACCGTGAAGAGTGATGTATCGTCGAAAGAGAATGGGTTTTTCCTGTGATTTGGATGAGTGATGGGTGAAGGAGAAAACAGTCGTCCTGACCCTTGCGACGCCGAGACATCCCAAGATCTGTAAGGCAGCTGCGACCAGGCAGACAATTCCAAAGAGCCACGGAGCAAATGAAGGTGTGGCAGCACCGACAACTAAGAGGCTATCAGATTTTAGAACTCATAGAGAAGGTAATCATGCGAACTTGAAGGAGTGCCAAAGGACAAGATGCCGACGACAATGCCTGCTACGAACTGTTCAGTGAGCGCAGCGTATATACCAGCATTTACGAGGGCTTTGGATAGACAGGGTTAGTAAATGTTAATAGAGCCGGAGATTGGTCAACTCACGGATAGCGCAGCAGCAGTATTCGCGGGCCTTCATGGTTTCTCGTCAAGGTAAGCAGCGTGGGAGAACAGCAATCCGTCATAACGGCTCACGCGCTCACGTCTCACGTGCAACATTCCTCCTTTGACCACCACTCCAATGCGCCATTCTGCTCTCGTTGCTGTCTTTGGCTTCCTCTCCCTCGTCAATGCAGCCAGCTTGTTCCAAACGCCGCTTAATGTACTCAACGAGGAAAGCAGTTTGTCGGACAAATGGAAGTGGTCTGATTGTGGTCAGTTTCCGTTGTTTCGTCCAAACTCCTTCCCAAAACTCTGCTCTAGGTTTAGAGACTGACCCTTTACGAATTCGCGATATTCAAATATCTCCCGACCCTCCCGCTCCCGGGAAACCTCTTACCGTTAATGTGACTGCCACAGCTAACGAGCGCATCGAGGTCGGCTCTATTTCTCCTACTACTTAGTTCTAGTCGAGCTGCTTACGTTCTACAAAGGAGGGTGCCTACGTCGATGTAACGGTCAAGCTGGGTCTCATTAAACTTCTTACTAAACAGTTTGACGTCTGTGAAGAAGCGTACGTTTAGTGCTTCCGGACGCTCCTCCGCCCACTGATGTCCATCTTCTTAGCCGAAACGCGAACGCGAGTGTCCAGTGTCCGGTTGACCAGGGCGCCTATAATGTGGCACAGACTGTGGATTTACCAAGAGAGATCCCCCCAGGTTCAATCTACCCTCTTTCACGGTTTAACGACGCTAATGCTGTTGCACAGCCAAGTTTAAAGTAAGTGTGCGTGGGTACACGAAGGACGACGAGGACATGGTGTGTGTGGACCTTGAAATCGATTTTTTGAAGAGATTCTGGTAGTCGGTAGCCGTTTATCATTCTTGTTACGCATGAGACATGATCCACTCCCTGAACGGTAGCTTATATCTCCATTCTAATCATGGGTTACTCCGTTGGCGTGAAAGCTCTATAAGCCTTCACAACCTCCAAAAAACAATTGGAGGGTGTTCTCTACAAGAACACAATAAAGAAAGCCATTGATATAGATCAACCTCGATACTTAAGTAGACTGGTTGGGCGACAGGGGGTACCTGCTCCTCGAATTCGATGCCAACCAGCACCCTGCCATTTGAAATTTTGTTTGATTTAACGAACGATACAAGTAGCGACGTGGAGGTGGGACCGGAGTCGTCGTTGAATTCTAGCCATATTGCTCCCACCGTGGTACTTGGAAAGGGAAGGAGTTTGGTACTCGTTCTAGATGCAGGGTCCACGTACAAATACACGCTAAAGAACTCGAGGAAGTCTTGGCAGATATCGTAAGTATAACGAGCTCTCCACTTATCGGAATCATGAGCTTAACTCTCTCCCTCACAGGGTAAAGCTATGGACGGATATACGTTGCAATGTATCGAGCACACTATCTGAGAATATTCCATGCACTTTGTCAGGGAGTATATATCGTGCAGATCAAGGTGAGTTTCCGACTGAGATGAATGAGATGAAAAGAGACGTGATGTCTTATTCCATTAGAAATGGGGTACAAGTGAATCTTCATCATAATAACGAAATCCGAGTCCTGGGGGAGGAGGGAAGAGGAGAATCACTTGGAACGAGAAATCTGGATCTTAGCCGCTTTCCTGATGAATAGAAACGTAACTCGCTTCGGTGCCCAGAAAAATACCGCAACTCACGTGAATATATCCCAAATATCCGTATTGTTTTTGTATATCGCAAGACCTGCGGTAGGTATTAGAATGGGCCATGAGAAGCCCAAATAATGATGGGACGTTTACCATCGTTGGGGGAAGCTCCGTCGAGGACTTGGTCGGCGTACTTGATGAGCCGGTTTCCACCGTCTTCAGTGAGCCCGAGGGCACCGAACTGCCAGGGCATTATCCTGTATTATGTACGATACGTTAGTTTTATCAACTTGCAAGTAACTTTTCTGACGTGCCCACTGGGTGAACAAATGTCAGAGAGCTATTAATTCGCATAAGATTCGAGCTCTACTTACGAGTGCTCTGTGTCAAGGGCACGTTGGACCCAACTAGGATATATGGCCGATTTGTTTGCTTCGATTCTCAGTCAGCGGCTCGCTGTAATCAAAGAGAGTAACCAGTGACATACTAACTCCAAATTCTTCTAGAATAAGAGGCTTTTTAGCCTGTTTGGCAACTATTGAAGCATGAGCTATATCTTTCAGCAGCGAAAAATTAGAGTTAACACCTATGGAATGATTCGTGATCCAGTCCAGACCCCATGCTTCTATATCCTGTGTTGCCGTAGCCGAGCTCAGCTAGTTATAATATCGAGAATCGTTAGCGTAAGCTCAAGTAAACTTGGCTTGAAATCCTCACAAGTTGAGACTCCCTAATTTGGTGAACGATTCTTAGGTTATTGCGGAAATCGAGGATGAGAGCGAGCTTACCAGCTCTCTGGATACATATGCTGAATCGACGCGTTAGTTTTTAGCGGCGAAAGGTACACAAGTAGGTAACAGCTCACATAGACCGCGAAATCAATGTTGCTCAAGGATTGCTCACGGTTAAAATCTTCGCCAGCTAAAAGTACTGAATGTCAGTACGTTCAGCCGTGGATGGAATGGGATTTCGCCACCTTGACCATCGAAGTTATAGTCCGAAGCAAGTCCAGGATCATTCCAGAAAAATTGTCCTTCACCGCCGGTGGTAATCATATGGAATGGGTCACTCACGAAGTGTTTATCTTAGGATGCATGAAGCAGCACAGATGAAAATGACTTACAGACTTCGCACAAAGTCAGACTGTTGTTCATACCATTTCGTGATCGTCTCTGTTCCAGGTACGCAAGCGGGACCACTGGGATAGGTATCGCTTAAGCATCTCGCTTCGTTCATAAGCTCCCAAGCAAAGATGTTTGGGGAGTTTTTATATCGCTCGACAATAGTTGTAACATAGCGCTCTGATATGAACAAGTCAAGAGAGAGTAAAATATTTCGGAGGTGGGGACGTACGGTACGACGCCACGATTTTAGGATCGGTAAAGAATATGTCGTGAGTGGCTGGGTTTCCAGCTATCCAGGCCAGGTAGAGGTCCGACCCCTGCGAAGCACTCAGCATGCTGAAAAATGGCTTGGAAGAACGCGCGTACGCCATACCCAACCCTAGTCCTCGGTCGTCAGTACTGGGGGCAACAGCGCTAGAAAAATACGAGTGATTTACCAATTATTCGTAAAGGTGACGATGAGTTTGATATCGTACTGCCCGGCGGTTTCTACGACTTTGTCAAGTCTCTGAAGACCTTGAGGACCGTCATTCACAATCCAATCGCTACTATCCCAGACCTATCTGAGGTTTGAGTGGTAGGTAGAGCTGGTCATTCGATATAGGCACCTGATAGTAGGTTAAATTGGACTCTAGCGCTCCCGCTAGTTCTGTCCCGTTGATGGCGTTGAATCCCTGGAAAAAGAGTTATATTCCCGGCAATCCTTCTGTGGATATTTGAACGGTACCCAGGTGCGAACGACTTTCACTCCTGCATCACGCATTTGCTCGAAAGTGGAGTGTACATCCGAATCAGTGATCAGGAGAGGAAGCCACTAGATAAATTCGTCCTCATTATTAAAGTGAGAGAACGAGCAACACATTGTCCGAAATATTGTACCCACGTAGGAATTGGCTCCCACAAATCTGAATGGCTTACCGTCGAGCTCAAACTCCGTGCCCTTGGTAGTCACAAAGCCTTTGGGAACTGCTGCAGCTCGAGCGACAGACAACACCGATAAGCAAATAGCCGAAGTGAAGGAAAGAAGCATATTGCACGATGTCGAGGAAGCAGGAAGCAGATGCACATTCTGTGTAAATATTCAGGAAGAAAATCGGAGGTTTATCGGTTCCTCCTCAGGTGACGGTAATGGTACGAGGCACCGGGCCGGTATTCTCGGTGCCAATCTTGTACGGTCATGCCAAAGAGCTCGAAAAGGCGAAAAGAAAAGGCCGCAGATTTCACTGTATGCAAATCCTTTCAGATTAACGTCCATGTTTACTGATTGAAGGATAGAAAGCAAAACTCAAACTTGGCAAAGGGAAGCAGACTCCCAGTAATGCTATTGACACTTCATTCAAGGCTCACTGTACGTCCCAGTTGTTCTATCAGCTCCAGTCTCTCTAAAGTAAAAATATGTTGGTAGCCATTGCCCTCCCTTATCAGAGCATTTCCGCAGTAAAGCAAGATGGCACACCCACCACTAGGCGAAAACTCTCTCTCGAAGATCTTCTGGTAAACATCAAGCATCATAACTCTGGTACACGCAAAGGTGCGCATATTCACCTCTAGGCACTGCGTCGCCTCATCTAAAAACTTCAGATGCGATTTTTGGATTACGAGAGCTGCTCGACACTCACTGGGAACTGATTGACTCTTCATTGCCCACAATCATTAATACCACAGTCCGGAACATCGGCGACGAAGTACGTCAATTCTATTAGTTAAAATATCCAAAACACCAACTGGAATCATAGGACATGAGTGTCCGAAAAGCACTCTTGTCATTTTACTCATGGCTGATACCTAGAATTCCCCGCGTACGTTTGGTTGATTTCTCAAAGACTGGATCTCTTTATATGCTGAGGTGCCCACCAGGACGACCTCGTCCCTCACACTCCCCTCATTCTTCTATTTACCACTTCGGCTCAAACACATATTTTTCCTGAAATCCGCATCGACGCGGTGCGCTTTTTGAATATCTTCCTCGAACATTTTCCCAGCTCCATTGTTCAAAGCTGGGATTCAGCCAGTGACTCTCATGGAAGTCGAGTTCTTGAAGGGTACTTGGGTGTTCTTAGTGCCGGAACCGTAACTGGCGATAGTGAAGGTGCTACATCTCAAAATTCTCACCCATTTCGCTATCTGACATTTTATAGGCCCACCGGTGGCCACTTCAACCGCAAGCGTGATGCTGACACCTGGTGTAAGTACCCTCCCTTTGCCTTTCGACACACAGATGGAGATAACTCGACGCTCGTAGTCCAAGCTCGTGGTATTACAGTCGCTAGCGCGCTTTCTAAAAGCTGCTCCAGAGATATCATCTGTATCATCGTCTTTATCGAGTCCTGACAACGCCTGGTTCTTGTCCTCACATTTCTCCACCCCGGAAGCGTACGCTACCTTCAACAAACTCCTTCAACCCTCGTCACAAATTCAATTGTCGAACAGCAAAACATGGCATCCAGAGATGGATCCAGAATCTGACAACATTCCTATCTCCTCCTCACTAGTCAATCTCACAGGCCCTTTTTCCATTGACTTACGAGACCTGTCCGACAACTTAGTATCGATGTGCAAAAACTTTGACGAGTCAGCCTCTCCTTCGGGTATTGGACGCTCATTTGCAGTCGTTTGTCGTTGCTTGTTCTTGTATGGATCGACCTAATCAATTTCTTCAGCGTCTTGCGAAATCTCTTCACTCGACTCTCGTCTCCGTATTCTTAGATTGCGCTCCTGCGGTATTTTCCCCCAGCGCTACGCCCGTGGAGACGGATATGGCGTTGGTTTTCACTGTAGTATCAGTCACTTCCACGCTTTATGGTAAAATAATACAGGATGCTATACCGGTCCGTCGGTTTTCTACTCGCTATACCTGTTTCTGAATTACATCTTAGGCACCGTCTGCTGTCGAAGAGTTGAGGACTTTCCTCGGTTATATGACGCCATTTTTTCCTTTCTATCCAAGCGGCCGAAGAGACGTCAAGGTTCGACGCTTTCCACCCGATCTCTCCCTCTCAATTGCTGATTTTCCAGGACAAGATTGAACAAATCTTTCAAGATCTCAATCTAATGTACTGCAACCTTACTTCTCGCCTTGTCCTAGCCTCCCAAACAGAATCGAGCTCGAGTCAAACTAACATCCTCGCCAATGATTCGTCACAGGCAAACCGAGTATATGACTATGTCTTGCAATTACTCCGCGGACAAGCATTAGCATTAGATTCTCAGATCGTTCGTACGCTAAGTCCAGCGGCTTACAACTCGCTACTCCCGACGCTATGGTCATTAATAAACTATTCGGGACGGAATCAGGAGTATCTAGTGCGATCCGGAGATGTATTACTGGCAACGCTGGAGCACGCTGTGAAATCTGGATCCAAGTCTGCTGTCAAAAGGTCCTCATTTGATTTCGTGGCGCGACTTGTACTCGTACGTTCTCACTTGTAACTCTACCACTCTAGTTCATCTTTTCGTCATGCAGTTGGAAACTGACGCATCCTACCGCGGTGCATTTCGCCTAGGAGTGAATGCAGACGTTGACAGGGCGTTGGAAGAATGGATTACTCATTTACCTCAAGTGCTCTGGGAGCTCGGAGCAAGCAACGCTACAACGTCAGAGGTGAGCGGTCTTTGTTCGGTTTGCAACGTGTGTGTGTGTGTCACTTACGATGAACGTCGTATAGACTATAGTTCTCTTCCTCTTGCGGATGCTTCAGCGGAGATCACCACTTGTTCATGAGCGTGTACGTTGTCGGTATAGATTAACTCTTCCGTTACACCCATCTGTCCTCTTTTTAGACACTAGCTTCCCTGCAAACTCGCATGGCCCCTTACTTTTTCATCAACCATCCGACTCGCGGAGCACTTCTTGGTCCGCACGCCAAGTTATCAGGGAACGGCTCTGGCCTTGGCCGGCGTATTCTTGACATGGCGATTATCTTGTGCTCCCAGGGTCCCTCTGCTGAAATACTCAGGGATAGTGTAGACCAGGCATTGCTTGGAGCACCAGACAACGAATATTGGGCTGATTTAAAGAAAAGCATCGTGCGAGTGTCAATGAAATCAATTCCTTGATAATTGCCTTTATATAACCAGTTAAAAGAATTCTGAATACAGCAAAAAAAAAAAGACCAGGAGAGCAAAGCCTCGAAAACAAATAATACGATCTAGCCATATTACAACACTGAATACTAGCAGCGATGTGCACAATGCCTCCTCGCTACCCTAACAACTCCCAAATGATTTCGCGCGGCGCCAAGGGAGTCTTTAGGAAAGAGCGCCGCTGGGGCGCAAGGGATCATGCGGTGTTTACAGAAATAACATAAGGGATAAATATCCTTGGAAAAATAAGGAAGGTGGAGAGTTAAGCCCAAGACCAGGTGATGTCGATGCGTCCCAAGGCGGGATCAGCTAATGCATCGAAGGCATTTGGCGAAAAATCGAGGTCGGTCTCGGCGCAGGCACCGCATCGATCTGTCACAGTGACGGAGACAGTCTTGCCTTGGTCTATACAATAAATTCACATCGACCCAACATTGTAAAAACGATAAAAGAACTTACAATGAGCATTAATCTTCTGGCCACAAACTGGGTTTGAGTTGGGGTTGACTCCATTGTAACCACTAGGGACCGCTCAGAAAACGAGCGCCTGAATCCAGGGCAATAACTTACGGGTAACTGTCGTACAGAATATGCGAAACTGCCGCAATGTAGTCGGTGTCTTGATTCGTGATTCCACAGGCGCCGAGACCGGCTTGAGAAGAAATCAGAATTCGTAAATGACGCAGGAAATTTGTTCGGCTTACTGGCATAGAAAGTACCTATAGCGATTTGAATAAAGCGTGAGGAAATAGCAACCATGGCTGTGAGTATATTTATTTACCTTGGCCATTCTGTGTGCCAGTCAAGAATCCTGGAGCCGCGCCGGACGATGAAGAGCCGGACGAACTGCTCTGAGAAGTAGTCGCAGGCTCTTCAGTGGATGTATGGGTCGGAGTCGGCGTAGGCGTAGGTGTCGGCGTAGGAGTTGCAGCGGGGGTAGTGGACTGTGTGTGAGCGTGCTCAGAACTGCTGGGAATACTGTCAGGGTCGGAGCCAACGTTTACAGGGACAGCAGAAGACGAGGCAGCCGAATGAGAAGAGGTGGAAGAGGCGTCAATAGACGTGCTATTGGCTGTAGGGGCAGGTCTGGGTTTGCATCTCCTTGTAAGCGAACGACCGCGGAGATCGCGCTTCTTGGGGAGGACAAGGGGAACAAAGGAGTCGGAAGCAGGAGCTGGTTGCGGCACACGGGCAGCCAGGGCTCTATGGTGGTGGTGAGGGTTGCGGATGGCATGAGGGGTCGCAAGAGCCTGGACACAAGAGAGTGCGGAAAGAAGGAGAACGACAGACTTTGTTGCGAAAGACATCGTAAGGACGGGATAAAGGAGAGGAGGTTATGTCCGGTTGGGGGGGGACAGAAAAAGAAGAGACGGGCGTTTTTTATACAAAAAACGTTGATGAAAGGGTAAGGGTAAGGAGCCAGGAAAACGTTATGTCACATCGGCTTATTTAGCCACTGATCACGGCATGTGTTTGCCGCATGCCTGCTCGTTGCTAACGGAGACAGCTATTTTTCTTTTGCATACTTACATACCACATCTACACTGAACCGGCTGTAGCCGCATACATTTTTACAAGACCTGTGCTTGTCGACTCGGCCAGGCTCTTTGCATAAGCATCTACCTGCCCTAGCATCAACATGCTCTCCAAACGATTCGGTTCGGGTGGTATTTTGAAAAGACGCGTCACATCCTCTTCTGGCAGCGGTGCCAATCCTTGTGCAACTCTTGTCGCATTCTCCTCTTTACGTTTCAACACATAATTATCTGCTTTAGCCCGCTCTCGAGCAATCTGCCGCGATAGATACGCAAGGTTGCCTTCTTCGTTCCTATATGTGTCCAAAGCGTCCACGATATGCTCTAGGTTCTTTGTAAGTCCCCCAGAGTTCACATCTAGGACCGAGAAGGATGGTGGAACGACCTGAGTTGGCTCCGTGTGAAATGTACTTTTAGGGGAAGCATGGCCAAGTTCTGCGAGGAATGCACTCAGGAGTGGATTCGTGTGGACCTTTAACGGAAGCTCCTCCAGGATGGAAGAAAAAGTAAGCTGATGGTTGGCCAAACTGTGACGGAATCAGATTCTCTAGTGCCTGCAATCGCGGGATAGAAGGAAGTTGACGAACCTTATGGTACTGAAGCTTGATTTCTTGTAGGCATCCAAAAAGGTGGGTGTCAAGCGAAACGCTCGGAATGAAGCAGTTCCCCTCGCTGTTTGAGATGTGTCTGCCAAGGGCCACCTTAGTTCAATCGAAAATCTTAACCTGTCGATACGCACCGTGTACGACAACTACACCGCCATGACGAAGCTTGTCTTGATGTATGGCCTGAAGGTCAATCAAGGTTTGGGTGAAGAATGCACCGAGCGTCGAAGCCTGGTAAAAGCCAACAATATTATCGTCGCCTTGCACTTCTTTTAGAGATCGCAGCATGGAAGCTTGATACCGAGCTAGTCATGCCACGACTTTGTCATAATCTACCGTTGTTTGAAGAAAATCTACGTACCTACAGATTTTGCGGATTTATCATCATCGTCTCCAGAGTAATGGGGGAGCGGAAAAGAGTTGGAGATCTGAAGAATCCCGTCCAGATCGATACCGAGAAGAAGACCGATGGTAGATGAATGAGTACTGTCGCTGGAATGTTTGAGAATCTTGGAGACAACCTAGACTGTGATAAGAAATCTAATACGAGAATAAGACTGAGTTGCTGCAGACCAATCCATCCAGCTGTATACATTCCAATGGTATTTCGGCTTCAACATCTATCAGCGTCGACATTGACGGAGGAAGGGCTTCATATGCGGGCGCTTCAGGGGCTGGTGCTGCCGGAGCCGCTGGAAGTGAGGCCGCAAGCGCGGCTGCCATCGAAGGAGCAGCCATAATGTCGAGGAGAACGTCGTTGGCCTCGACAGCGGAATCGACGAAAAAAATATGTAAACAAGTGTAAATTGAGGGTCTCGGCCCGTTCGATCCATCAACCCGGTGTTTTGCGGCGTTTGCCAGGCTCCTCCGCTAAAGGTTTTTCTTTTTCGGGCCAAAGCCGGGTTGACACAGTCCATTATAGTTTTTTTTTTTTTTGGCTAAACCTATCGGGGATTCCAATAATGGTCTCAATTAATTCGTCGTCAAACGTGCTTTGTGCGTTTTTTTCTGCGAGTTTCAATTGGTTGAAAGGCGTGTCTCAAATGCGGTGTCCACATTCGGCATTTGCCGCTCAAGCACACAAGGGACCTCGTTGACCGAGAATAAAAACACGATTTTTCAATGCATGGTCGTCTACCACCCGATTCAGATGGTGACTAACTTTTTCGAATCAATTTCCACCACAGTAAAAATAGCTCCCTAGGCATGCACACACTTGCACTAAAAAATCGGACCGGAAAACAGAAAAGTTGAACGTAAACCCACAGGAAATGAGCGCTGTATTCATGAATTATTTTTGGTGCCTACGATACTTTAGACCAGAGTACTTGTCATTTTGACCCGATAGTTCCGGTATTACATCCCTACCTCCATGAAGATGGGAAAATTGCTCACAAATGATTGGGACGAACTTAAACGTTGAGCCAGTGTCTTACTCGCGTAACTAAACTTGCGAGTCCGGAGGTCTGAAACGAGCCTTCTAGCCATTGCTGAGCTAGTTTGTCCAAAAACGGGCTGAGGTTTGACAGCTGCACTATGCATAGCTAGTTCCAGGTGCATGACAGCTGTGAGCACCGAGGAAACCAACGCCACTAGTAATTCGGCGCTCAAAGTCTGTTCTGGTCCAGGTCGTTGACTGTCAATATGGAGTATGAGCGAAGGCAGAACATTGTGCAAAAAGATTGGAAGTAGGGGAGGAGTAGTAGGAGGTCGTGGCGCAGTGAGAACAAATACGGCAAGCCGTCTGCTACTTTCGATTTCGGTTGCTACATTGGCCACGGATCGGATTTCTGACCAGAGCACTTGCAAGAATTTCGAGGGGGACACGATCTTTAGGCAGCGCTCAACATCGATTGACATGATTCTACTTCGAGCCATTCTTAGTGCTGACTGTATGGCTTGGGTTGGGTATTCCTGTAATGACACACGAGAGCCTGTCTCGAAGGCACTCCGTACTCGAGCTGGAAGCGGATGAGTTAGTCATTCCGCAAAAACACTCATTAATGCAAGGAAACAGACCTTCTTCGCGAGCACCCAGAGCAGCCACCAGAACCTTCTGAAGCTCTTCATTGTTGAGAGTGATGTTCATTGCGGCTTCCTTTTGACCTCGATTGACGATCAGGGCCAGGACACGCGGTCCACACAACGCTAATATCAGGCGTGGACATGAAGGAGATAGTAAAAGAGTTTGTAAGACTTCAATGTGGACTAGGGCGTTGAATCTAGCAAGCGATCACGATCGGAATAAGGTGCAAAAGTTGCGTGTACTCACTGCTTCTGGTAGATCTCATGCAGCAAAGCCTTTACGACTCCCTCAAGAGTCCAATTAAGAAGGGGATCGGTAAAGTACCCCATGCCGTTTCTGAGACTCTCCATTGTCATCTTTCCTTCCACAGTCATCCCAATTGCGTGCACGACTAAAGACGCAGCTATTCGTAACAACGTCTTAGGCTGAGTAGAACTATCGTTCAATTAGCGCCTCAAATTTTCCGATATCCATCAATCTACTTGACATACCGAATAATCTGATAGTTTGTTGGACTGAATGAGCCCATCTTCTCGCTAATAAAAGACTATGACGCACCGTATCTTCAATACCTTCGCCGTCGAAGAGTTCTTTGAACCAAGTATTGAAAGTCACAGATTCAACTTCAGCAAGTGAATCGCGTGGATGCACTTTGGTGGACATTTTCAAAAATTCCGTTGACATCGTCTTTCCATTCATTGAAAAAGATGTTGCTTGGAACTGGAAGAGAAACAGTGAACTCAGTAATGAAGATGGTTGTGAAATAGACGAACATTAAACCGAGCGAGAATCAATTGCAAAAAGAGGACCACGTCTCCAAGATGGCTGAGTGCGGTTTTGGGGTCTCCTAGGATACGGATAAGGTTCAACGAAAACAAACAAAATCACGGTCGCATCGCACCTACAGTTTCGCAGTTGTAGATCTCGAAGAAGTATAACGCATGCGCCGCTAGTTCCGTTATGCTGACGTGCAGCGACAATGCGTCTAGGGTTTGTTCCTGGTGCAATAGTCGACATACATAACTCATAGCTTCGACATCCAGCTGAGATGTAGCGTTGATGAAGCGCTACAACCACAGAGTGCCATTTAGCAATAATAATAGCGGCGGCGAGTCGCTGTCATTCACCTGCTTTATTAAATTTCCGAAGGCGGCGTGACTCCCCGGTTCGCGGCGAATACGGCTCAACCATGTTCGATACTCTTCACCGTCTACCAGCAGTTTCGATTCCAGGAAGGCCTGAGAGGGCGATGATCAAGTTTGGATCGGCCGAAGATGAAGCAATATCGTTCGACTTGCCTCCAAGGCCATTCCTGCATCGTGAGATTCAGATCGCAAATTGGGAGCGCTATCATTTGCTATTCCTGGATCAAGGCTCGCAGTGACTCTTTGGTCCAAAAGGCCATGAACTTGTAATTCTTTCAACAAGCAGCGACTAATGGGTTGGGATCTAGGCACCTGTCAGTCTTCGGGGCTCTGTTCGCAGTTGAAACGGATTACGGATTTCCGGAAGTCCCTTCCACCCGAGAGATTATATTATCGCAAAGATTCAAGACCTCGTCGTTCCGCCGGAGCAGATTAAGCAAAGTATTCTGTATTGCGTGTTTCTGGAAGAGGTATCAGAACATCTTAATGTATCGAGAAGAGCACTCACCCACTCAGATTCTGAGCTGGTGTTCTCTGCAATAACAGCCTTTTCAAAAGCTATCAACAGTCGAGGAAGCTGTGACATTGTCAACACAGATCCTATAGAGGTCCAAGCTCCTTACCCGTCCGACAATGAATGATTTCCATATCATGGGATTGAAGGTCGAGTTCTCGGAAAGACAGACCAGTGGACAGAGCAACACTTGCGTATAGAAGGTCGTTGGCGACCAAGAAGTCCATCTATATATTCCTACTAAGACTGCCGCGCAATAGTCTAGGTTTGCGATTCCAAACTCTCCTGCTCTGAGAGAAATCTTTGGGAAAAATCAGTCAGAAACCGATGAAACTTGCATTTTTACCTACTAGAGTGTGGAAATGCAGACTGAGGGTAACCAAGTCCGTGGTTGAGCTGGAACCAACAACATCACCTTGCCCGAGGGTTAGTTGCAATGCGTGCATCATCTGCGTCTCACGAGCCACTTTGGCATCGTCGCCTAGCACCAAACTGAGAGTCAAGACGAACGTCTCCAAAATCTGCTTCAGATCAGGCGAGAGGCGGAAGTTCTGGAGAAGGGTGTTTGCGGTTTGAAAGTGAAGATCGGCTTGGGCAGTAGAGACTTGAGACATGTCCGAAATACAAGATAAGAGCACTGTGGAACGATGTTAGACTGAAGATTTTTTTCTCAATCATTAGCTACTGACGAATGACGAGCTCGGAGGATGAGGTGGAGAGTTGATGGAAGAGGGAAACCGGAAGAGAATGCGCTATCTGCAGTAGTCCAAAGGCGTTCTGTACGACTCCCAAGACGACAATGGGTGATTCGTCCATGGCGACGACAGACCCAACGGGAGATTGACCGAGCGAATAATATCTATTAAGCGCAATGCGACAGAGCATGTCCAGTGTTGATGGGTTATGAAGCTCGGGCGATCGCGCAGCCTCCAGAAACGTCGCGACAAATACCGAGAGAGATATCATCTCCTCCTTGAGCGCGTATTTGAGGTATTCATGAAGGGCAGGGTCTCCGGGATAAGAGCGATACAAGACGAGGACTGAATCTAGCCGCTTGGATATCAAAAATTGGCTGAGGCCGAAAAGAAAAGAGACCAACTGCTAATTGAGTTTTCGACTGCGTCTCTGCTGTGGTCGGTTGTGGTTTTGGAGAGAAAGAGCTTGATGAAGCGAGCCCACTGCACAGAGTCAGATCTGTAAAAAGGATTGCACGCGACGGACTGACGTTGGCAGCGGATGTCCCGCTTTGAAAGCAGTTTCTGGTGATTTCAGAGATGGTCATTAGAGGTGAAGAAGCATAGCACGTGACGGCCTACTCCCAATGTTCACGCAGTTCCGCAACGCAGTCGAGACTTTTGCGCCTCAGCCGCGACGCAGCATCGACTCTGCTCGCAACGAACGTCCAGCGTCGCCACATTCGGCTACAGAAGCAACGTCCCCGACAGCCACTCAGCTGGCTGAGAGTGCCTTGTCCAATCTACGAAAGTCTTTTGCCACACCCCCCATTTCACCTCACAAGTCTCGTCCTCATAAATCTACACTAGAAGAACGTCTCCGCGCAGCCGCTTTTACGATTGGCGATGTATCGGGCTCCACCACGCCCCAGCCATCCGCCAGAGCTTCCCCGACTCCTCTACCCGTCAAGGACCATCCTCTTTCTCCTTCTTCCACTCCTCTACCAGAATCTCCTGCGATATCTTCTCAAGACCCTCTTGGTGTTCTGCCCGTAGATGCAGAAACTCGGGATGTTACAGAATCGTCTAGCGAGCGTAGCAGCCCCATTAGCACTGATGTCCAAGGATGTCACGACGAAATTGCGAACACTGGTGACTCCAAGGATACTCCGCGTGTAGATGAAGTCGACTCTACTGGTAATGAAATGTCAAATCAAGAAGATACCAAACCCCAATTTCTCGAAGAACAGCCCTCGACCGTCGCTGCAGCGGATCTGGTAGTGCAAACAGCATCTTTACAGTCAGCGGATGAACATGTCGGCGAGAAGGTAGCTGTGGTCAACCCTCCTACACCTGTTTCCTCGACTTCGAGTACTGTCGAGGAACTCCAGGAAAGACTCAAACTGGTTGAGCAACGCTTCACGGGTATGTTGACCCCGATTCGCTGGCAGCCTACTTCTCACTCTCATAATCATTTAGACGTTTCAACTTCATTCAAGAGGCTGCAGGCGGAGAAAAGTGCTGCGGATGCTGTCTTGCGCGATTTGACACCGTTGGAATCTGTCCGCGAAAGTGATGCTTTCCGGGATTATCTCAAGAATGTGAATTTGAAAGTAGAGGTGATCAGTTTTTCAAATTGGTGTTGCTCGTTGCTCATATAAACTACCCCCGTGCAGCTTTCACAGGATGAAATAAAGCAACTTAATGCCAAAATTTTAAGCTAGTGCTTTCCTTGAGTTCGAAAGGGCACGTTTGACTTATATCTAATCTTTCAGCTCAAGAAGATCGGTTTGAAGAATTGCGCGATACCCACCGGCTAGAATCAAGGTCACAATCTGAACAAATCGATAGTCTCAAAAAGCAGCTTGAGGAATCAGAGTCACTTCTCAATGCGACTCAACAGAGCTCAGATGAGATGCTGAGGCTGAAGTCGGAGAGCGAGCGGCTGGCTCGAGAAATCGCGAAAGAAAGGGAAACAATCAAGGAGGAGGAGGAAAAGCGCGTAAAGGCTATCAGCCTTCTCAAAACAGTGAGGCAGAAGCTTACCAAAGCCGAGAAGGAGAGAGAAGAAGCTCTCAGGGAGGCATCGGCCCTGAAGGACAAGGTGAATAGTGAACAAGCCAGGGAGGAGGAAGACAAAGAAGTACACCGCAAGGAACTCGCTTCTCTTGGAGCGGAACGTGATAGAGCGCTCGCCAGTTTGAAAGTCAAGTACGATAAAGAGCTTGTTGCGGCCAAGGAACGGCATGAAAGGGAAATGGTTATTCTGAAAGCAGAACTTGAACTGGATCTAGTCACGGTGAAAGTAGGATACCTGATATCGGTTTTGGCTTGTGACTGACACCCTTCCACAGGCAACCCACGACAAGGAAATATCCTCAAAGAATTCAAGAATTAATCAGCTCGAAAACTCTCTCAACAGCGTTGTTCGCGATAAGAACTCGTTCTTCGAGCAGGTTCAGCTCCGACAGGCAGAAGTTGAATCGTCCCAGATTCACCTCGAGTCTTTGCAAAGTACAAATGCTGAGTTTCAGCATCAGCTTCGCGAGCACGAGGATCGTATCATCCTTCTTAACGAACAGCTATCCGAAGCTCGTCGGGAACATGATTCAGATCGTAAAAATTCTACGACGTCAGAGGAGACCACACGCCTACTCGCTTCTACTGAAGCCAAGTATGAGGCAAAACTAGCGGAATTAAAAATGGTTTTGAATCATGCGGAGAAGGAACGAAATGAGAGCGATGCCGAGTGGAGCCGAAAGCTTCGTGAAAAGAACAAGGAGAACGAGAGGCTCAATAGACTGCTCGGTACAGCGACCAAGTCGAGGGCCATGGATGAAGGAGTTGTTGAAGTCTTGAAGCACGAGATATCTCGCCTACAGGAACAGTTTGATGCACGGAAAATTGAAGTCATGTCTTTGCAAAAGGATCTAGTGCATGCGAGAGAAAACGAGGTATTGATTTCTTTGAATCATTGGGCACCATGACCTTGACTTTTATTAGCACTCAGTGAACGCTCGTGAAACGGAGACGGATACCAAAATCCAGGTTCTGGAACATCAAGTTGAAGAGGCGAAGGCTCGCGAAAGCCAACTACGGACAAACAATAAGGTAACGTTGTTGATTACTGTTTTTGATGGGCGCATTTTACCCCTACTTTTTCAGAATCTACGCGATGAATTACGCAAAGTCCAAACCTCTGCTGCGCTGCTTGACCGTCAACGAAATCCAGGTGTAGGTTATTGGACGTCCCGGGGTGAATCAGATCCGCCTGCCTCTGTGTCTCCGGACACCGTCGCCTCCTCAGTGCCCTCAGGTCGCCCATCCACAGACAAACCCCCGAACAGAAACGAGGAAGAGGAGGTCAATCTTGAATATCTGCGCAACGTCATTTTACAATTTTTAGAGCACAAGGATATGAGGGTAGGTTCGCTACAATAACATAACCATTCATAGATGGCTAATTATCGTCTTCTTAGCCTAATCTCGTCCGCGTCCTCTCCATCATACTACATTTTACCCCACAAGAGACGCGTCGACTGATTGCCAAAGTATAGTTTCTCTAATTTAACACTACTATCTATTCTCTGCCATTGTACCTAAAGCACTTACAATCTCAGAGGAAGTACGGATTTTATGTAAGTAATGGGGCAAGTGTTATGAAGACGAGGCTGGGACTTCAGGCTCTTCGCGCTCTTTACCCTTCCCATTTGTTGTTGCCGGTATAGAAGATGCAGCGGATGACGGCATACCAAAGCTCGGCGGACCGGAGTTACTGGGTCCATTTGAGCTAGCCAGCTGCCAGGCAGGTATTGAAGGTCGTCCGAGCACTGGAGCTGGAGACGGGGTACCAGACATTGTCGAGCCTCTGCTCAGGAGGAGCGCTTTGAGAGATTTGAGTTCTTGCTGTAGCTCCGTAAGGGATTGTGTTTGCATATCCTTGTTCTTTTCAATCATCTCAGATACTAGCGCGTTAGTAGGTATCGGACAAACAGGAATGATGGAATTCACCTTGGGAAGCATGTCCCTAATAGCATTTATCTCATCTCGAACTTCTCGCATCTCGTCACGAGCTCTAGTTTCGGCGTCTCGCATGGCTGACACAACGGCTTCTACATCCTTGGTCGTCTTGTCCACCTTTTCCTTTTGTTCTTCTACAGCTTGTTTTACCGCGACGGTTTCGGATTGTATTTCCTTTAAAAGGGCCTCTGCTGCGTCAAATTGAGCCGTCAAAGCGTCTCGGTCGTCTTCGTATACGGTCGAATCCGGGGGTCGGAGGTGCGGAGATAGATATTTCTGGGGCAGAACGAATTGAGATGGACGAGTTCATGGGTAGTTTGACAATAATACCTTGAAAAGAGAGACCGCGCCATAAAGAACGGTCCCCGACACTACGGCCGTGATCTGTGCCACACTTGGATATGCTATATACTCCCGGCAAACTGAGCACATACGAAATAATCCCGCCAGTCCCATTGCCGAGCAGCGTATGGGTTACCGAACGCAGGGGGATAGCGGCCCACGTACGGGGAAGCAGCAGCAGACTGATTCGTAGCATGTTGAATAGCCAGGTCAATTTCTGGTGGGGTAAGACCTTTGGCTTCCAGGAATTGAATACGTTGAGTTAGCGGCGAAGCTTGCGACTAGTAAGAGGTTTTTGAGTGGTCGTTAGCCTCGAGACCAATTTCTGCTCACTTTTGGATCTGCAAGAAATGCGACCGCGTTTCGAACGAGTTCTTCGCGATCCGACATGGAAGTAAAGGTTAGAATTAGAAGTGCGTGAGGGTACTCGGCCACCGTTCCGGAACTGTCCCGGCCTCCGCCGAACTTAAGTAATTTTTACTCCAAGCAACTTTTTTAGACAACCACCATGCTCCAGGCCACTCTTTGTCGGGCTGCGCCGCCTGCCTTTTCGTCTTTGTCTTGTGCGTTGTGACGACCTTGCCTTTGGTGATCTATTTCTCATTAGTGTCTAGCTTTACTTTTTCGACTCTCTCTTTCAAAAAGCACTCTTCCAATAGGTGCGTGACTTCTCTCTCTATTTTGCCAACTCCGTTCACGAATGGTGTTATAGTGACGCGTAGAGGTTATGCCGTATTTAAACGCACAAAAGATCATATGAACATTGGAACCATTGGTAGGTCAATTTACACCAACTTACGCGTTTCTTCTCTTGACCTGGTCTCTTAAAGGACATGTCGACCACGGGAAGACTACACTGACTGCTGCCATAACAAAAGTCCTTGCCGACAAGGGTGGAGCGACTTTTACCGATTATTCTCAAATTGACAAAGCACCGGAAGAGAAAGCTCGGGGTATCACCATTAACTCTGCCCATGTCGAATATGAGACAGACGAGCGGCACTACGGTCACATCGACTGCCCTGGACACGCTGATTGTGTGTTACATTTCCCTTTTGTCCCTTCGAATTATTTTTTCACGGTGCCCTAGATATTAAGAACATGATTACTGGTGCAGCTCAAATGGACGGCGCTATCATTGTTGTCTCTGCGACTGACGGTCAAATGCCTCAAACTCGCGAACATCTACTGCTTGCCAGACAGGTTGGAATTAAGAAGCTCGTTGTCTTTATTAACAAGGTAGATGTGATCAATGACACGGAAATGCTGGATTTAGTGGATATGGAAATTCGTGATCTTCTTTCAAGCTACAACTTTGATGGAGAAAATACCCCAATCGTAATGGGTTCCGCGCTTGCTGCGCTCGAAGGCCGTGACAAAGAAATTGGTTCGGAAAAGATCATAGAACTTCTGAAAGCCTGCGACTCATGGCTTGACCTCCCTCTTCGTAAGTTAGCTTTTGCGGCTACGCTATCTGTGTCATGTCACAATTCTTTTATTCAGGTGATCTTGACAAGCCTTTCTTGATGCCTGTTGAAGGTGAATTATGCGAAACACCTCTTAAGCACGGGCTCATATTCCATACAGATGTATTTTCTATCTCTGGTCGTGGTACCGTCGCCACTGGCCGTGTAAGTGTCTTTTTTTAATATCTCATATTGTGCTTGAGCTATTTTCAGGTGGAACGTGGTACCGCGCTCAAGGGTGATGAAGTCGAGATTCTTGGTCTGGGTTCCTCTTTTAAGACCACCTTGACTGGTATCGGTTCGTGTTCATATAATATCTTTCCTAATAGGGCTCCTCAGCAGTACCACAGAAATGTTTCACAAGGAACTTGACCGAGCCGAAGCGGGTGATAACATGGGTGCTCTTCTTCGTGGAGTAAAACGAGACCAAATCCGACGTGGCCAGGTCGTCATTCAACCTGGTAGCATGAAACCGGTCAAGAAGTTCCGTTCTCAAGTCTATGTATATTGCCTTTCGAGGTTTTCGGTCACTGTTAAATTCTATCCCTTTAGGTCTTGACGAAAGACGAAGGGGGACGCTATTCACCATTTACGGATGGATACCGACCTCAATTGTACCTGCGCACCGCTGATGTGACTGTCGATTTGAAGTTCACCGAGGGTACTACCACTGATGGCGAACAAAAAATGGTGAGGGTGCAAACCAAAATGGCCTAGATTGTACTAAATGGTAGTATTAGGCCCTGCCTGGAGATAATGTTGAACTCGACTGTGAACTGATCTTTGACCTCGCTGTCGAAGTCGGTACACGTTTCACTCTTCGTGAAGGAAATAAAACCAGTAAGAGTGTAATTCTTTGTTTTATATTCTTCTTTAACTTTGTTTCTTAATCAAGTCGGAACTGGCGTTGTCACGAAGATCTTGGGGTAGAGTACATTCGAATTTCAAGCGTAATCCAGAAAAACCCGGTACTATATCTTACACATACACTTACACACATATACATACATCCTTGCATCGCTTCTAAACACCCATCTCTAAATGTTTTTTAATTTTCGAATTCATGCAATGAAGAGGGAGTGTTCGAGCGTACATGGCAGCCTGCGGCCTGCCGTGAATTTTTTGATTTTTCGGAACGGGCCTCCGTGTTTTGTCCTCGACCTTCAATTTGCAGCATCGTTGTCACAATATGCAAGCTGTACTGAGGCGCACGCTCATTTCTTCTAGTCCTCTACTACGGCATCCTGTTACGAGCCTCTCAAGGTCTTGGAGGCCATCAGGATTCCGCAACATTGTTAGTGCGTACCATCATTCTCTCCGCGTTGAATCCGCATTTTGACAGAGTCGCGTTCTGGACAGCAAAAAAGTTCACTGCTGAACATGAATGTGTTGCATTTGACGATGCGAGCGGCCTCGGGGTCATCACCATTACGGACCACGCTCAATCCTCTTTGGGAGATGTGGTTTTTGTGGAACTTCCGAAAGTGGGAACCAATGTTGCTCAGCACGGTATGAGTTCTATGAAAACATACACTAAACAATAGGAAGGCTAATAAAGTATCATATAGAACAAATAGGTGCAGTAGAGAGTGTCAAAGCTGCGTCGGATATCGTGAGCTTCTAGCACAAAGTTCATCTAGGCCTCGTCTAATTCGTGTGTCGGCAGTATGCCCCAGTGTCGGGAACCATCGAAGCCATCAATGAAGAGCTTTCAGGTCAACCAAGTCTGCTCAACAAGTCCCCCGAAGAAAAAGGTACATAAGCATCTCCTGAACCTGTTCGCTAGTTACTCGCTCATGGTACAAATAGGCTGGCTCTGCAAAATCAAGCTGTCTAATCCTTCGGAGGCAAGTGTTCACTAAAATGAATCGTACACCGCACTAAACGTATGTTGCAGTTGGATGAACTCATGGATGAAGAGCAGTATCGGACCAGCCATGAATAAACTGCGACACTCTATCTTTATACGATAGAACCAGTCTTGTTTCCTTGTACGATTCAACTTGGATAGACTTATATTAATGCAGGTATTGGGATGCAATTTTACGGGTTGGGTAAATGGTTATGAAGACGGCGACGATGAAGGCGAATATCTGTAAATTTCACCGCGTGCTTCCATACGTTCCTTGGCTTCATGAAGGGCCCAACTTTCGACGCTGGATAGATAAATAAAAAGTATTTAAAGTGATATATCGAAAGCGGATACGGGGAGGACATACCTATTGTCCGGCTTATAGTACAACATAACCATAGCAAAAGCCATTGAGCCGAACATTCCAAAGTACCAAATATTCTCCCAGCTTTCTTTTACGCGTTTCTGGCCTGGTGGAAGTGGCTAAAGAGGATGGGTAGGTTGAGAGAGATATGGAACGTTGGGGCCACACCTTTTCACCAAAGAGCCAGCCAGATGGTTCGTTGAATTGAGGTGCTCCATGTGAAGCAAAACGCCTGCCTCGCAGCTGAGCTCCAGCCCTGGCCGAAAGGCGTACGGCCTGCGATGAGTGTAGCATTGAACGTTGTGTGACGTTGTGACAATTCGGTCATGTCACGTTGAAAGTCGCGGGAAAGTCGCGGGCAAGGTAAACCGCGATTTGGCGGTGCGTCAATTGATTCTCGGCGAAGCGCTCAGGCTGTGGCCTTTAGGGGAATCCCATAGAAGCCGAACATCGCGCAAATTTTTTTCTTCCTCCCTCCCCCCTCGCCCTCATGGGACCCCTACGTGCTGCTGCTACAGCGCTCGCCTTCTTTTTTTCTATCGTCAATGCCTCCCCTTATAGAGAGGATCTTACAGCGTACAATCTGAATACTAACAAAGATGCAACCGACCCCACTCAATACTCCACCACTCGGTCTAATACAACCTACACTCATTCCCCAGAGAACTGGCGTTCTCTGCCTGTTTATACAATCCTTCTTGACAAATGGGCCGATGGCGACCCATCTAATAACGACTATTTCCAAACAATGTTCGAGTATGACTATCGCGAAACACAGTTGCGCTCCGGTGGTGACCTCAGGGGTCTCGTCTCTCGCCTGGATTATCTCCAAGGAATGGGCATAAAAGTCATCTACATCTCAGGCACGCCTTTCCTCAATATGTTATGGCAAGCAGACAGTGAGTTGGTGCGTCTAAACCCTTACTTTCGTGCTCATACATCCCAGGTTACTCTCCTCTGGACATGACCGTCCTCGATCCTCATTGGGGTACATGGGCGGACTGGGTTTCAACTATTGATGAGATTCATGCCCGTGGAATGTACTTCATGGCCGATCTCACCGGCAAGTCTTCAGTGCCAGCGCGTGTCGTACAAAAATGCTGATCCTTACACCCTCAGTTGGTACAATGGCCGATCTTCTTGGTTTCACGGGGTGGGTCCTACAATAGATTGGTCGCTTTTTGCCCCGTTCTGATCTTATAGCAATGCGCTAGCCACCTTAATTCCAGCGCGACGTTCAGTGTCAACGAGTACAACGTGCAGTACAAGTTGCCAGACTACATTCCCTGGAACTTTTCAGAATACCGGGACTTTCAAGTAAATTTGCTCCTTTTCACTTGGTCGGTCAAATTTGACGGGAAACACAGTACTCTAATACGGAAAATACTTCATGTGTCTACCCAACCTTCTATGATGACGACGGCACAGTAATACCTATCAGCGAAATTGGTGTCACTTCATGTATGGAATCTGATTTCGACCAGTATGGAGATATGGAGGCATTCGGAGTGCATCCCGATTGTAAGACCATTCGTTTGTAAAGTTTGTGACAAAATTGATCTCTTTCCAGGGCAGCGCCAGCTTTCTAAATTCGCTTCGGTGCAGGATCGACTTCGGGAATGGAAGCCAGAGGTGATGGACAAGCTTACCACCTTTTCTTGCATGGTCATCACAGCTTTAGATATCGATGCCATTCGTATCGACAAGGCCACTCAGGTTACCGTAGACGCTTTGGCCAATTGGGCCACGGCCACACGTAAATGCGCGTTCAACCTTGGAAAAACGAATTTTTACATTCCCGGAGAAGTTACTGGCGGTGATACTTTCGGATCCATTTATCTGTAGGTGTTCCCTGCTTGGACTCTATGAGGGACATTGCCTGAACCCTGAACTAGTGGTCGAGGGCGCACTCCCGATCAGAGACTGGATAATATCACCGCTACAGCCCTTCTCACTCCGGACCAATCTGAGCGCTTCCTAAGAGATAACGGTACTGTTGCTCTCGATGGCTGCGCTTTCCATTATTCCATCTACCGAGCCCTTACGAGGTTCCTGGGAATGGACGGTAATCTGGCTGTGGCGTACGACCTTGACACCAACTTTGTGAACGCCTGGAACCAGATTCTGTTGGACAATGATTTCATAAACTCTCAAACTGACAACCTTGATCCCCGCCACATGTATGGCACTAGCAATTTTGATGTCTTCAGATGGCCCAGTCTGGCAAACGGAACCCAGCGCTCTGCGCTCGGTACCTTTGTGACATCAATGGTAATGCCAGGTTTGGTTATGGTAAGTCTTGGAATTCTTTATTGTTTATGCTATTCTTATCTGTCGATGACAGTACTACTATGGCGAAGAGCAGGCCTTCTATATTTACGATGACACGGCGAGCAATTATCTCTACGGGTACGTTGGTTCTTGGTAAGGGTCATTGACAGCTTCTGAACGATCGCGCTTCGGCCAGACGTCAAGCAATGCCCGGGAATCTAGCCTGGAAGCGCCATGGTTGCTATCAACTCGGTTCGGAACAGTATTTCAACATGCCTCTGGACAAGGCAACTCTCGGCTGCCACGACGACTGGAATGCCTTGGATCACTTCGACCCGACCGCAGACTCGCGCCGTCTCTTTGCTCAGTTCAACTACTTGCGAACCCAATTCGTTGCACTTCAAGATGGTTTATCCCTCACTGACCTTGGTAATTGGACCTACCAGATCCAGCGACCGGGCTCCAACGGAACCGATACTGAAATGGGCTTATGGAGTATCAGTCGTGCCGAGATGCCGAACGTTCAGAACTTGACTGGGACCAATACCGGTCAAGTCTGGCTTCTATACACCAATGAGAACTCGACGAAAACAAGGACTTATGACTGCAATAGTACGCTCTGGATCTCGTCTCCATATGAATCTGGGACCGTCGTTCGGAATCTCTTCTATCCATATGAGAGCTACACTCTCGCGCAATCTTCTTCCTCTTTTAACAAAGATGGTGGAGCACCTTGGACAGGATGTTTGGCGAACATTACCATGGATGGGTACGGTTTCAAAGCCCTTGTGCCAGACACCGAATGGATAGCTCCTCCTCCCGCCCTTACTGGATTCACTCCTGGTCACGACTACCGCATCAACAGCGAGACGAGTGGTGCCAGTGTTGATATCTCGCTTGAGTTTAACACAGATATGGACTGCCAGAGCGTCACGCAGAGTATTACGCTGAGCATGTCAGGGATCAATGGCGGCTCGACGCCATCCATATCTAATGTGAACTGTGGTGCTATGACCTCCTCTCGGAATGTTGTTGTCCAAGGGGTCTCACGTACTCAGTGGTCTTGGAACGCGACACTCACTAACTTCCCTGACGGCATATTGAACATCACTATAACTAAACCTTCTGCTAGCAATGGCAATACTACCGGGGTACGCTGATCTTGATCCACTTGTTGGAATTAATCTGAGCTTTTCTCCTAAAACAGTCTGTGGACACTCTCTTATTGCGCAAAGGCCTACCAAATAATGTAATGGTTTTCCCCGAGAATGACTACAACGCTTCTGCGCTCACTAAACAAGGGGACGACTACATGTTTACTCACTCAGCCTACGGAGCGGAAATGTTCCGATATTCATGGAATTTCGGGCAAAACTGGACAAACTGGACCACTTGGGAGGCCACCACGACGGTTAATCTAACGGCATTTGCAGATGCAAACTTATTCTGGGACGGAGATCACATCGTGGTGCAATGTAAGCATATTATCTCCCGGCGATGCTCAGCTCAATGACATTTTTTTAGACTGGAGCTCAGCTGTGATGTCCAGTTCGCATGTGGTACATAGTGACTACGGCTGGTCGGGATTTGCTCGCAGAGTGCCTCAGCTAATCGCTACAGGAGGTTTCAATGAAGTAAGTGATCAGAGTACCGAGTCTTTCGTCTACTTACACAGAACCTTAGTGGGGTAACAACAAAGGGATAGAGAACACCTTCAAGCAGACTGGGGACGGTCTTTGGGCGTTCACCTATATGTACTACTGGCCTGCCTATTTCCAGGTCAACGTCTGGGGCCAAGACAATTACTTCTACGGAGATGTTGACGGGGATGGTGTTCTCGATCGTTTAGCACCAAACAGTGGAGCCCCGAATTATCTGAACATGTCGGCTCCTCCCCTCCCTCATCTTTCCTGGACGGTCTTCGTCAATGACAGCACCATGAGTTGGTACTTGGAACCTCACGGCCGCGAGGGGGTAGCTGCTACTATGTATGCCTTGCTTGTGTCTATGCCTCTCATCACTGGTACCCTCGCTGTTCTGATCTTTATGTGGTCTTTCTATGGCATCAAGTACAATCAGTATGGTGTCAAAGCGAAGACCAGCTATTTCCCCATTCTCGGTGCGCTTGGAGGGAAATCGTCGAAGCACACGGAAAACAAGGATGGAGTCGTCGTGTCCGAAAAGAAGGTTCACCGTTCCAATACCGATATCATTGGCTGGCCAGAGGATAGCGTCAAGCGAAGAAAGGTTCTCATCGCCACTCTCGAGTACGAGATCATTGACTGGAAATTAAAAGTCAAAATTGGAGGTCTTGGAGTCATGTCTACTTTAATTGGGAAAGCCATGTCGGATGTTGATCTCCTTTGGGTCGTCCCAAAGGTCAAAGATCTGGAATACCCTGCAGGTGATCCTGCGGATCCCTTTGAAGTCATTATTTTCGGAGAACCGTATCTCATCGAAGTCGAGACACACACTCTGGACAATATCACCTACGTGATCCTCGATAGTCCGGTTTTCCGTGCTCAGACCAAGGCCGATCCCTATCCGGCTCGTATGGATGATTTGAGTTCTGCTATCTTTTATTCGACTTGGAATCAAGCTATTGCCGCAACCGTTCGCCGTTACCCTACGGTGGACGTCTACCACATCAATGATTATCATGGTGCCCTCGCTCCAATCTATCTGCTTCCGAAGGTCCTTCCCGTCTGCCTTTCCCTGCATAATGCCGAGTTTCAGGGCCTCTGGCCTCTGCGCACGAAAGAAGAGATGAAAGAGGTATGCTCGGCATTCAATATCACCAAAGAGCATTGTACCAAATACGTACAATTTGGTAACACTTTCAATCTGCTACATGCTGCAGCCTCTTTCATCAGTGTGCATCAGAAGAGTATCGGTGTCGCAGGAGTTTCAGATAAGTATGGGAAGCGTAGCTGGGCTCGTTACCCTGCTTTATGGACTTTGAAGCACGTCGACTCATTGCCTAATCCTGATCCTACTGATATCGCTGCGTTGGACGAGAATCCGACTGACGCCAAATCAGTCGTAATTGACGAGGTAGCAGAGGCGGCGCGTCCCGGTATAAGAGGCAAGCTCAGGAATGGGCTGGATTGAAGCAGGACCCTAACTCCGACTTGTTCGTGTTTGTTGGTCGCTGGTCAAAACAAAAAGGTGTTGATCTCATTGCTGACGTGATGCCTTCCTTGTGAGTGGTCTGTTTTATCACCCGTTCAAGGATCTTTAATCTCCGTTATGTTAGGTTGGAGAAGCGCCCCTCTATTCAACTCATTACCGTTGGCCCCGTCATTGACTTGTACGGTCGCTTTGCCGCGGAGAAACTGGCTCGTCTCATGGAAATATACCCTGATCGCGTTTATTCCAAGCCAGAGTTTACTGCACTGCCTCCATTCTTATTCAGTGGGGCGGACTTTGCGCTTATACCGTCCCGTGATGAACCCTTCGGTTTGGTGGCAGTCGAGTTTGGTCGCAAGGGTGCTTTGGGTGTCGGTAGTCGTCTCGGCGGATTGGGACTTATGCCCGGTTGGGTAAGTTTTATACTGCAACTCAGCTGCTGTTTGTCATTCATGTGTGCCATCAAAGTGGTTCCCTGTGGAGTCAAGCTCAACAGCTCATATGTTGTCACAATTGACCAAAACTATCAAGATGGCTCTGAAATCCTCAGAAGAAGAGCGTGCGATTCTTCGTGCTCGCTCTGCCGTTCAGCGATTCCCCGTCGTAGAGTGGCGGCAACGCATGGAAGATTTTCATCGACGTAGTATTATTGCCAGTCGTGATCAAGCTAGCGCAGACGCCTGGAGAGAGAGTGACTGTGACGGTGGTACTGGAGGCTTCCGTGCGACCGGCGAAAATGAAGACTGGAACCCCGTCAGTCAAGAGCAACCTTCTCAGCCAGGCTGGGATCATCTGGCTAGTCCTATGGGTAGTCCAAGTTTGAACAACTCGGTCGATTCCTTTGCTATGGATGATCCAGCGAGCGTATCACCTCGTCTTCATCCTGGCGATGATGATGATTCGTCCCGCAGTGGTGTAGATAACTCGCAAGGTTACGACGATTTCCTTAATCGAGCGAATCGTGCTATTGCCCGTGACCAACGAAATGCTCCTGATCCATTCCTCGACGCTCCCGGTGGAGACTTTAAACGTCCTGCTCGACCCTTTAGTTCCCACTCCCGGATGTCTTCGGCCTCATCATTGGCTGATGTGGCCGACGAACATTCGAACTCCCCATTGAATAAAGCCATTGCATCGGTAGGCTATACATCGCCTTGTGTTTGTTCATTTACTGACATTGAGGCAGTTCACGGACGCTGACGGTGGAGTTGCAACGGATTTTGTCCAGAAACTTCAAGAGCTGAACGCTAAGAACTCGGAACATGAACTTTCGATTGAAAAATTCCTTACGAAGAGTGAAGAAAAATTCTTCGATAAAGTCAAGAAGGACAAGATAAGCAGTGCCGCCAGTGTGCGATCTTCCCAACGCGACTCTGTTTGGGGCACCCCTGACCCTTCGGTGTATTCTCGTCCATCCTGTAAGTTGCTAGCAAGTTACTAGCTCTCGTAACGCAGGCTCTGACTGATTCATTCTCTAGCTCCTTCAATAGGAGGTAGTTTCCCGACTTCAGACTGGGATTCTGCGCAATCTCCACCCGAGGGAGCCCCAATGACTCGGCTGCAAGTTTTTATGACTCGCGAAATAGGGGGGTGGCCGCTTTATACTATTATCATCGCCCTTGGACAGGTCCGTATTACTCTGTCGATACTTTGATAACGGCTCATCGTTCTGCAGACCTTGTGTGCTACTAGTTTCCAGATCACTCTCCTAACTGGCCATAATTGGCAATCCAGTGTCGAATTGTATATCATCGGTGGTGTTTTCCTGGCAGCCTCTGCAGTGTGGTATCCATTATTCCGGCTTCGACCGTCAATCTACGTCCTTTCGGCCCCTTGGGTCTTCTTTGGTCTCGCCTTCTTCTTGATCGGACTACCATCTGTCTCCTCCTCCTTGAACGGAGCACACAAGATCCTATCCAGCATTGCGACTTGGTCATACGCGGTTGCGTCTGCTGCTGGTTTTTTATTCTTTGGTCTCAATTTTGGAGAAGAAGCGGGGGCTGCCACGGAGGTTTGGATGCTGCGCGCATGTATCGTACAAGGATCTCAGCAAATTTGGGTCGCTGTGCTCTGGTACTGGGGCTATAAATTAAACAGTGAAGCCAATGGTTATAGTAAGTAAACACCCGAGTCCGGGCTCTCCGTTTTACTGAATCATTATGTAGCCCCGCCATGGTGGATCTGCGTCATAGTCTGGCCGTTGGCAGCATTATGCTTCTTGTTCTGTTATCTTATGCTCCATGGTCTTCCAGGTACGCGTTCAGTGGGCGACTCATATTATAACATTTTAACGGCCTGCATTTTCTTGCAGAATACTATAGGCAGACTCCTCCTAAAGTTCCGAACTTCCTCAAAACCCTGTTCCGTCGAAGAATTGTCGTATGGTTCCTGATTTCAGTCATTCTCCAGACCTATTGGCTGAGCGGAGTAAGCGTAATGTCACCAATGCGCAATATCTTCGGCTAACGTTTGTCAATTTTTAGCCGTATGGCCAGAACTGGTTCTTCTTATGGAATTCCGATATCTCGACTTGGAAGACGCTACTCCTCGTGCTCGCGTTCTTCGTCGGCGTCTGGTCGCTCCTGCTTTACATCTTGACTTATTTCAGTAAAACCCATACCTGGCTGCTTCCAGTATTTGCTGTGGGTCTTGGGGCGCCGAGGTGGTGCCAGGTAGGCAAATTTCTGATTAAGACGGAGGTCTTGTCTGATTAGTCTCCTACAGATCTACTGGGGTGTATCTGGTATAGCAACATATGTTCCATGGGCCGGTGGCGGAGGACCCTACCTCGCTGTGGGACTCTGGTTATGGCTTGGGGTTCTGGACTCTATCCAGGGCGTAGGCCTCGGATTGATTCTCCTGCAAACGCTCTCCCGACTACATGTGACGGTGACATTGGCCTTTTCCCAAATTCTGGGCTCAGCTATCGTAATGATCGCTCGTGCGACCGCACCTGATGCTCTTGGCGCTGGCACAGTCTTTCCGAACCCTGGAGTATGGGATCCGCAGAACGGCCTTACCGGCAGTCCGATAGTTTCGCCTATGTTCTGGCTCTGCCTTGCTTTCCAGCTCATCGTTGTCGTTGGTTACTTCTGGTTCTACAGAAGAGAAGAGCTTGCCCGACCGTAGTCGCTCGAACATGGATTTCAAAATAGACTCTAGAATGGACGCCTTTATACTGGATTTGGTTTGCTTTCCGCGCTGGTACATGCTAGCGTTACTCTCTTTTCGCAATATTTGGGACAATGAAATATTTACTACATGATATTTGACTAAAAAATAATTGTATTTACTTTGCAGTAGATCTATAGAACAGGTCAGTGACCGTGTCATGTTAATGATTTCGATAGGATTTGATAGTCAATATCCTTGTCGTTCTCGGCACCTTCCTCATCGCCGTCGTGATATGTAGGGGAGCAAGGATCTAGCTGGAACCTTATTGAAATGTCAAAAACGCTAGCGCTTAAACAAAAATGATGAGCGTAGTACCCTATCGCTTTGTAAAATTCGAGGGCTGCTTTGTTCGCTATTGAAAGGAAAGCTGAGTTCCATGAGTTGGCAGGACAGACGAGAAACTGACCAGCTAGTACGGTTAGCATGACTTTTTCCATGAGCATCTTTCTACCAATGGTCTCGAGTGTACCGATGAGAAATCTACCGAACCCTTTATGCTGGTGCGCTCTATCAACCTGAAGCTCATAGCTGCAGAGTCTAAGAAGAAAGCGAGGATGAAGGAGAATCCACACAAAACACAGACCAGTATAACAAGTCTTCTCCGTCTTCGTGCTCGAAGCGAAAAGTAGAATAACAAACGATCTCGTCTGGATTACCCGCAGGAGTCAGCAAAATATATCGTGCCAAAACATGAAATAGTTCTGTTCGTTTATCGGAGGGAACCCAGCCCGTCGATGAATCGATGTATCTGAGAGTCCATCCACGAGTCACGGATGTAAGCTGAGCAGTGAACTTTCTGCGGGGCTTACAGACTCTGCATATTCTCTTCGAAAATGTTCCATATTTGAGAGCGCAAATTCTCAGACAGATTCGCTGCAAGATAGAATCCGCATTCAAAGCTAGAAATTATTGAGAATTTGTTAATAAAACAGACTGGGGGGTGGCCTACTTGTTCGGAGAGGGTCCGGCACCTTGAAGGATGCCACTGAGGTATTCTTGAGTGCACTGGAGAAAAGGTTGAGGTTGGGGGATGCTACTGGGCAGTAAAAAAGACCTGGTTAGCAAGCTTGACTGGTTTCGATCCGTCAGATAACGACATGTGGGCGCTTATTTATGTAAAATTTCTTTTTTTCACCACCAATCATGAAACTGGATGCGACAGATCTCCGCTACGTTACTTCCGACGAATTCAGGGTACTCACCGCCGTACGTTCCTACGACTACTTTCCAAGTGTCTACCAAAACCACCCTTTGTCAGGTAGAAATGGGGTCCAAGAATCACGAAGTAGTACCCACCTCTTTGATCGCTCAAATCTCAGGTTTACGCAACGGAGGCGTGAACAAACTCATTGGGTCTTTGGCAAAAAGAAACCTCGTAGCAAAGGTCCAAAACTCTAAATGTAATTAATCACCCATCCCAGCTTTGCTTTCGAATTAACATTCGAATAAGACGACGGCTACAGATTGACATACGGAGGTTATGACTTTCTCGCCATGCGTGCGCTGTCAAAGAGAGATTCTATGTACTCTGTTGGCAATCAGATCGGTGTAGGAAAAGAGTCAGGTCACTCTTATTCAGTATCAAGCCAAGGGCAATCTCAGCTAATTCTAATTGACTAGATATTCATATCGTCGCTGACCAGGGAGGGAATGAGATGGTCCTAAAGTTACACCGGTATGAGCGGTTTGACTCGACACTTGACATGCTTTTCCGAACGAGAAACCTCGCAGATTGGGTCGGATCTCGTTTCGAACAATCAAACAGAACAGGGATTATCTGGGCAAGCGAAAGTCTGCTTCTTGGATGTATATGTCTAGATTGGCGGCACAGAAGGAATGGGCTTTCATGAAGGTTTGGTGCCTTGTTTGTCATCGGACCGTCGTTTTACCTTCTTCCAGGTTCTACACGAACACGGCTTTCCTGTACCGATTCCCATAGACCAAGCTCGTCATTGTATTCTTATGGAATTCATCGACGCATATCCTCTGTCAGTGAATTGTTAAGTCACTCGACATTTGATTAACGCTCTCGTCAGTCGACAGATGGCCGACATACCTTCTCCCGGTAAACTGTATTCCTCTCTTATGGACCTCATCGTGCGGTTTGCCCGGGCAGGCTTGATACACGGTGACTTCAATGAATTCAACATTCTCATCCGGCGCGAGACCGGTGAACCGATTGTCATTGATTTCCCTCAGATGGTTAGCACGTCTCATGAAAATGCTGAATGGTCAGCGGTGGAATCGTGTCCTTTGATCGCATATCTGTTGACTTTATCAAACGCAGGTATTTCAATCGTGATGTCGAATGCATAAAGACTTTCTTCCGCCGCCGATTCAAATACGAGAGTTCCCTGTATCCAAAGTTCAATCGCATATCAACAAATGAGGAAGGAGAGGAGGACTTTAGGCTCGATGTCGTGGTTGCGGCAAGCGGCTTCAGTCGGAAGGAGATGACGATTCTGGAAGAGGTGAGAAATCTATAATTTCTTTCCCTCTCTCAAACTTTGGAATATTTTCTCATGTCTATCAAACGCAGTATATGGAAGAAGTGAAAGATTCCGGATTTGAACAACACAGTATCTCCGAAGAGGGTGAAGGAGAAGAGGAAGAGGACGAGGAAAGGGAAGAAGACGAGAAAGAGAAGGTGGGCGAGGAAGGAGCAGGACAAGAGCCGTTTCTTCGAACAGTGACTGACGAAATCGAAGTTCCAGATTGGACTCATTCAAGATCAACGTCCAATGAGGGGCCACCTGATACTGACCGCGAAAGCATTGGAGACCTATCGAGATCTCCTCCTCGTTCTCGGGTGCATTCGCCTGCCCCCACAGACAACACAGTCCGAGATATCAAGGACATCGTGAAATCAAATCTTGAAAAAACGCGGACGCAGCAACAGAGGAAATATCACTCAAAACGTAGTACCCACCGAGCTGGCCGCGCTCGTGGCAGTAAGGCAAAACAAAACCCAAATACTGCAGCGAAGGATTGGGATTTCTAGCTTTAAAAATATTATGAGTACTGTAACATGTGTGGTAGCGCCTTAGCCTCGCAGTAGCTAGCTGCCGAATTAGGAAATTTGTTGTTCTTTGTTTGACCCTTGCTTTGACGTCCATCTGTCTCTCTCTGAGCTGTTACCGATATTCGCTGCTAAATCATTGTATCGCCATGGAACGCGCAGATTTGGAAACTTACCAAGTTCAATTATCCCAGGTTGAAACAGCTCTCCAGGCGGAACCAGACAATGAAGAACTCGCCTCTCTCCGAACCCAACTGCAGGAGCTGATCAACCTCACCAAGACGGCGATTGCTCAGGCAGAAGAAGCTTCGTCTTCCAAGGCCGAACCTTCCCGCAAAAGCTCTTATCAGACACCGGCTATAGCCTGGTCCGCGGGGGATGAATGCATGGCTAAATACTCATCGGATGGGGCTTGGTATCCGGCTCGTATTACTTCGGTGGGAGGGTCGGAGCAAAATAGGGTTTACAATGTGGTGTTTAAGGGCTACAACTCGACGGAGCAGGCCAACCCGTCGGACCTAAAACCTCTGCCGACAAGTCACACCAATCCAGCGTCGGCGACGAAACGCAAACACGAATCGGACGAAGAAAAGGAGCGGAAGAAGAAAAAAAATGAGAAGAAATTGGAGACGAGGGCGGCTAAAGCTAAAGAGCAGAATGCGAAGCAGGCTACATGGCAAAAGTTTGCCAAAAAGTCGGAGAAAAAGGGTGTGCATATCGCTGGTGTTGCTGGAACCAGTATATTCAAAACGCCAGACAATCCTCTAGGCAAAGGTTTGCACCATTCCGGATGTTCCAATCTGTTTCCTTGTACTGAATCTGCCTCTAGTGGGAGTCACTGGAAGCGGCAAAGGAATGACCCAGGTCAATTCCATGGGTAAGCATAAATTTGCACCGACTGGCGACGACAACTCATAAAAGGTATATTGCCAAACTTTACGCAAAAGACTACTTTCTTACATGGTGTTTCATCACAGGACTGGTCATTCTAATGTAGAGATCGTCGTCGCTCATGGCATGTGTGATGTTCTTTATCTTTTTTTAAATCTTATAACAACGAGGCCTTACCATCTTTCCATTTTGCGCTTTTTTTTTTGCCATGCGACACAGACCGTCGCCTCTTCATCGGAGATAGCATCTGCTTTCCTCTGTTGAATATCGGCGGTGTGGGATGGAGATTGCGAACAGAAAATGTGAATGAGTCCAATTTTTTGACGTCCGTTCCTGCTCGATCGTACACTGATGAGGACTGCACATCTGGAGGGGGACAGCGGTGCCACGTTCCCTCAATGTGTTGCGAATTTAGCTTCCATCTTTGTTGTGAGCCGCAATACAGTGAGTACGTTGGATATGAATACCCTGACGGTTTAATAAAACCTTGTCGAAATGATGACTATGAGTCGTAGCCTCTCTCTCAGGTGCTCATGGGGGTCATGATATTATGGAATATTCATTGAAAGGATATTTCCACAGATGGACTTGGGCCAGACGATACTTTGGCCGGTCATGATCAGATGTATTTTCTACGTCAGTTTTTTTGCCATTCCTCTTCGAAGGGACCTCATCATGTAGTTGGAGGTATAGTATGCTACCATATACAGCAAATAAAAAGAGGAATGTTTGAAGATTGACTTGGCTGAATAGGTTACACTAAACTTTGAGCCATGGCGAGTATTAGTTTTTGTTGGGATAGTTTCTCAGGGAGTTCAAATTCTTCTCGAGTCCCTCGTTCTGGAACGAAGGTGATAAATTTTTTGTCTTTCTTTCGCTTCCCGGGTTGAATTTACACTCACAGCTCTTTTCAACTCCAACAGTTTCATATTGAGGTTCGAAGCTTCATGTTGTAAGCCCGCTATCATACTCTGATGAAAATGAGATCAGTCCCCCCCCAAAAGTTGAAAGGAAATGTAGCAGCTACCTTTGCTGTCTTGGAGTTTAGGCCTTTGAAGGCGTCGACTTGATCAAAAGAGACAGGCCAGAAACCGAGACGCAGCAGCTCGACATGAAGCCGGTCGATGTGTGCTTCGAGGGAGGCTGTTGACCAAAATTGACGATTTCCGTTTCGTGAACTGTTTTGAACTGCTCACCCAAATATATAGTTCGTCTGTGGGGAGCTCCCAATGCTGCTCTGGGCGCGCTTGGATCAGCCAGTGATGAGGGCAAGGTATTGGAAGAAGAACTAACATTTCGTAGGGATGGAAGATATCCTTTTCGAGCGCGTGATTCCACATCTTTCGACGCGGTTTTTCGACCTCTCTCTTGGCGTAGAGGCGAGCGTAGGGATGGGCCACATTGAGCCGGGACGAGGCTGAGCCACGAGGCTGGGCAGGGGCGGCGGGTTCTGACTTTACGACGAGGGGGGGCGAGGCCATGTTTGGGGCGGAGAGAAATCTGGATGGCTTGATTATATGGCGATTTGGACGAAATCGGGATGGCACATCTTGGACAGACCTCAATGGGTAATACCCACGGTCAAAACGCCTGCCCCGTCGTACCTATATATTCCACATCTCCGCCTACCTTCCTTACCCTCCCATGGACCCCGTAAGCATCTTTTCTCTTTCTTTTCCCCTTCTTTTCTTCATCTTTCCTCAGATGTATTCTTACGATCTTGGATACGAATGGGCTCTCTCTTACCACGCCAACTACGGATACCATGAGCCTCAGTGGCCAAATGCTCCACAGGAAACTCTCAACTGGGCTCAGGCCTCATACCCAGTCCAAGCGGCTGCGAACGTCGAGTTCCCATACGGACATAATACCTTGCCCCTGCACGCCCCAGTTCCACGTACCGGAGCACCACCGATTCTTTTTACTGACACCAAGAGTCAATCAAATCCTCATAGGCCGATGTCACCAGTCACTTCTTACCATTCTGTCTCTTGCTCCGATATCGATGGTAAAGTAGCAACCCAAAGAACGTTTCTGACTCCATGTGAGCTACTCGATGAGCTCAATCACCGCAATGCTATTTCCACATCGGACGCTGCCACTCCCCATCCCGTGTCTCCGACGAGCTCGTCCAGTCCTGTCATTCGCAACGCCAATAACCCATCCGACTCGTCAGTAGAGACCTCACACTCGTAGCAATCGCTCTTACTCTCTGACTTTTCTTAAGCGAGGCCATCACATCGCATGAGCGGAAGCGGCAGTATCTCGAATGCATCGAACAGTATATCGCGTATCTCCACGAGCAGCTCAAATTGGTTGGCGCAGTCCCCCTTCCTATCGAGCGCGTTTCCAACTATCGTGGTATGAACAGTCGAAACGTCAGAGTATGTCCTTTTTTTCATAATTTCCTCGTCAAAGCACTCATGGTCTGGTACCAAGACCCTCCTTGCGTACATGGAAAATTCCAATGCAAAACTCAAAGCCAAAGCCCGGGCTGAAGAGCAGCGTGTATGTATATCTCACGTTGAAACTCCACTGGAGCAAAGCCACTGATGATTTGTTTTTATCAAGTTCCTCACACTTCGAGATGCTTATCTCCGTCAAGAAGATGGAGCTCGCTCAGACTTGAACGAGGTGCAAGAATGTTTCTCATCTCCCAGCCCTTCTTCTACTTCAGCCAGTGTTCGCTCTTGAAAGCTACATACTTTACTTTATTATGTTACTTCATAATGTCCAGAGTAGTTTACAGACTGGGGGAAAAAGATACGTTCACGGAGATCGAGAGAGATTGCACCCTCATCTTAACAGTGCCTGTTTTACACATCCTGATAGGGTGGCAGGTCGTCATCATCATCACTCTTCTTGGACGATCCATCTCCGCTAGTGCCAGCATTAATATTAGAACCCTGTCCAGATCTCAACAGCTTCTCTCTTTCCTCACGCTCCACTCTCTTCTTCTCTTCTTCGGCGCTCTCATACGTGGGCGCCGATGTCATTTCACTTGTGTGTGCTTGAGAGTATTCCGCCGCCAGCCTTTTCTTTTCCTCTTCCGCACTTTCCCACCTACCGGCTCCGTCAGTAGCAGGAGAGCCTAGGGCACCGAAGCTTGTGGGAGGGACTGCATTGGCAGGCAAACCTCCACTTCGGGGACCAGCCGTGGGAGAGGCCGCTTTGACATCGCGGAGGGAGCCACTGGCTGGGCCAGGTCCCGACTCGGACACAAGTGGAATTCCTGTCTCCGCGATAGTGGGAGCGTCACTGATCGCTGGAATGGACGTCCGCCTCAAGGGATCAGGAACTGATGCCACGCCGGCACCCGAGAAAGGAATGCTTGGGGAGCTCGAGGGAGGAATCGGCGCGGGAGAGAGATTTAGAGTGGACGGGTTGATCAGAGGCGATTGACTCTTGAATGGGGGAGAGGTCGACACGGATGAAGTTGAATGGGTACCGGGTGGCAAGGTTGCGCCAGAAAGGGGAGGTGTCATGGGCACATTGGATTGTGTGGCTTCTGACAGACTCGACAATTCACTGGCATGGCTCTCCCCAAAGCTTCTGGTATCGGATCGGCTTAGATCAGACCCAGTAGCATTGGGTGGCAAATTTATATGGCCAGTCTTGTAATTATCGAGGGCTCTTTGAAGAGAAGCGCGCGCGGCGCCTGTGACCTGCGCTCCCGTATAGGGTGATTCTGCAGAAGGCGGAAGGGTAGGCAGGGCTTGAATGACGGGATACGCTGCCTGAGAGAGAAGGACGAGCTTCTCGCCATACTATGTGTATGTTAGGACCTGATTGTTTATTTGAGTGAACAGTAATTCTTACTTCGCGAATAGCATCCCATTTTAACTGTTCGCTTTCACGAGCGCCTTTCCTCTTCAGCAGTTCAATCTCTTTCTCCTGTGGGGCGTCGTCAGCTTCCGCTTTCTTGATCTGTTCTTTGAGCTCTGCAATCTTCTTCTCCGAACCTCTCTGGTTTTCATGTTCCAATCGGGTGAGCTGCTGATGCAGACCAGCACGAATGTTACGCCTTGGGATGATGGCTTGCTCTGCGTCACGAAGAATTTTGAGAGGTGAGCGAGCCCCATCCAGCTTCACAGCCAAAGAACTGGTCAGAGATCCCGACACAAAATTGAGATAAGCAAGGCGGTCGGTGACTGCAGCGAGAGTAATAAGACATAAAGATAGAGCTTGGAAACCGGATATTCACCATCTTTCAGATCATCGTCGCAACCTTGGCCCCAAGTGTAAAGCTCTTTACTTTGGGCCTTTTGATCTCGCGATAGACTGTCGAGATCGAGTGCGATGCCCTTTTCTGTAGTAATTATTTTTTGAACTGGGCTTGTTGAAGATCTTCAGAGGGCGAAGATGAGAGATATATAAGAACCAGAGGTAGAAAAGTCATTACCCATATTGTTGCTGGAATGTCCGCAGCTGATGACCTAGAGCTTCGAGGGTAGGATTCTTGTGAGCAAGGCCGGGCTGCTGAGCACTAGGATCTGGCCTATGGGAGCCAGGGATATGCTCAGCGATAGCAGACTGAGCTTTATCAGCGAAAGAAGAAATAAATCCGGGGACTGGCATGACAATGGTGTCCAGTAAAGGTGGAAGGACGAGTTCAAGGTCGTTTACACCATGCTGTGCCACGCCCGACGATTTTATTGACCAGTTATAATCAAGCTATTGATTTGATCTCAAAATCTCAAAATCTCAAGCGGTGAGCTTCCTTCCCGTCTTCCCTTTCTTCTCAGAGTCTCTATGCGACAAAAATTCCACTTCAGTGGCCAGCGGCCCTCCCAATTTCGCGAGCTCATTGTAACCCAACACATTCGTCTTGAAATGTCGCCCAATGGCCATGATTCAATCTCGGAGTCTATTGTCATCGTCAGAGCTTCCCGGCGCAAGACTCGTCCATATCGAGATTCGGTAAAATTGGGGGCGGGTTGATATCCAGTAATCAACGAGCTTGGGGAGGAATGATCCAGGGTCTCGCCAATTGCACCCAACATCTGCGTGCGAAACCTTATTATTGAGTATGGAGTAGAGAAGCATACCGCATCTGATCCACATGTGGTCTTTCGGTAGCTGAATACTCCATTTTTGCGTCGTCCTCCCAGGCGGGCATGATCCCTTCCTGTGAAAGAGTTGATGTTATATGTAACACCGATAAGAGAAACAAGATTGCCTTGAAGAGGTAGTCTGTGACAAATTAAGCGAGAAGTAGAACATAAAGACTGTGAGGGGACGTACAGTTTTCTTTTTGGGGTAGGTTCGAAGGCGGAACAATGTTGTTATATAGGTTCAATTTCTGCTTTTCGTCGTTGGAGAATCGAACCAGAGAGTCCAAGGGGAAGACAGCGGGTGCTGAAATATTTACCGATGAGAAAAGAACGAGGGAAATACGGACTCCTACTTTGACATTAAAGTTTTTGCTGTCAGTGAAAACTGTCTTGATGTTATCTGCCTGAGCCTAGCTTGTGAAACTTCAGCTGTGGGTGGTACATTTTCTTATAGAGAAGAAACCTGGTGTACCTCCATATTGACTTCCTGCACCTCCAGATTAGACTGGTCATCGACGGCACGAGAGAGCTCAGCTCTTTCGGAATTAGAAGCCATTGTTGAAATAAATAAAAAACAAAAAAAATAGTAATTCGTATGCTGCAAGGGGGGATGGGGGAAAAGATTACCGGTCTCCCGGCTTTTGCCGGCCGAGACGGTGCTCATTTTTGCTTTGCCGCTTCCTTTTCTCTTTCATGCATGAATCCTATGCGAAGCTTATCGGCGCCGCGACGGGCTCAACAATGACAGCCTTGACGAGTAAATGTTTTTGTTTTACGACCTTTACTTGTGCTAATCTAGAATTTTGTTCAGTGACGCCATTTGATGTAGTCAAAACTAGATTGCAGACCCAACGACCGGTAGAACGACCTCTTGTATTTCCACGACCTCCAAGGAACTTATGTTGCCAGCCTTCTGGTCTGCCCTGTGTGCGCAATATGTCTTCTCTAGCCAGACCTCTCGCAGCGGAAGAACTCGTATGTGTTTGGGAAAATGGTGTATTCCGAGCAGAACGAGTGAATGGTTTCTCAGACGCTGTAAAACGTGTATGGAGAGCTGAGGGCATGCGAGGATTGTGGAAGGGAGCTGGAACCACATTGTAAGCTTACTTGTTTAGATTTCGATTTCCCAGCTCAACCTCCGCTTCGCAGACTCATTGGCGTTCCCTCTTCCACTTCGTACATGATGACATATGATCATTTGCTAAAAGTAACCTTGCCACCTTTCCTTCCAGCACCCATCGTTCCTCTCGTCGCAGGCGTACTTGCACGCAGTGCAATATCGACACTAGCCTCACCTCTGGAAATGATCCGGACAAATTTGCAGTCCACCCCAGTCTCGGCCGACAAACCACATACTCTTCGTTCCGTTCTCATGTCCTTCCGAGAGCTGGTTCGAAGGCAAGGCCTTCCTGTGCTCTACCGTGGCTTGGGCCCTACTCTATGGCGTGACATACCGTTCTCCGGCTTTTATTGGGCTGGTTATGAGTCTCTCAAACAATCTTTTACGCGGCACGGTCATCAAGGTATTTGGGTAGCATTCGTCAGCGGAGCCGTCAGTGGCTCCGCATCTGCCCTATTGACATCTCCGATGGACGTTATCAAAACACGTCGTCAGGCCCTTGTCATGGCTGGAACTACGTCTGAGATCACCGCTACTTTTCCTCTAGTCAAACACATTATCCGCTCCGAGGGTCTAAATGCACTTTTCGCTGGGCTCACCCCTCGAGTTGCCAAGATTGCTCCGGCTTGTGGAATTATGATCGCATGCTTTGAAGTGGGTATTCATGCTTTCCGAGTTCCGAGTTCCTTCTGTTGCTGACGTAGCTCTAGGGCGTCGGACTGCTACTATCCCATCATTAGAAGGTTCCATTGCATTACTGATAGACTCAATCATCCACTGTATCATGTACGGAGAGCGTGCTAATATCTGTATCCACATTGTAATTAGATCTAATATCCCCCCTTGACATATATCTACCTCGTAGTCCGTGTGCGTGTAAAAAGGTACACTGATTTATCATCCTAGACGATGCATCTGTCTGGACGCCTTTGAGAGCTTGTCCCCGACAAGATCAACCTCACCAGACAGCCCATCCAGCATAGTAATTTGCTCCCCTATCTCAGCATTGATCGCCTGCCCAAGGTGTTTCTGTCGACTAAGAATTGTGCTCAGCTGACTGAGCTGGTCATCTTGCTGCTGCATCTGGACCTGCTGTAGGCCGAAAAGGCCAACATTGTCTAGGGGTCTCGTCACCTCAGTCTCCTGAGGTTTTGAGGGTTGGCCAAACACTCGGGTCACACGAGTGAATGTGTTGGTCGGTCCAAGGAGCGTCTCTCGGTCAGAAGCAGAAGCAGAATTCATAGAAGTAGGTCCGCTGGTGCTTGTATTTGAGCGAATAGCCTGCCGCGCGACCGTTACCATTTTCCCCAGTTTCTCGCAATCATCCTGCAGTCGAGCTACCATATCGGTCCGCCTCTGAAGTTCCCCTTCGCTCATCCCGCTCATGGCCAGCTCGTGGAGCCCCTTTCCCAACGTCCCTATCCTCGCCAAAACACCTGCAAGCTTCTGTTTAGCGGCAACGTTGGATTTATGTGACGCATTAACATCGCCTTGGTCAGACAGGGCTTCCCGTTTATTGATGTCTGCGCGTACATCTCGCAACCGATTCTGAAGTTCCTGGTGCTCTTCCAGCCAAGATGTTAATGTAAAATGTGTCGGTGCTCCCCCTAAAGCGCCTGGGTTTTTTCCAATCGGCACACCCAAAAATGATTTGAACGCAAGAGCCTCCCGCCATTTGCCCTCCTTTGCGCCGATTATCGCGCGCAAGTAAGCCTCTAAGCCCGACTTTCGCTCAGCCAAAAGGGCCGGGTCATTGTGAGAGCGTAATATAGAGTATTTGTGTTTTGGTGGTAAGGGTGCAGGAGGTGGAAAACCGGTGCCTTTCACTAGCTCGACATGAAGATCATCGAACTCCGAGTAACGGCGCCATATTGACCATGCCCGAACATGAGCGCGCACGTCTATCTGATATACAGTGTGAGGTTTGGGTTCCAGACGCTCCTGATAACCGACGATGAGCACAGATTGTATGGCAGCCATCAATCAAAAGGAGAAAAGAGGAAGAGGTCATGTGATTGGAACAACGATATACAGCTTTGACAGCTTCTACAAAAGGAAACACGCGAACCACTCTACTCTGTTCTGGTGCCGCTACACAATACAAATCGCGCCCCGGCTAGGTAATATTGATGGAGGATAATCCCAAATACTGACCATCCGAGCCCTCTTGATTTCAAAAACTGCATAAAACCGGGAAAAACGTCTGAGCTAATGTCCTCTATCTCGACATTTTGGAACCCAATCTCCTCGAGGCCTTGCACGTATTCTTGGATGGATATGGCATTCTCCTTCGGCATGAGCCTTAAGAATTGACGGCTGAGTCGCGCCCTCCAATTCATGGGAAGTGAATCTGCGAAACAAATGTCGGCCAGAGCAATTCTCCCGCCTCGCTCGAGATGGTAAAATGACTTTTTGCAAGGGAATCACTGAGATCATGGTTTCCGACGCACACTACCAGACGTACCTGGCGCAAAAACTCGTCCCTCGTTTTAAAATGATACGCACAATCGAGGGCTATTATAGTATCAAACTTGTTGTGCGAAGAAGGATTGAAAGGGTGATCCAAGGAACTAGATGTTCGAAAAATCGCATCGCCGACGTGTAGAGAGAGCTCGGTCCCTGGAGTTGCCAGTCGCTGAGAGCGCTCAACGGAGCGACGATGATGTAGAGGAATGCTTGTAATTCCTACAAGATGGGATGGACGCGGGACAGATGAATGTGTAAGGAGAAGAATGAGTGATTCCCCGGTTCCATGTCCGACGTCTACTCATTGACAGCAAGTCACCGTGACAGATATTGCTTAATAAAAAGATACTTGCCTAGAACCTTCCCTTTCTCTCTACATTGCGCAATTTGAACGAGCTTGAGAGCAAGAGCTGGATTTGGGGCGTAGTGTGTAACTTTGTCCAAAAAAAAAAAAAAAAAAAAAAAAAGACTACTAGCCTTGACAGGCGTCCGGAAAAACATTAGTGTCCTGGTTCGGTGTACATTAGACCATTATAGGTCGAACACTTCCTGAGCTTACCCTCCAATAACCCATGTTGAGCCATTCCGTCTTTGCTTCATCCTCGCCTGGACGTTGATTGAACGAGAGGTGGAATAGTCCATATGGGTCGTTCTGCTGACGGTAGTACCACCAAGCTGCAGCAAGGGAGGCAGCAAACGCGCAAGCAAGCGTAGACTGCATTGTGTACCAGGTACAGATTACGATAGTGTGGTATCTGGGCCTCGTACCAGATTATTTCGCCTTTTCAGCCAATTTATTCCCAACAGTCGCGTATGCGATTCTGTGAAAGTGGATACAATAAAAGGGTAGAGCAGGGCGAAGCAGCCTTGGTCAGTGATAACGACGTAGCAGAACAACAGTCTTGACGCACGAATGGTGGCCGATTTCGAAATTTCAATGCATCCGTCTTCATTCCTTTTCGCCCGCCATTGCTAGCTCAGCGTCGTCCCTGTGCCTTCTTCTACGACTTCAAATTCCACTATATATCTTATCTTCATCGTGAACAAGCCCAGAACACGATAAACGTCATGAAGGGTGTAGAGGGTGAGGTCGGGAAGGATCTAGCACTTCACATTTGGTTACCAGCTCGTTCAGGCTGCTAGTGCCGGGGGATAAGTATTCTATGACGAGTTTCGCTGTATGCAAGGAAGACGGTATTTGCAGCTACACACTCGGAAATTCCGGCCACCCATGATGCATGAAGTCTTGGCTTTATAGCATGTACAAAAGATACAACACAAACTAAGCAAAGGATATCCAAAAGCAAATCGTAAAACAACACATATCTCGGACACGCGGTAGGGGGACTGTAAAGGATACGACGATTCCACAGTAGCTTTAAAGCAGCGCCCAAGTATCTATGGTTGGCTGGGAGCAGAGGGTGAAGCTGCTGCGCTCGGTATGGAGGGACTAGGCGCAGATTCTGAGGACGTTCCGCTTGTTGCTGCTTGAGTCTGAGTCTGCGCCTGTCGCTCGTGCGAGAGATCACCCATGATATACCGCAGAACGTCGCTGAGAGTTATGATACCCATGAGGCGACCTTTTCTGCCTCCTTTTCGTTCTTCCTCCTGGGAACGCCAAGGTTGCGTTAGGATGACTGACGAGAGAGGATGTTCTGACAACTGACCTCTCCTTCTACCACGACGAGTCGATGTACTCTGCGCTTCTTGATTAGCTGCAACAGAGTACCGAGCGAGTCCGAGGCGGTACAGATAACGACACCAGGAAAGTCTGCTGACCTCTGTTTCAAGGCTTCCGATATCTTTAGATCCAACGATTGGTAGGAACCTGAACGGACCAAGGTCTGCGATGTACATGGATTGATTGAGGGTTCATTTTCTCAAGACCATGATAGAATTCACATACAATAACATCAACTGTTTCATACAAGTTGACGACAATCCCATCTTCGTTGATGATTGGTACCGCAGAAATTGACCGCTCAGAAAACATGTGAACAACGTTAAAAACGGTAGTATTTAAAGTAGCGGTGGCGATGGGATGATAGGGGTTTTGACCTTCGGGAAGATCGTTTGATGAAGGTGTCGCAACGTAAGTGCCAATCCTGAGCCTTCGGAGGGGAAGATTGAGTTGCTGAATCTCTCGATGACACTTGATAAGGATCAGTTTCGCAGAGCATGAACAGTAATGACATGACAGACATTTATGGCGATGAATTTGAGTAAACGATACTGGGTCAATGTGGAGACGATGACTTCGTGACCAGTTTCTGAGTCATAATCAAGGAGAGGTAATCGCCGGGCGTGTGTTTGGACGAGAACCTGAGCAGCTTCGTAGAGCGTGCTGGAGGGGTGTTTTCGGAGAAGCGGTGGTTGTGCGACTCCCAACTCGATCTCAATCTCTACAGTAGCGTGAGATCAATAGGGCATGGATATATGGCTTTAGGGTGCACACCTCGCAGCTTCTCAAGGCGCAGAGTCTCCACATCCTCTGCGGCAAAATCATATGACGCTGTTCTCCAGTAGTACTGGATTAGATGGATGATATCCAGAACGGTTAGCATGCCAGCAAATTCGGATTTTTCACTGTTCCACAATGGAGCCGAAACTACACCTGGGCGGAAAAGAACATGAGGGAACGACCTGAGCGATATTTGATGGCAGACATACTGTTCATGAGGAGGCACTGCAGAGCCCGCTTTACGCTGAGTTTTGTGTCGAGAATGATGAGCCGAAAACTAATAGGAAAGGCGTCGTAGCAGATACGGCCCTTGAGGAAAGATCGGATGGCGTGCAAGGAGGCATAATGACCGTCTTGAAGAGGAGGCAGATTTGAACCGGCTCTGCGTCTGGTAGATGTTCTGCGTCGTACAACGGAGGGGGAGGGAGGGAGCAGGTTTGGGTTGCTCATTGAGAATGGGCAAGAGAGCGTGAGAAAAGAGAATATCCGGTTGTCGGCAGGCTTGGTTCGGCACCCGGCACTCGGCAGACGCTTACCTCACTGCGATTCCGGAGTACGCCAACCATTGACTCTGCCCCAACACCATGGGCGTCGACCAGAACCTGCCTATCGAGGACAACTCGACGTGGCTGATCCTTCTTCCGCTACTTATTGTCCTTTCTACTTTCCTCTTCTTGCTCCTTCTCTTTCTCGTATGTTTGTTGCTCATTCGCCGCCGGCGGGGCATCGTCTTGCGAGACAGCGATGGCCCGGTCGACATGAGTCGAGAAGAGCTCATCGAGGCAGACGGAGGATTTGAGACCCTGGAGAATCGCTGGCTCGAGAATCTCACTGACGATACTGCTCGGGGGGCTTATATACGGGCAAAAGGTATGTATTTTCTCATCTTCATCATCAGCCACCTCATCATCTCTTTTCCTCAGAATATCAGCTTCAGTATCTACCCAACTCACTCCCTACGGACATAACTCTATCCCAATTTCTCTCTATCCAGGAAAAGGGCGTTTCTGCTTGGTCGTTTGAACCAGATTTCGACACTCTCAATTCTCTTCTCGTCCATGCGCGCACCGAAATCACTTTCCTTCCAGACCCAGCATCGGCTTCCTGTGTACAGTCTAATCTACCCTTACCCAAACTGAATGAAGTATACTATTGGGAAGTGAAGATGTTTGACCTCCCAGAATCCACTAACGTTGCTATCGGATTGGCAACTAAACCATATCCCTCATTCCGTCTTCCCGGTTTTAACCGCTACTCCATCGCTTACCATTCCAACGGCGATAAATCTCACAACTATCCCTTTACTGCTCAGTCTTTTGGATCTTCACTCAAGGAAGGAGATGTTTTAGGTGTCGGCTACCGGCCGCGTTCCGGCACTGTCTTCTTCACTCGAAACGGGCGCAAGATGGAAGATGCCTTTACTGGTCTCAATCGCTGGAATCTTTTCCCTACCATCGGTGCAGATGGGCCTTGCAGTGTCCATGTCAACCTTGGCCAAGCAGGCTTCGTCTTTGTCGAGGCCAATGTCAAGAAATGGGGACTGGCTCCAAGCGTGGGAACACTTGCCCCTCCCCCAGCATATGGCAGTGAACGGGGAAGCATTTTGCTAGACGTCGGCGGTCGAATCCGTTCTACATCTGGAACGCCTGAAGCCTCTTCACCTACTCCGACCCGTCGAAGTCATCGCTCGAGACGCCCCCATCCCCACAGCGGTGAACGGACAGTCTCATCGCCATTGCGTACTGCTGAACCCATCACTCCTCCCCCCCCCATTACACCTATTGATGAAGAGCCTAGTAACAATGCCAATGCATCATCATCGCCCCGATACATATCCCCTACCGATCTGCCATTCCATGCACCGCCTAATTTAAATATTCCCTCATCTCCGGGACCTCATACCAATCAGATTGCACAGGACTCTGATTCGGATGATGGTCTTTCTTCGGTTGCCTCTACCTCTAGGCCATCATCCCCCAATGCCTCAGGTGCGATTAACCCCTTCTCTACGCCTCGGCGTATGCGTCGGTCTCTCACTCACTTGGCCGCATCCTTATCGGACTCAGGCGCAGAAACTTACATTCAGGTACACCTGCCTCCTGACTCTCCACTGAGTCCACCTCCTCCTACACCTAACCCACATGATATACATTTGCAGGCCCTAACACGGTCGGATCACCGTCGAACAGGCAGCCAAGTCGTTTCTTCATCTGGTGAAGACGATAGGCTGAATACTTCTGCGGCTTTCTCTAGACGAGATCCTCCGGCTTATTCGCCTTTGGATGCTCTGACTTATGCGGATGGCGTACATATCGACCTGCCCGCTGAAGTCATTTCTGCTGCCCTTGAAGGGAATACGCTACCAGCGAACATATTGGGTCAGGGAAACAGCTCGAGGTCGAGTGGACGACGGAGCCGGCGACGGTGACACCACACAAGCTTATTTGTAGGTTCGTGTCTTGCTCACGCCTATTTTCACGCCTCGAATTTTCACGCTCGTCCTCAGTTTATGCAAAGTATTGTAATAACCTCATTGTGTCCTTTCATCATTTAGAATGGTATTGAAACCCTTGCTTTGTCTAGCTACTCGGATCACATTGTACGCGTATCTATCATACTATTTAATAGTCCCGCAACAAATCATATTTGGTTTGTACAACGATCATACAGGATTAATGAGCCATGGTAAGTTATTTCACAAGTTCGAGGTGATCCACAGGTGTTATGGCATCCCCTAGTAGATATTTTTTCAGTTATATTGGTGTTTATTGGGCAAGTGGGCTATACCTTTTGGGTACTGTGATTTTTGTTTATTCCCCAAGAGGGTAGATGCTCCGACTTTCGTGTTTCCGATAGCTCTAGTCCAAATTCATCCCTTCGTTGCTGTGACGCCAATTCGTCACCTGAAATAACCCAACTTTGTGGTCGGAGAACTTGCCTCTGCGGTGTTTTCTCTACATCCTCCGCCTCGTTGCGTGGCGCTGGTAAACATGTGCATCCCAACTGCCAGAGCTTCCGCCGAGGCCATTTGGCCAACACCAACCAAAGAATAAAAATTACAACGACCAAGATGAGGACAATGATCACGCCAATCATCCTGTGCCCTAAAGACCCGGAATGAGCGACTTTCCCGGACGTATCTTCTGGAGAAGGGGTAGAATTAGAGTCTCCATTGCTGCTGCTATCGTCCGGGAGGGCCCTGAAGTGTAAAGCGAATGTGGACAAGTGAGCGATCATGGACGGGACTGAAGGAGAGGATACAAGTCATACTTTATGTTGTTGGGTGACACGGAGATTAGATCCTATTTTGTCGGCTTGAATTCCAGCCCCACAGCTTTGACACCCTGCGTGGAGCACAGCTTGTCATAATCTCAACTCCTTTCAGCACAGACGCTGCCTCTGTTGCGGATAATACATTATGTAACAGACGGATACTGTAGTTGAGCCGGTCGGCAGCGGTTTCCTAAATGAGACCACTGCTTCGGCGACGCCGTGCAGATCAACTTACATACTGATCGGGCTGATTTACCAGTGTGTTTCCAGTCAAGTCTTCCGCTCCTTGCAGCATTAAAAATCGCCTTCAATTGCGCAAGCACTATGAAAGTACACCTATCATCTAGGGTTCCAATCTCTTGGGGTCTCTTGGGAAAAGAGACGCGCGACGGATATTGTTTAGTTTCAAAAACAACATCAACACACGTTCCAGACCGATGCCGCCTCCACCATGCGGCGAGCAGCCTAGACGGAAACCATCCAGGTAACCTTTCATTGACTCCGGGTCGATACCTTTGCCACGCATCTGCTGTTCAAGCAGTTTTGGCTCGTGAATACGCTGAGCACCGGACAGAATTTCCTCTCCTCGCATGAAAAAGTCGTACGAATTGGACAGAGTCTATGTAGGGTGGCGTCAGCCTTTCGGAACGAAGAAAAAGTATAGACGTACAGGGTCGGTGGGGTCAGGCATGGTGTAAAAAGGACGAAGCTCCATCGGGAACTTGTCGATGATATAGTAGTCAGTCTCATATTTAGCCCTGACTATTCTGCCTAATCTTTTTTCGTTCTCAGTGCTGTTATAAAAGAAAGTAGTTCGGTCAAGTAGTCAAGCGCGGAAACGGTTGACTAACCTTATGTCGTCCATAGTTTCTCTCGGAACACCATCTTCAACAAGGAGGTTGACAGCTTCCTTGAACGTTAGTTTGAGTGTACCTTCTGGGCCTTCTCTCCACTTGAACTCTTCAGCAGGGAACTGTTTGTTAACAACTTCGATTTCCTTCTTGAATTCCTCGCGCAATCCACGAAAAAGGCTTAGGAAGAGACCGTCCAATAGCTCCATAACTTCGTGGTAGTGCTCTTCGATTGTCATCTCAAGATCAAGTCCCATAAACTCAGTGAGATGACGGTGGGTGTTGGAATCTTCCGCTCGAAAGACAGGACCGATCTCGTATACCCGCTCAAAGTCGGCGGCAATGGCCATCTGCTTGGCGAGTTGAGGAGACTGTGCAAGGAATGCATTACCTATATCGAAGACTGCTCGACAATGGATAATATATGTGTGTGTGCATTGAACCTGCCTTTGAAATAGCCAACTTTGAAAACGGAAGCACCGGATTCTGTCGCCGCACCCTGGAGTTTTGGACTGTGGATTTCGATGAAGCCGTTCGAAGCGAGGAACTGACGAAAAAGATCGCCCACGGCAGCTTGAAGTTTGAAAATAGCTTGATTGGTATGGCTCTGGTTTATCGATTAGAAAGGCATCTCAAAAGATCAAGAAAGCTTGTACCCGGAGGTCAACGACGCGATTATTTAGCCTAGTGTCAAGAAGAACACGGTTGAACTGACTTCCAGAAGCTTCGATGTCAGCCTCTGCGCGATCGGCGTCTTCGACAGAAAAGGGTAACACAGCTTCTACTCCGGCAATGAGAAAGAGCTGTAATAAATTAGACCCCCAGACAAAGTTGAACCAAGGTACCATACTTTTGAGACGTCAATCTCTACAGTGCCAATAGTAGCACTCTTGATGGTTTCAGGCGATTGTTTCACAAGACCTTCCACAAGGACGATACTTTCTGTGGCCAGTCCAGCCGCCCACCTGACCATTTGCTTTGATACCTTCTCGGGTGTTACGATCATCAAGGCTTGCACTGATTCGGTTCGTTGACGAAGATTTAGAAACACCATTTTACTCCCTTGTGCGCGGGAGTTGTGGATACGTGCTCGCAGCAAGACAATCTCTCCTACTCGCGAAGAAAGAGATGATAAATCGACACGGGGTATTCGAGGACGGGATTGGGACTGATGAAGGGGGAGAGGTCCATAAAACTCTGCAGCATAGTCCTGGCGTGTGTAAGGGCCGATCCTCAAATGATACTAAAACCACTCACGACTTCGGCAGCAGTCTTCTGAGCGGCGAGTTCTTGCTGTTTAGCGGCCTTTTCTGCAGCTTTCTTCTCCTTTTCGGCGGCTTTTGCTCGTTTCTTTAGCTCGCTTTTGGAAGGACCATCCTGACCTTCAACTTCGGGTCTAACAGAGTGAAAAAATTGGTAGTGCATAGAGGATATACGCTCACTTACTGAGGCTGTTTGGTAGGTTCTGTGGGGTCAGACATGGAAAAAGTCAAGTTGTTATCAGATCAATCGGCCCGATAAACTCCGAAATGAGCGCCCAAGTCCCGTGCGGCGGTAGAGTGGCGCAACTTAATTGTTCCGTAACGCTCCGCTCTGCTTTTTTAGTTTTCTCCACTTGGTCCACCTTGTTCTCATACCCCCATGTTCTCTCTTGCTCGCCATTCCGCGCCTCTCAGCTTCACAGCGAGGCGTGCTATCTCTGTTTTTGCCGCCGTTCCTGCTGGCCCTCCAGATCCCATTCTAGGCAATTGTAGTCTTTTCTTTCTACCGTACATTTTCTTAACAATTCTTCAGGTATCACCGAGGCATTCAAAGCAGACAAGGATCCCCTCAAAATCAATCTTGGTGTTGGCGCGTACAGAGATGAGAACGGCAAGCCCTACGTCTTGAGCAGCGTCAAGAAGGTGCACACCCTTTAGTCCACTCGGTCTTCGCAACTCACGTTTTGATAGGCTGAAGAGACCGTTGCCAATTCCAAACCGGACAAGGAATATCTTCCTATCACCGGCTTCGCCGAATTTACCAAAAACGCTGCCAAACTTGCCTACGGAGCTGACAGCGCTCCCTTGGTTTCAGGCTCAGTACGTGAAGCAGAAACGCGAAGGTGCTTCCAGTACTTATCATATCATAGATCTCTGTTGCCCAATCTATCTCAGGGACGGGTGCTTTGAGGATTGGTGGAGCATTCCTCGCGCGTCATTACCCTCACTCCAAGGTTATCTACCTTCCTAATCCCTCGTGGGGTAACCACACTCCCGTTTTCCGTGACTCTGGACTCGAAGTTCGCAGCTACCGTTACTTTGACAAGGACACGGTCGGGTTAGACTTCGAGGGTCTCAAAGCCGATCTACGGGTATGACTCTTCCAATTCTCTCAATACCAGTCGCTAATACAATCTCTTTCAGGCTGCTCCTAAAAAATCCATTGTTTTGCTCCATGCATGCGCACACAATCCTACCGGTGTTGACCCTACCCACGAGCAGTGGAAGGAAATTTCCGATATTGTCAAGGAGAATGAACTTTTCCCCTTCTTCGATATGGCATACCAGGGCTTCGCCACTGGTTCCATCTCGAATGACGCGTATGCGGTGCGTCACTTTGTTTCGCAGGGCCATCAAATTGCCCTCGCGCAGTCCTTTGCAAAGAACATGGGGCTATATGGTGAACGTGTTGGCGCGTTTTCTCTCACCGCGGCCGATCCCGATGAAAAAGCCCGCGTCGACAGTCAGCTCAAGATTATCATTCGTCCGATGTACTCAAACCCTCCCGTCCACGGCGCTCGCATCGCCAATGCTATCCTTGCCAATGAAACTCTCTATCGTGAATGGGAAGTCGAGGTCAAGAGCATGGCTGACCGTATTATCAGCATGCGAGAAAAGTTGTATGACATGCTCACCCACGACCTGAAGACCCCTGGTGAGTGGGGGCACATCAAACGTCAGATTGGCATGTTCTCGTGAGTATGCCATTCTGCTATCACTGACTAATCGCTGAGTCGCCGCACCATTCAGGTTCACTGGTTTGACGGCCGCCCACACGCACCTTCTTGCTGAGAAAGCACACATTTACATGACCAGAGATGGACGTATCTCTATGGCAGGCTTGAATAGCAAGAATATTGAACACTTTGGTGCAAGTGTTGATGCTGCAGTGAAGGGGAATCTGTGAGAACTTCTAATGTTTGCATAGTTAGATGTTATGTAGATTGGCTAAAAGTACGAAGCGTAATCCTAGTAATACTGTAGCAAGCTATATGCTAGCTGTCTCACGCCACTTTGAGGTAGCCCGGGCGCTCCGTATCTCTTCCTTTCCTTCCTCTATGTCGTCAACGACGAACTTGCGCTCGCCATCGCCAACTCTGCCGGGAGCTTGGCCTTGTACCTCTGTCACCTGCCCGGCAATGTCAACTCCAGCCTCTGATTCCACGCGACCTGACGTCGCCTCTCTTGCCTCAACCAGTACCCTTAATTTCAGCTCCTCGAGAGGCAGCCGATTGAACGGATTTGCAGTAGGTTGTCGTCGTTCTTATGTTTCGCATTCACAAATAAAACAATCTAGACCCTGAGCGAGAACTCGCTCTCAGCTTTAGCCGTAAATTCTACCCGCCATTTCTCAATATACCCTACCTCACCAATTGTCCAGATTGATACTTCCAACACGACTCTAGCTGAAGACGATCTCAGGGTCGCGTCGTTCAAGTCTGGATCGCGCATACATCAGCTTCCCAGCCCAGAAACTAGTTCATATTCCAGCTACAACGCCTATAGTCTGAGAGGACGATTTGAAAACGATATCCAAAGCGACCTACGCGACCATGTGACATCCATTTCTCGACAGCATTCTGAAACATCTTCATCCGAGTATCCTCCTTCCAGTCCGACTCCAAGCCCCTCAGCGTCTCCTCAAAGCACAGGATCACCCTTGTCGCCAATGGTCTTCACTTCCGGTTCCAATCGCTCTTCCCCCATTTTCAGACGCTTCAGAGGCGCAGTGGATCAATCGCATAGTTGTACCTCAATCGAAGATGCCGAATACGACGATTCTGGTCTTCTAAGACTTGCCTCTCCTTCTATTACATCCTCTTTAGGGTCATCAGCAGTCTCTACTCGCGCGTTTCAGCGACAGGATAATATTCCACTCATTTTTATTTCTCCTTTGACTAACGGTTGGAACTCCTCTATCGAAAGACTTCAATCGACGTCCGAGCCCGCTCCACCTTCCGTCGCTGTGTCGCCTGGTTCGCATATCATAGATTCCGCACCTGGTGCTCCTCTTGATATGATACCACTTCAACATCGATCCAATGCATCTGGTTCTATCTCACTTGACAGTTGCTCTGAGCAAGATATGGCCGCTTTCAGAGTATCTTCCATCTCTGTTCCCCTTTCTCCTCCTTCTCTACAAGCCCAACTTGAAAATTCTCAGGCTGCTCATACCGTGACATTCCCTCATACGCCACTTATAAACGAGGCTATCGACTATGCTTCTGCGGTATTCTCTTCGATGAATGCAGCCGCTCCTCCAATTGAATCAATGACTTTTGACTTTGCCCAAGTTGACGGTCATACAATCTGCAACGGCTCGAACAATATGTCAGGAGAGAATTCAGCCCATGCGCAAAGAGTGGTCAAGCCTAATGCTTCGTGGCAGAAGTTTGGCGTTTTATCCAAAGTGAAGCGATTCGGCGCCAAGATAAAAAAGGTGCTGCGAAGGAAATCCAAGGAGCGTCCCGGCAGGGGAGTATCTTCCAGTAGCGTGCATCATCAGTATGGGTCAATTATGACAACAGCTCGACCTATTGATCCACCGACTCTCGAACTCGAACTCGGGAGTTTGGATCTGGAACGCGATATAAACGCCGCATCATCCGCATCATCCGGTCCACTTGTGAGCATTTTGAGTAGAAATTTTCAGTTGCAACTCCTGATATCTTTATAACAGACTCGAGCTCGAAGACCACGTCCTAATATCACCGCTCAGACGTATTCATTGCCGACTGTAGAGACTAGGAACGACGAGGTTGTCGAACGGAACGAATCTCGCCCGGGTACTAGGACTGCACACTCGAATGATATGGCTTTCAACTCTAGTACTCCTGTCGTGGAAATCCAGCGGCAGATTGAAACATGCGCAAGGCCAAAAACGTTGGAGGAAATCAAGAGCAAGCGTCGGTTTTCTCTTTCAGCCATCTCCAATCACTTGGCGAGGCCGTCGTCTCCATCCAGGTCTGGTGGACCCTCAACAATTGGTCTTGTTAGACAACGTAAATCTCGGCCAGCGTCGGCCCTCATTTTAACTTCCACATCAACGTCATCACAACAGAATTATAGGCAACACCCCAGCATATCGCAGTCAATTGGGTGCGATTATTCGCTCCCTCACCCCCCGGGGCTAGAAAGGCTTTTGCGAACAGCAGAATTGTCGATCCCTGAAGACAGCCTCTCACCGTCCTCTAACACTGTGCAACCTCCAAGATCAGATCTTCACTCGGACGTCCCCACCAGGAGCTAGGATGCCAATCCAAGCGAAAGAAAACGGAAGCGGTTCTCGTTGACGACTTCCCTCCCAAATTTGTCCACCTTTGCTGCAGGCCTTGTAGATCATGATTCCTGGGCTAGGTTTGATGGTAGAGCGAGCGGGTGATACTTGATCGCTTTCCTGTTTTTTTTTTCTTTCTTTCTTTCTTTCTTTCTTTCTTTCTTGTCTTGGAATGATGGAAAGTCGTCTCCAACATTGTATTATACTATGTGAACATCGCTGTACTGTCGGTTGTATTAAATATCCAAGTCTTCATCTGGATCATCATCATCAATGTCGTCGGCTGAATCTGGATCATATAGGATGGCCCCAGCAGCGGGCTGAGTGAAAATATGACCTGTAGCGCAAAGAATGAGCATGGGGAGGCAATACTTGGAGGGGGGTCGTCACTGTTACCTTGGTGAGCGTAAGGAAGAGGAACTTGAGCTCGAGATTCTTGCTGAGAAGGGGTAAGGTGTAGATTAAACAATATATCTTGAGCAGAATGTGGGGCAGCCTAGAGAAGGAGTGAATGAAAAACCCCGAACAACCAGTGGCCAAACAAACCTCCTCTGTGACGACTTTTCTCTTCCAAATCGACGCCAAGGTGCGTAACTGACTCAATGGCACTGGTCGACTCTGGTCTAGATCCCATCCTTCTAAAAACCTTTCGGCCGCTTTCCGTCTACCAGAGACATCTTGTCCACCTCTGACGATTGCCTCTACCACCATCTCGGAGTGTCCGCCGCTTCCGTCGCCTCCTGGGCCGAATATTAGACTTTCCGTGTCCCGGTTACGTTCGCTGATAGGAATGAAGAGGCCCCAGAATTTGACGTCAGGGGAAAGAGGGGGGGGAGGAGTCATGTATTCCTCAGCTAAATGGGTGATGAGGACCGGAGGATGAGCGATGAGATGGGTGATTGAAGGCGAAAAGGATGTGGAAACAATGAGAGGAAGGATCTTGCTGGGAGAACATATATGGAGGATCAGTCTGGATGGCTCTGAAAGTTGTTAGTTGGAATCGGTGGAAAGGAAGAGAGAGGGCGTTACTAGGCCGTGAAGAGATCGCGGTCACAAGAGCCTTTAAAAATTGGATAGTTTCCAATGTAGAACCGCTGTCCTCGAACAAGGTATCTACCGAGTCCATCGCGACCTCGATAGGCAGCGATGCAGGAGCTGAAACGCGTAGCCTGCCTGAGCCGATGAAAGTTGATTTCAGAGGAAAACACCAACCTTGCTGTACGATATTCAAGATTTTTGAAAGGATATCTGCCCATGACTTGCTGTAGTCGGGAATGCAGTCCAGGAAATCGTGTATTTCGAGGTTTGTGGGTCGAGGGCTTGGCGGAAGGTGTAGAAAACAGAACAGGTATTTTTTTACATTGTTCTGAGCGAGGAGATGGTGGAGAATAGGGAGAGAAGACTGGGCGATGGAAGACTGCAGCAATAATAAATGCGACGGTGAATGGAGGCACTCTACAAGAGACATTTATTTTATTTACGCTTCATCCAGCCGTCCCTCGTCAACACCCGCTTGCTGACTTTCCACTTCAACAGCCCAGCTTTCTCCGCTACACCTTCGAATCTGAATCCCGCCTCAGTTAACGCCTTTTCAACGTAAGCCCGTAGCGGAGAACTGGTAGTTTTGATACTCTGAACCACGGTATCTGCAGTAAATACCTTTTGGAGTGCAAAGTCAATGAGATCTTTTTGTATGCCGATTGCCCGGTACGGTTCATCGACATAGACGTGTCGTATTACAGCAGTATCGGACGTTTTCCGTTTTTTGTTTTTCGCCGCACTGTTGACTGAAGCGTCGACTGCAATGAGCCCTACAATTCTGTTGTCAAATTCAAGAATCCAGAGACCTGAAGCTGGAGATTTGGAGTAGTAATTCCCGAATTCAAGCATGTCAGGTTCGCGGAGAACACGGTCGGAGAATTGGTCGAAATATTGGCGATTATTCCTACGAACGAGAGGGGGGTTGGAATCCAAAGGACTGAACGGTGCTAATGTATGTATGGCTCACCAGTCGGAAAACAAAATTATGGGAACGGCAGCAGAACCGAAGGGTAGGATTAGGCTCAAGTAGCCCATGACACCGCTGTTTGCGTTTGGCCACCATTGCATATACTGAATGAACAGGCTTGCCAATAAGATCCATACTGAAACCGAGACGGGGTTTAAGATGGCTGTAAATTGTTTTTTAAAAATTTTTGAATTTTCTTTTTATAATGGGAAGACATACTTTTAATATTGGCAGAGGCCAGACCCTCCATCGCCGTCTTTCCTATCAGAAACCGGACCTCCTTCTCATCTTTAGCCTTGAAAGGGCGAATCCTAGCTTCAGGCTCGACCATGGGTACCTAGTAGTGGGCAAGAACACAGGGCCTTGAACCGCATTTGACGGGCTCACGTTCGTCAAAAAGAAGGCACCCGGCCGCGGGTTGTCCTTTTCCTGTACCTACATATGCTGATCACCACCAAAGATTATGATCTCAGTACTCAACTTGATTCCCAAGGCAGGCCTCTGAGGGTCTTTGTTATTTCTCCTACAATCCCCAATTATCCTCAAGCAAAGTTCCCCGGTACGCGCTAGCCTCTCGATCTAACAGATTTTATAGATCTTCTCATTCGATTCGAAAGGTGTGGTGGTATTTAGGCATGTCCCATTCCCTTCAATCATCCCGCTCTCTGTCTCTCAAGTCGAGACCCTCAGCGAAATCTATCAAGTAACAGGCCCTGTCGAACGTTTCGCGAGTCAGATTGCCAGTCAGGGCTTCGTAGTCGGTTCGCCTGTCAATCTACTTGCCTCTCCAACACCCTTGAATTCTTGAACCGAATAGCCTGTCCTTCAATCTATCATGAATTCCAAGGCCCGGAGCCCATTCCATATGATGTCGAAGGTGGGTTTGAACAAAATATTATTCGACTTGTCGAGACCAATCCTCCCCTCAGGAACTGACAGAGGGAACAGATACAAGGCATGTGCTCACACAACTTTCAGCACATTTGCGACATAAACGCATTCAAAGATTGAGAAAACTGTCCCTGCCTTCGATGAGGTAAATATCTTTCTCATCGTCTTCTTCTGTCACTTTCATTGAGCGTTACGTAGGATGCAAAACTCAGCATTGACTTGCTTTGTTCGTTGGACAACTGCAATGGAAGAATCGGGGGTGGGTAATTTTTGAATGCAACCATGTTCCTATGAATACTTCATTCATACTCTTGTGCAGCCACTGGAATGTGCCTCGGAGGACATTTGGTATGCATTTGCTTCGGTCCTTCCGTCGTTTCTGATCCTATAAATCCATCTTTCTACCAAGGCTTTGCGGGTACGCTTTCATTTTGGTATGTATGCTTCATTACCAAATGCTTCTTCAAGGCCGCTTTTGATCAACGAGTTCTGGCCTCGATCTGCTTCTTCGCTACGGACGTCCACTCCGCGACTTTGGGCCAAGGAAAAAACGACGACACGTTGATCAAAATCCGTAAAGGCGATCTGACAGGCAAGGGTGAATTGGTGGCAAGTTTCGACTCCTCCTACAATATATACCTTTGACTGCCATCCATATCGTAGATGATCTTTGGAAAACAAGTGGGTACTAGTCGCAGTCCCTTCACAGATACTTCCCATTGATCGTTCGTAGGATACACATGTCCCTCGTGTTGGCCGTGATCTCATTCGAACTACATTGGAGGATGCTGGCGTCACCGTCTCTGTAGGCTGTTCTACTTTTATAGTTTCGCCGATCACGCATGTTTTGTCCCAGTTCCTCGAAGTTCAAGCTCAGCACGCTTTTATACGGGACGAGAGTTCCAAGGGGAGATGGGATGCCGCGCTAACGAGATCCTTATTCTCATTCATGATGGAAGTGTACGATAGAACCATCGGTGTTGACTTGGGAACCCCGGTGCAAAATACTACGCCCCTGGAGCATGTATGCTAACTACATATCATGTCCTTTTTTCGTTTTTTGTTTTTGTTAAACACATTTTCACACGTTTTTCGGGGGGCGCTCCCAAAATGACATGACATTAAAAGCGTGAAGGAACGTGTAGCGGGGTTCGACACGTTGGCGTGAAAATTTGATACAGAAAACATTGCGGCGGTAGAGATGACAATGGCAGCATGCGAGCACCGATGGTAAGACAACAGAGACGAAAGAAAAAAAGATGAAAGAAAAATACAATAATTCTACATCTATTTACTTCTTCTTGGCAGCCTTTTCGGCAGACTTTGTCACTGTGAGAGAAAAATAAGCAGCGACTACAACATCGAAAGGAAATGCCTATACCTTTTCCTCCACTCTTGTCGGTCTTATCAACACTCTTGATGATACCGACAGCGACAGTCTGTCTCATGTCACGGACAGCGAAACGTCCGAGAGGTGGATACTCGTTGTAGGACTCGACACACTTGAGAGTATACATCAGGACATCGTGGGCACCTGACTCGTAAGATACAAACGAACCATAGGCTTGGAAGGCACAAGCTTGACAATGCATGCATCACCAGACTTCACAAACTTGGGGCTGGCCTCGAGAGACTTTCCTGTTCGTCGGTCGATCTTCTCAAGAAGCTCCGCAAATTTGCAAGCAATGTGGGCAGTGTGGCAATCAAGGACGGGTGCGTAACCGGCTCCGATCTGACCAGGGTGGTTGAGAACAATGACCTGAGCGTTGAAGGAAGCAGCCTCTTTGGCGGGGTCGTTCTTGGAGTCAGAAGCGACGTTACCACGACGAATATCCTTGACCGAGACGTTTCTAGGGTACAAATAAGATAAATTCATCCCAGTAATAGATAGTACTCACTTGACGTTGAAACCGACATTGTCACCAGGAGAACCCTGCTCGAGTTGTTCGTGGTGCATTTCGACGGACTTGACTTCAGTGGTCACGTTCGAGGGAGCAAAAGTGACAACCATTCCAGCTTTGATTATACCAGTCTCAACACGACCGACGGGCACCGTACCAATACCACCAATTTTGTAGACATCTGGAGAGGGAGACGGAGAGGTTTATCGGAGGGACGAACAGGGGTCTCGATGGCATCGATAGAATCAAGGAGAGTCTTGCCCTTGACAACACCGGTTTTATTCTCCTTGGTCCAGCCCTTGTACCAGGGCATGTTGTCAGACTCTTCCAACATGTTGTCACCGTGCCATCCGGAGATGGGGACAAATGCGACGGCCTTGGGATTGTAGCCGACCTTCTTGATGAAGGTAGAAGTTTCTTTAACGATTTCGTTGAAACGGTCCTCGCTCCACTGAGATAGAAAGTCAGCGGATAAGATGAAAATGACAACAATTCACAAACTTTGGTAGTGTCCATCTTGTTGACGGCAACGATGAGCTGCCGCACACCCAGGGTGAAGGCGAGCAGAGCGTGTTCACGGGTCTGGCCATCCTTGGAGATACCAGCTTCGAACTCACCAGTACCTCCTGCAATGATGAGGATGGCACAGTCAGCCTGGGAAGTACCAGTGATCATGTTTTTGATGAAGTCACGGTGACCAGGAGCATCGATGACCTAGCAGAGGGGATAAGCACTTGATTCTCGGAGGGCGATTGGGGTAATGCATACAGTGACCATGTATCTGGGGGTTTCGAATTTCCAAAGAGCGATATCGATGGTGATACCACGTTCACGCTCAGCCTTTAGCTTGTCCAAGACCCAAGCTAGACAAGAATTTTCCGTCAGTTTGATGGCATCCAAGCGTAGAAGAAAATTAATAAAAGTACGCACCATATTTGAACGAACCCTTTCCGAGTTCAGCGGCTTCCTTCTCGAACTTTTCAATGGTACGCTTGTCGATACCACCACACTTGTAGATTAAATGCCCAGTGGTTGTAGATTTTCCAGAATCGACGTGTCCGATGACGACGACGTTAACTGGTGCGAAGTGAGTGATAGCGTCTCTCAGGGTGGAGGATTAAGTGCTTACTATGGCTATATCATCGAAAGATAGGAAAAAACGAGCAGAATTTTCCTTTTAGAATGGCTCTTCAGATGATCAGCGATAGGATGTACCTCTTCTCTTTACCCATCTGAGCGATGCGAACATATAGTAAGAATGATAATGATATCGGTAATAGCCCAGATAATCTTGTAGACTCACTACTAAGAGTTCCTGTAGAAAAAAAGGCGTTCAGTATGTAAGACAGGGCAAGATCGAAAGACATCGCGCGGTGAAAAAATACGAGAAACATAGATTCTCGTAGATAAAAGTATCGAATGAAGGGAGAGTTAAAACCAAGCGATGACACTTACTTTTTAAGTAGAAGGATTTTATGAGGTGGTGGAAGGAAGGAAAGATGGAGGGAAACAAGAATTTTGTCCAATCAGCAACCTTTATACTCGCCCACGCTATCGATTTGACCTATCAGATCAGAAAATTTTTTTTTTTGCACCGGAACCGCGTGCCCTCAACCCATCCCAGACAGCTGACTCATTCTCCGGCCGACCGACCGACCGACCGACCGACCCGGCTTCTACACATTTCGTTAATTTGTTGCGCTACAATCTACAGTGGCTGGCTGGCTACAAAGGATCGATGAGACTACTTAAATATATAAGTAGTCGAATGATCAAGTATTATTACAACATGGTTAAAGAAGACTCATGGGGAGGGAAGGTATCGATAGCCTGAAAGCAGAATCCAGACAGTTAGCAGGTAGGGCCATTGCAGGACAATCGCCAGAGACTAGGGGGGTTTACCATCCCCCATTCCCCGATAAAAATCGCGATTGGAGTATTTTCTCAAAAGTAGGACGAGCAGAAACTTCTACTCGCAGACAAGCTCTCACGAGAGATGCGGCGTCTCCCAGCGCTCCCCCGCCGTCAGCCTCCTCTCCTTCAAGCTCTTTTTCCTCGGCACATCGCTCGTCCAGAGCGATGGAAGCATTTGCAAATGGTGATTCCAGCCCACTTTGCGCTTCTGCGGCCGTCATAAATGGGCATTCTCCAACAAGTAAGACGTAGGCGACGACACCAAACGCCCATACATCTTGCTCCTTGCCTTGATACCGTTCACCCCGTAAGATTTCGGGGCCTGCATAGTCAAGACTGAGATAAATATCAGTTCAGGTTTCAAAGATAGAGTGTGATATACATACGTCCCGCTAAACGTGTCCCAGCCGTGCTTCTTAATCAAACCAGAACTCCCAAAATCTATCAAGACAGCCCTTCCCTGTGGACCCAAAACAACGTTTTCATCCTTGACATCACGATGAACTAGTCGATAGTGAGTAAAATATACGATATCGTGAAAAAGTCACGCACCGATACCATGTGAATGGAGAAAACACAACGCGTCTGCGATCTGCCCAAGATAAGTTCGGACTGAAGCCGGAAGCAGCCCGGTCGGATAGCTCTCTACGAGGTCGAACAAGTCTGACGGAGGGCCGTTTTCGCCAGGTTTATTTTCGGGGATAGTCGACGGGAGGACGAGATAGTAGTAATGATTATCCTCGAAGAAGTCTAAGAGGGGGCAGATATTTGGATGACCTTGCACGACTTTTTCTTCCAGCCACTCCGTTTCCTCCTTTTTTTTCTCGACAGCAGACGATGGAGAGTCGACAGTATCACCGAATGATCGTAATCGAGATGGGTCCCAAGGTCGACGAGTTGGCAAAACATATGATGTGTTTGAGATTGCAGACATGACATAGATCTCTATCGGAATCGTGCCATACTTGGGATGTTTTTTCCAACAATCGGCCAGAATTCGAGATTTGATAATTTGTTTGATGACAAGAGCGGGCTAGTAATATGATAAATCTCAACGAAGAAATTGGACGAACTGGCTGCTATAAATCTTACCCCCAGTGAGCCATCCGATCGCTTTTCCCTGGCTCTTTTGACTAGACCATAAGCTCCTCTGCCAATCTCACATTCGATTTCGTATTCGGATATGTGACGGTTCCCGAGAAAAGATTCCTGTTGGGACGGTGAAGGTGCACGAGTACTGGCAGCAGCACTAAGGAAACTGCTGTTTGAGTCGGCACGCTGAAGCCCGTTGAGGAATTGTGGTTCGAAAGAAGGCTGGGTGGGAGTGTCCCTTGGAGCTATCATTACACGGCCTGCTACTAAAGAGACTCTTTGCTGAGAGGATCTGCGGCGGGGTCTTGGAGTGGAAGAGGTTCGAATGGGAGGAGAAGGTCTAGGCAGAGAGGAGGATGGACCTGGGCTGTGCATAATGGGCGACGCAGATCGGGATTGGGAAGGAGACATGTAAAAAGGTTCAGAAGTCAGACCCGGTGATAGCAGAGTTGGTGTGGTCGTTATCGGCGTCACGTTTGTCACTGAACGCATAACGGTGCCATTGGCGGACGCAGCGGAAGCTTTCCGAGGTTTCTCCTCGTCCTCATCGCTGTTGAGGTCGAACGCCATTCGATCCGATTTCCGCAACGGAGCACTTTTGATTTTCGAGTTTCCTTCGTCGTTCTCGTCCCATTCGAAGCCTCTGCCAATAGATGTAACTCCCCAGCTCGATACTGAGCTCGCACTGCTAGTGGACCGATGTAGGTTGATTCTAGAAGGTAGCTGTGGCGTGGTCCGGTCATCCAAACTATCAAATGCGAGATCTAGTTGAGGCGTAGAAAGCATCGACTTATGTCTCTCTGGCTTGCCGGAGAGTCTGCTATGATGAAAGAGAGAGCGAAGTCAACCGACCACGAGCACGTGCGTCAGCATTTTGCTGTGGCTCTCAGTGCTGCTCGAGCGCATATACCAAAAATTCACACAATTCTGCCCGCGAAGCTAACTAGTACGCTTTGGCTACTTTTAGTAACCCAAGAAAAAAACAAGTGACCAGAGAAATATAAAAAATTCCGAGAGAAGTCTGCAAAGCTGATTTCTCGGAGATAAGATAACCGAGGCGATGGACTTGCCGGCGCCGGCCTGGGTAGTCTCACGTTACTGAGACTGCGATTTTTCCAACGTCTGTCGAGTTCCCCAGAACGCCAGCCCAACGGTGAGTAGAATCTTCAATTCTAATTGGGATGGCTGCCAGTGCTGCCCTCTACACCCTCTGGTCATAGCATCTGGAATTTCCATGGAATTTGGCCATGGAATAAGTTGGATTCGGGTCTGATGGATTGGATGACGAACCAGTTTCTCCACAAGCACCCTTCTGACTAACCTATATTCTCCTCTATAGACCGCAATGGCCATCAAGATCCCAATAGTCAAGAAGCGCACCAAGTCTTTCAAGTCTGTATCACCCTCCTCTCCATTATTGTTCTCGTTCTCACTTTCTGGTATTTCCTAGGCGCCACCAGTCCGACCGCTACCACTCTGTGAAGGAGGCATGGAGAAAACCCAAGGGTATTGATAACAGAGTTAGGCGTCGCTTCAAGGGCCAAACACCTATGCCGAAAGTGCGTTTTCCCGGTCACATCTTTCTTCCTTGGTAAATATAGGATCTCTGTGATAGATTGGTTATGGAAGCAACCAGAAGACAAGGCATCTCCTTCCTAACGGTCTGAAAAAGTTCCTGGTCAGCAATGTACGAGAACTGGACCTTCTTCTTATGCACAACAAAAGCTATGCTGCCGAAATCGCCCACAATGTTAGCAGCCGCAACCGTACGACGATACTGGAACGGTACGTAGTGAAATAGCTTTTTATTTAATTTACAAACGCTGATTTCTGCCCCCCCCCCAGTGCCAAGGTCCTTGGTGTTAAAGTGACAAACTCTGCAGCCCGTCTGCGGTCAGAGGAGTAGAGTACTGGTACTTGCTTTTATCATGATCAATCTTGCATCCACACCATGTATTATCCTTGCGGTACATTTGCTCTGTCCACCCATGAAAAATATGCACCATGCCGGAATTCCTTGATTAAGAAAGTTTATTTCACCGGTGCCCGGTGATTCCACGATATTGGATGATCGGCTATGTATCTTGAGCAGCTACTTTCAAGAATGACAAGCCGTCGAGAAAAGCAAGATGCCCCCGTAGTTGAGAATTTCGGCTGGCAACTCACCTATTGTTGTTTAGGCGGCAAGACACACGACTGGCCTCGCATGCCGGAAGCTGGTACAGCGACAATGGTGCATACACACTCTAACTGGATGATCCCTCATGCTTAACACAGAATTTCAAAGGAGAACAGCTGGCTTCGGAACTGGCTAATTGGATCAGCCAAGTCCAAGACACAGATCCACCATATCCCATTGCAGGTTGCAAAGCCGTCATTGCACCGTTCGTCTACGCCTTTCATCGTATGGTATCCTCAATCTAATCAACATTCCAGACACGCAGGCTATTCATATTCGGGACCAGCAGCAGCCTGGGCATACAAGAGTATCGATACAACGGGAATGTAAGTTGATTTGCCATACGCTCCGACTATCGCACAGACCATGAGGCACTCCTCTCAGCAAACGTGTTTTTATCCTTGGCCCGTCTCACCACTTGTATCTCAATGGTTGCGCTCTATCCGGTTGTAAAGAGTACGCAACACCTATCGGTAGTCTTCCGTTGGACCTCGAGAGTGAGTGTTCGCCCTGCTCGAAATCTGGCCATGGTCTAAATCGATGGCGTAGCCATGAAAGAGTTACGAGATACGGGCAAGTTTGATATCCTCGACATTGATGCCGACGAAGCAGAGCACAGTCTCGAGATGCACTTGCCTTATGTTAGGACCGTCTTCAAAGAGTAACGGTCCTCCATCACTACTACCACCACTCACAAAATTGCTGATCCTTCGCCATTTAGAATGGACGTCTCCATCGTACCCATCATGGTCGGAGCAATCTCAAAGGAATCGGAGATCGCTTACGGTAAAGTATTGGCACCATTCCTAGCTAGAGAAGATACATTCTGCGTCGTATCCAGCGATTTCTGTCATTGGTCAGTGATTTTGCCGGAGTTCAATACATCACCGACTCTTGTTATAGGGGCACTCGGTTTTCATACACGTTTTATTATCCGGAACCTGAGCCAAGTGACGAGCCAGGCATACGCCTTTCTCGCACCGTCGCACCGTCAACATCCCATCCGATCCATGAATCCATTAGCAGACTCGATCACGAAGCGATGGATATCTTGACTCTGAACTCGCCTTCAGGAGTTGCTTCTGATGCCCATACGGAGTTTTCCCAGTATCTTTCAAAGACCAAAAATACGATATGTGGACGACATCCTATTGGTGTTCTACTCGGTGTGCTGGCTACCCTCGAGGAAGGCAGGAACGTGCATGCTACTATCAAGTGGGTTCGTTATGAGCAAAGCAGCCCTTGCGAGACTATCAGAGACTCGAGCGTTAGCTATGCCAGTGCTTGGGTTGAATTTTAGATCAGAAGATAGTAACAGCGTGTATACAAGTATCTAACATCTCCACTGACGTGCGTCGAGTCACCTAATCGCCTCTGGATTCCCACTGGAATCCCTCGCTGCGTGGAATGCGGACAAATTCGGTGATGGAACCACCAGGCTTGACGTCGGCCTGGGTATGAACCTTATGCTGAAGGTTCATAACCAGTGCAATCACAGGCGCTGCATGAGATACGAATTAGACTCGAGCCAGTAGCCGGTGACTCGCAGCAACAATCCGAATCCCGGTTTTTAGTACCGTCGAGTTTTTCTCCCATCTGACTTTCCAAGTTTCTGGAGGAGGATGTTGAAGCAGGTGAGATGCAATCAGCTTTTCATTAGAGACCGAAATGTGTTCACACTGACCACCGATCCCAAGAGGCACCAAAATGTGAGCAACATCTGGACGGAGGTCATCCGTGCCCCATTCTGATTCATTGTGTGCCTCGTCTACGACAGTTGAGATAATAGATAGGGTTATCAAGGACATGGCTGTGAAACTCATCCTTGAAGGACATATCCGGCCCAACAAAGCCTACACGATGTTTCCCGCTACCAAAAGCCTGTACAAAAATTAGCAACACAGAGCCGAAGTGATAAGCGGACACGTACTTTCAGTTCCTTTGCCAAATTTTCTGTCTCCCGTCTCAATGCTACAGCAGGACCCCTATCCGATTCAGCACCTCTGCTTGCAACTTCATCATCCCACTGAGCGGCCCAATCACGAGCACAATCTTCTGAGCCTTGTTTTCCATCACTCCAGGTTGTCAATGATACAAAAGTGAGTAATAGAAAGAGAGGGTCTTGCCGCCTCCTGTGGGTATGTCCAAAACATTTTGACCTGTTTTCTTCTGGTGATCGTGCAGAGACTCGACGCGAAAGAGTCGGGATAGTGTTTCCTCGGCTTGCTGTGTCTTGGTGGGGGTCAAGGGAAGATGGCGTTGAAAAACCATGAGGCATGAGGCCGTAAGGTTACACGCGGTCAAACTTTAATAAATCAGTTTCATGGGACGATATCAAACAATTTAGTTTTAAAAGATCGCCGAAATTTTTCGCGTAAATGTTTACTTTTTAGATACAGAGTTTGAAAAATTGAAGTGCCAGTCGGTCCGGGCCGTCACAGCCGGCGTTCGAGTAATGTGGTTTTCTGCAGCCAGCGAGATTTCCAGTTTTTCTAAAAACGGTGATAAAAAGGCCGACATCCGTTCGATTAATTGCGCAACATTCTCTCCAGTTAGTGGGGCTTGACCAAGAGTCCGCATTAATTTCCGGAAAGCCTTCGCGAAGAGCTTTGGCGTCGGGAAGTTGTGGTTGTTCGATAAGGTCTTGAGCATTTCAATGTATAAGTTGATTTGGAGGTAGTGATCAACATAGTTTGGGAGCTTGAGGGAAACGGACACCCTTTGGCTAGTTTGTAGGCAGCGATCCGATCTTCAATACAAGTCCAAAAACACCGGTCACTCACGGTATGGTGAGGAAATACTGCTGTTGGTTTTTGATCTTCAGCCAGAGATGTAAAAAAAGTTGGCAAGTTCCTGTGCTTGCGTCTAGCGCTGAGCACTTGAGTGGTGAGTTTGACTGAAAGTCGATGCTACGTTCAGATGACTGACTAGGCCAAGGTCTGAGAGAGGGTCGTCCCTGTTACTGTTAGCACTGCGAGCGAATGACCCCTTAGCCGCTCCTAGTCCATCGATGGCAACGGAAATCTCACTGGCCTCCGGTAGCCCAGTTACTTCGAAATCCTGCATGAAAAATCACTATCACGATACGCACTCAAGTAATGAGAGCATGTACCGTGTCGAGCGATATAAATCGTTTCATCGGAATCTAGGTGGATTTGCCTATCCCATGGGAAAGCACCCTCGACAGGCCTCATCCCAGTATCTGGACACATAACGCTGAATTGAGAAAAATGTGATGATGCATGTTGCCAATCAGCGGTTGGGTGGTGACCTCTCTAAGGAGGGGATCAAAGCAATGCTTTATCTGTAATTGTCACTCAGTGATTGTACTAGTATTAGAGTTTTATTAACAAAATTCTCAGCATGTTTACAATGAATGGAGTATGAGGGAGATATTGGTGTCTAAGAATCCATGTCGAACCCTGCCCCAGGCAGCTCAGCAAACGTTTGCCCTTCCTAAGGGATCAAAGATTAGTCTCCCCAAGAAAGGGATAGTATGCGGGTGTTTCCATTGTGAATCACATACCCAATCCAAAAGTAGCCACCTGTGTCTCCATGCATCCATATCCCAGGGGAACGCACCTCGACGAGCCTCATCCCAGTATCCGAACTCGTAATACTGAATAAGAAAAATGTGAGATTTACCCACAGGACGTGGATCATCTATTGCAGCGTGTAAAACAGCTTGCAACTCGACTCCTCCCAAAAAGCACGAGAATAGATCAGGATTCCTTTTGTTGAGCTCGCAGCGGAAGAATGCCCGCAAGATGGCATCTTCAGGTTTGACATCATCCTCAAAATTCCCTGGTTCGTCCATGCCAAGGATAAATCGTTGACCGTCCTCCTCGAACCAACAAACCCCAAAGACCGTCGCCCACAAAGGACGAAATGCAGCAGCTTCCCAGTCAACGATACCAGTAATTTTGCCTGAGTGAGGGTCAATGAGGATGTTACCGCTGTGCAAGTCACCATGCGAAAATCGGAAGCTTGAGGTGTTGGATTCCCCAAGCAAAGGAGAATTAGGGTATAGGGCCTGAATGTGTTGAAAAAGCTCAACACAGTTTTCCCGAGTCGGTAGATCAAAATCCGATCTGGTGGGAGGGTGGCCATTGAAAGCAACCAATTTGATGTATTCTTCTGATGAAAAGATGGGCATTGTCTGTGAAGGAGTGGGGACCATGAGCCAATAGCTTATGAGCGAGATATCATGAATGGGTCCTAGTTCATACCCATCCTTGATAGGGTGCCGACAGTGACTCCTCAATTGACGGAAGGATTCCGAAGATAGGGGTGCCCATCGTGGAGAACGGGACAAGGGACCAAGGTCATACATTGTCGGATTGACGCCGTAGTATATACCACCACAACCGTCCGCCTTGAGCCGATACAGCTGGTCATAAACATCGACAAGATTGCGAGCTAAAGTCTGCTTCTGGACGAGCTGGAGTTTATCCCAAGCCATTCCCATTTGCACTCCTGGCATCTGCTCCATGATAATCCACTCAGCGCCAACTGGATTACTGGATTCTGAACAGTACGCATAGACAATTGGGACCGGAAGGGAAGTACGATCTGCAAAAATATCTCGTCAGCAACATGAAAGAAAACTGTTGGAGATATTGCTTACGACGTACAAAGTCCATTGCGGCCACCTCGCATTCGGTTTTGAAAAGTGGCTTCACCGGGGCAATCGAGCAATGATATTCCGGTACGGAATTCGGAGGGAGTACACACGAGCATAGCCTGGTTCTTGCTCAAGCTCCAGACCAATTGCGACAGGAGAACCACATTGGTCAATAGAAATGTGGAAAAATTTGGCAGCTGGAGAGCAACCAGATCGACATTGAAATATTGACCCCGGCCTACGGATTGTCGATTCCAGATCAGGACATCTGAGGGCATGAGTCAAATCGGCTTCGTCGGCCGAATGGGTTCAGTAGTGCAAACGCAGATATGATACACTCTTAGTCTATATTCTACAGACTACTCGTCATCCCACTTGTGCCATGATTTCCTCGTAACATAGATCCTACCGGCTCGTCGACTTCGCCTTCTGAGCCGGGGACACCGATATCGTCTACGACCTATATGAAAACAAAGTCAATAAAGCTCAAGTACTTCAAAGCCCGCACAAACCTTTCCATCTGCAATTTGGATATCCTCGAATCCCCAATCTCTTTGCACACCGCCTGTGAGAAAATCCGCCTCTGCTCCTTTCTTCATCTTCCAACCAGACCCCCCACCCACTCCATCGTCCTTTTTTGTTCGAACGAACTCAGTCAACGAACAACATCCGACCCTCAAGGGCATGTTCCTGTCTCCCGCAAGTTCCCTCGCAAGCGCGATCACCGTCCCAGCGTGACTTACCAATAGTATTCGTTTATGATTGGGAAACCGGACTTGTATCTCAGAGATCAAGTCGGATAAGACGACGTTGGCACGGTGGTGCACTTGTTCTACATCTTCTCCCTTTCGAGAAGGATAGTGGATCGATGACCAGGTTTGCGCATCAATTTCGGTGAAGTATTTTTTCAGGTCAGAAGCTGAGGCTGGTCGGGGGTGAAGACCTGTTCCCGGTGTAGCGGGAGAGTACCATTCGGAGATTCCTGAGGACCGCCGAACGTTACCCCATCCAACAAGAACAAAGTTAAAAGCACGTACCATGTTCTACAAAAATAGGCAATTCTAATGCAGCGGCGATAGGTTGGGATGTTTGAAGACATCGATCTATGACGAGGTAAGAGGATCTTCGTTTTGAGAGGAGATGCCTTTCGGAAAATATACAGTATGGAGAAGAAAATAGTAATGTTGGTCGTTGGTCTTGATCTAATGAGAGAAAATACTTTGCAAGTTCTTTCGCTTGAGACTAAAGGCATCGCCGGCCATTAGAATATGCGTCGAGTACTCGTCCTCAAAACTCACTTCACCGAACACGGTTAAGGGAGGGTCCTTTGGAAGTCCTGTGGGGCTCTCCCTTGAGAATCGTGTTAGGAAAAGTTTACGAAAAACGAACGCAAGTCTACCATTGCCTTGCGATCCAATTCAATCTGAATCCTATCCTTTCAGAAATAATGCTCAGGAATAAATGGAGGATAACGAAAGGCCGAGAGTGTACCATGTCTAGCTATGTAGATGGTCTCTACCATGATGGTGATCGGGGAAGAGAGAGAGGGAGTTTAAGCGCTCATAAATTAGATTCCATTTCCATGTCCAGGTCCGCTCTACAAGTCTTCAATGTTCAAAGTTTAGCCTCATGTCGAGCCTCATTTACGAATACGCCCGCAGCACCCATTCCACTTCCAACACACATGCTAGTTACGAGCAACTTTTTATCTTTGCGCTTAAGTTCAGCTAGCCCAGTGACAACTTGACGAGTACCGGCTTGAAAAAAAAAGGGTCAGGATCAGAAAGAAATAAAGAAATTGCGCATACTCATTCCTATAGGATGACTGATTGAAATTGCCCCGCCGTTGGGGTTGATCTTCTCAATGGGAATGCCGAGCTCTTCAACGCAGTAGGCGAATTGGGACGCGAACGCTTCGTTGATCTGTAGAACGGCGAGAGTAAGATTTTGATACATAGTAGTTGCGCTGAACTGAATAGGCACCTCGTATACGTCGATATCTTCTTTGCTGAGCCCTGTCATTTCGAGAACCTTTGGAACAGCGACGGCTGGTGAGATGCCCATTATTTTGGGCTCGACGCTGACAACCGTGCTGGCGACGTATTTTCCAATGATCTCGAAGCCTTCCTTCTCAGCGTTTGCGCGAGAGGTTAAGATGACGATGGCCGCGCCATCTCCTACGCCGGAAGCGTTTCCAGCAGTCGTTGTAGGACCCCAGTGTGGAAAAGCGGGCTTGAGAGTGGCAAGGCCTTCGGCAGTTACCCCGGGACGAATGGTATCGTCTACGGAAATCGTAGCCCCACGGACAGTGATGGGGATGATTTCTTCCTCAAAGATACCTTTAGCTTTGGCCTGAAGCAGTCAGTAGCCATTCCGGCGTTGAATTCAAAGACTGACCTCGATTCCACGGGTGTGTGAAATCAGAGCATAGTGGTCTTGTTTCTCCCTCGGGACTTTGAAGATATCTGCCACCATTTCCGAGGTCCAGCCCATGGGCTGAATAGCATCGCCACATCAGGAAGAAATCGGACGACCAAGAGCGACAGTGCACACCTGAACTGCATCGTGTGCCTCTTGGTTCTCCGCGACGACTGCGGAGATTTCTGGGGTAGGTCGTGGACTAGTAAAAAACAGTTACTCAGTAATTTAAGGCTTCGAATGTGTGGATAAATACGGACTTGAGACTCATGCTTTCGCTACCGGCAGCAATGCCAAGAGTTATCTCTCCAGATTTAATACCCTGGGCGATGTTACGAATGGCCATGAGGCCAGAGGAGCATAGTCTGTTTACTGTTGAGATTGGGACGGTGTGAGGGAAACCTGCGGCTAATGCAGCAGCTCGCGAAAGATACAAGGGAGAGGGGGGGTGACAGGTTGCTGGAAAGAGTCACGGTCGGCTAGCCGGTCGAACGTCGAATATCGTTTATAACATACCGACACAGATATCATCCACTTTGGCGGGGTCAATCTTTGATTTCGAGATGGTTTCCTAGCGAAAGCTGAGGAGGGTTGGGAAAGGATGTTTCTGGCAGTCATACCTTGAACAGGTGATAAAGCATCTCGTCTACTGGGATGTCCTTGAGCTGGCCCTTCTTCGCACGTCCGACAGCTGTCCGTTTGGCAAAGGTAATAACGACATCGTCTGGTTTCCTTTCGAGCACAGCAGCAACACCTCTGGGAATCTGAGTGCTCATTGCACGAAAGTAGCCGGGGGACAAGATGAAGGTCCGTGAGAGCATGTTGGATAATGAGCGCGATTCGGAAAGGACTTGTTTTATAGCGGAAAACACTTGTTCCGGTCACACACACACACACACACACACAAAAAAAACATGCATCTATCATCTACTTATGTCGAAGCAGTGGTGCCAGGATATTCCCATTGACCAGCCTCTGCCTTTGCTTCTAGAGGTTCCCATCTGAAAATTCCGAGCGCAATGAGGAGAGAAAATAAACATGAAAATGTTCAAGACGTACGCTTTCCATTCGGCCATCTTCCCTACCAGTTTAAGCTCGTCCGAGGCAATGAGCAACGACTCTTCTATCTGGCCCTCATCCAGCTCCTTCTCTACAGCAGAAATATCGCCATTGGCGGCTGTTAAAATATCTAGTTTCTTTCGAGTCAGAGCTTCTGTTCCCTGGCGGTAGACGGAAGAGGCAGGTAAAGCTACGAGAGCCTCCAGGGTGGATTTGTAGGTCTGGATGAGAACAGGAAGAGGATTTCTGTGAACTGGAATGCCAGTGATGCCAGTTGTGGTCTTGGTGACCTGCTGCAGCAGTGGTCTGGTGAAGCGAATCATGGCTGTAACCATCTAAAAGCCGCCGGACCGGCGCTTGTTTCGCTCTCCCCATGGCCTCTCTAGCCTTTCGGCCAAATGTCTTTTCGCTGTCGTCCTTTTTATCATCTATCATTGACGACGTATTCCCCCGTATTCTGCTCGCCGTACCCAAAAAGAAAGTCTCGCACTCTCGAAAAGCAATGCGGGCTGCAAACAAGGGCTTGAAGGACAAGCATAGTGCGTCGCTCATCTGTTTTTTTTTTTCATTACTGTAAACTCACATTGTAAAGATATCGTTCACTGTCCGGGATGTGGAGGTCCAAAGCTGGCACATCATCTGTGTCCAACATGCTACAGCTTTCTACATAGAGTATTCAAGTCGGTGGGCAAGGACGATCACAAATTACTGTAGAGCCTCCGTAATTTTGTACCAAGAAAATGAATAAAAAAACAATTCTCACACTCAGACCACCATCATGGATTCTCTAATCCCCTTTACAACCTCAGGCTCTCTAGTAGATTGTGTGGACAGTACGTCTGCCTACAGTCACCATGCTCCTCTCTAAGCACTTGAATGCCGTCCTTCCGACCAACAGGGAAGATGCTGGTCATACTACGAGATGGAAGAAAGCTGCACGGCGTCCTGAGATCCTACGACCAATTCGGTACGTCCTCTGTTGCTAAACCCAACAAGCCGACCAACGCCTTCTCCAGCAAACCTGGTATTGGAAGACACCGTAGAACGGATATATCATGAAAACTTGTATGCAGAAAATTGGTATGGCCTGTTTCTAATCAGAGGTGAGAATGTCGTATTGCTGGGTGAGATTGTGAGTGCCTCCAATCCTTCTGAATCCTTCTCCATAATCTCCCCTTTCAGGACCTCGACAAGGAAGACGATATTCCTCTACGCCAAGTCGAGTACCATGAACTAGAACCATTTCACAAACGCGGCATCGAACTCAAGAAACACGTCGATGATGCTAAATCACAAATACTCTACGAGCAGAAAGGATTTTGCAAAGAAGGCGGAGAAGGTGATGGTTATTAGATTGCGCGCAGAATCAATGGTACACCATGGCTACATAAAGACCTGTAGAATACAAGAAAAAAATTAAGTGTCACTGATAGCAAAGATCACAGACGAAACGCAATTTCTACAAGATCATAAGGTATCAAAGAAAGAAACGCGAGAAATAATGGTAAAAATACATATGTACCGTATATCAAAATCTATCGCATCAAGATGGCACCTTTCGTTTCTTGCCCTTCTTCAAGATATCGCTACTCGCCTTATTTTTTATTGAATGCCCGTTGCTTGACTTGTTGCTATTGCCTCCCTTGAGAGCGCTTTTACGAGGAGCCGCCCCAAGAAGAGGACCAGATTCTTGTTCTTCCATCCGGTCGATTCGTTTACGGATTTCCCGTTCCCTCGAGGTCAACTTGAACAGGGCCTCTTCCTTCTTCTCCTTCTCCTTGTCCACATCCTTAGCACGAAGGCCTTGCCACCTTTCAAAAAAACAACATCAAGCCAGGAAAAATTCTAAGCATCAAGGAACACACCCAGCATGCCGCTCGCAGTCCTGGTCACCCGGACACCACCATTCCGGCTCTTCTCCGTTGTTATTCTCTTCAGCATTCTCTCCTTGGTCGGCATAACTTTCCAGCACACCCTCGCCATAGTCAGCCCAATCTTCATCCGAGAAGCACAATCTCTGATCCCACCCGCACTGCCCCAAATTCTCCGAGCGGTCGCTTGCCAATTGTAGAAGCTTTTCCCGAGACAAGAGAATATCTAGTCCTCGCCTTAGCTCGTCTCGAACCTTTTCAATATCCGCCAGCAATCCGTTCAACCGTTCGATCTCGCGCTCCTGTTTGCTTTTTGCCGGCTTAATTTCATGTATAACCGGTTTAAGACGACCAATATCATACGCCGTGTCATCGTCGACCTTCATTGTTGGAGAAGGCTCGATAACTCTGACCAGGCCTTCCCTCTTCGAGGCAGTCTTGACAACATCCCACAAATCTTCCTTCTTTCCGCCCTTTTTGGTGTAACCGTCAATTCGTTTGCGAATGTTCTTGACGCCGCAACCTTCAGAGCAGTACTTTGAGAACGTACGAGCAGGTTTGTGACAAGATTTCGGGGAATCTGGATCCGGGGAATTAAGGCCGAATAAGCATCGCTGTTTATACGTGGTCTTTAACTCAATTGAAGGATTTTCTGAAAATTGATAGCAGCAATCAATTTCGGAACACGAACAGGATTTTATCAACCCACTTCCGATACACATGGGACAGAAAAACTGGTCAACCAAGTCACCCTTGTGTTCAGGAATCCCTACACATTTCATGTGGTACCATTCGTCGCAACTGCAAGTTTGAATTTTAGTTTACTCGAGCTGATTCAGAGCAATCAACGTACGAATCGCAAGCAATCATGGGCTTCTCTTCATCATACTTTGTCTTGCACAGACAGTATAGCTTGTCGTCTTCGTCCTCTTTCTCATCCTCCTTTTCATCTTCCTTGCTCTCTCCATCGGGTCCAACAGATCCAGTTGGAAGAACAGAAGTCGACCGCGAGCGTGCGCCATAAGACCCTGAGGCTGTTCGACTGACTTGGGGCGGAGGAATGGGCGGAACAGGAGTAGCAGAAGAAGCCGCGCGAGAAATCGTCGTGGCAGAGGCGGTGGGAACACTAGGAGGCAGTGGTGCACGAATGATGTTGCCAAACTCGTCTCGAGGCTTAGGTTTGGGACCTGGCTTCCCTCTAGGCTTTAGTGGGGGAGCGCCAACAACGGTTCCGTCTGGGTTTCGCGCTTTTGGCTTAGGTCCAGGCTGAAAATGAGGAAAATTAGAGTATGGAAAAATATGGACAGAATGCTGGAGCACACCTTGGCCTTCTTCTTTTGCTGGGCCGTCGCGGCTCCCGCCTCGGCTTTATCTTTTGAAGTAGACGGAGGTGGCATGCTCTCCCTGTCATTTTTATCTGAGGCTTTCACGGAAGACGGTCCGACCCCACTTGCACTTGAGGGTGAGACCGGACGTAAGACCTCTTCACTTTGCAAGCTTTGGACAGATAGTGTCTTATGCTTTGGACCTTTACTGTTGATTTTGAGAGTCTCCGATTGAATAGTCAAAGGTGGTACAGAGGTTGTGTGGGCTCCTGAAACGGACATACGCGAATTCGGTCGTTCGTCGAGAAGACTAAGCAGCTCATCCTCGACATCGACATCCATCGCTTTATCCTCTCCGGGGTCGTTTTGATCGCCATCTTGGTCCTCAAGTCGCCTCATTCCAGCGTCGGTCTCGAGACGGCCGACGTCTTCGGGAAACTGTCGATTATTGACAGCGTCTTCGGTATTATCCCCGAGGGTCTCGTCAACCAATTTAGCGACTGCCTGGTCAACATCAACGTCCATGGCATCAACCTCGTACGAAGGGCGAGGAGCTTTTTGTTCAACGGCCCCTGCCAGCTCCGCGTTCAGTTCTTCCTCAAGAGCCATCATTGCATCATCCCCATCCTTGTTTGTATCAGTTCTCCTAGAGTCGGAAGGGAACTGCATCGAAGGGTTTTTTGCAGGCTTTGAGGCGACGGGGCTAATTGTAGAGCGTCTGGCCGGATTAGATTTGTTTGATGTAAGCGGGGGTGTTACGGCAATAGACGGTGATGCAGCCGCACTAGATGAATGGGGCCGTTTAATGCTTCGCCGATCATTGTCATCACCATACTGCTCCAGAAACCATTCGTCGGGATCGTCTTCTTGGCGCTTGACTGGCGGAGCAATTTGACGCACTGGAGAAACAGTCGGAGGAGATGGAGGTCGAGATGATATCTCCGGCTTGACCGACGGAGCGAACATTGAGGGCGAAGTTTCCTTTGTTCGCAGCGTTTTCCTGTCCTTTCTCTTCGGCGGTTCCTGAGCAGCAGCATATACTTCTCGCTTCACCTCGGGAACGAGCACGGACTCCATGGTAGGCATATGATGCTCCTGCTCAACCTTTTTCGCAGCAATGGCCCTGCCAGCCTGACTGCCTGGTGGTGATCGACGCCCAATAGGACTGATCACGCGATGCTGTTGCTGAGTAGACGGAAGGTCTCTAAGATGAGACTGTTGCGTGTGAATGCCAAAGGACGAAGACATATGATGTGTTACTGCAGCGTACAAGTCACTGTCCCGCTGAGAATACTGAATATGATTGTCCTCGTCGCGTACGAGATCGTGCTGAAAATGCGGAGATCGACTACTGACCGCGGAAGTGGGATAGCTATATGAATTCCGAAGATCAGTCCGTGAAAGTGGACGTTCCTGATACGGAGAATCGGGATGGGGGTAAGGTGACTAGGCGGAGATCATAAGAAGGTGATTTTTTATAGACATTATGCGGCGACTTACATGACCCGTTCGCACTTTTTTTGCAATAGCAGCCTTCTCTTCCTCTACTTGCATCTCAATATCTCGCACAGGTGGGCCGATCACATCCACGTTCCGGTGTGCTTTCTGCGGCTGATCCCAGTAACGGTTATTATTGTAATTGTGATCATTTTCGTGAACAGGATCATAGCCTACTCTGCGAGGGGGAGGAGGACTGGTCGCAATAGAAGCGACGGTGGGGACGGAGGGACTGGTGAGAGCGGATATTGAAGCTCGATTTCTGATACGGTCGGTGTCTTCGGTCTCGATATGGCCGAGCTGTCGATAACGGTCCAGCTCATCCTGCGGCCTCGGACGGTCATACTCGGTTCCTCTGTCATCCGAATATCTTCTCTTTTTACGAAGAAGGTCCAGGCTAGGGTCGGTTGAAAAGCCGGAGGGAGTTGGAGGTAGGTGGGTAGAAGTGGGGGAAACTGAATGATAAGAAGAGCTGACTGCCGGTTTCGACGGTACTGTTGGACTCAGTATGTTCCGCATGCCAGGACCTGGCAAAGGGTCAGATTTCCGACCAGGCCGGTAAGGGTCGCTGTAGCTGAGGATGTGTTCGCGATGAACATGCCTTTGTTCGAGAAGCTGCTGCTGGCGGTGCAGGGAGTCTTGAGGGGAGTAGCTATAGGAAGCGTCTGGCGACCAATTAGTCGGTAGTCTGGACCTTTCCTCTGCGGCGGCATGGACCAATGCGTCAAAACCGAGTCTTGCAGGGACTGAGGTGGGGGTGGGCTGCGATGGACTCGGTGTTTCTATGCGATGGGGAGAACGTCTGAGGTGAGGAGCCAGGAGCACGGGCTCTGGCACAATCTGAGGCTCTGATTTTTCATGAGGGTCATCGTCGCAGAGGAGAGAGGAAATGGTGAGCCGCCTTGACATGACGGGAAGGAGGAAGGGGAATAGGCGACTTAATAACAAAGGCACAACGCATAATGCGAAAAAGGTCATGTGAAGATCTGCTTCCCACCAAATTGGCTACGTTACGCTTGTACGATGAGACATTGCGATGTAATCCACAGGCTAATTACGAAGAATCCGCCCACAAATATGAATCCACCGCACCCAAGTCCCTTCGCATGTCTTGCTCAGAGTCAACTATTTGACGGTTCCTCAAGGTCATCGACTCCCTCCAGTCCGAGAAGGCGAGGAAGTCATCGTCGAGAAATGCTTTTAATGACTGTAGAAAGACTAGCATTAGAAAACGGATAAGCCCTAGAGGATCCCAAAGCGACTTGCCTGGAAAAATGCGTTGAGACTTGCAACGGCCAACGCCCGGCAATTTATAGAGCGAGTCACGAGACTCACGGCCCGAGAGTGGCTGAACTGCTGTACAAGTTTCCCATGGTCACGAGGCACACGGACCGGGTGTGACCGCACGGCTCTCTGTGTGCACTCGTCCTCAGACTGGCAACAACGTCAAGACCCTCTCGCTGATCTTGAAATACAGTCTGATCATCTTCCAAAGGCCCCGTCAAGATGTCGGGCGTCGCCTCCAGAAACCCTTTCGCTCTCCTCGATGAAGGCAAGACAAGATTCTTTCCCTTCCGTGCTAAAAAAATATTTAACCTATGGATTTGTCTAGGCAACTCTCGTCCTTCTTCCCCCGCTCCTCCAGTTTCAAAAGCTTCCCCTGCACCCCCTGTACCTGCCAAAATTCAGACACAGAAATCTGGACCCCGAGGCGGCAAGGTATGACCGTGACAATCCCTACGTATCCCCGCCAATTTCTTACACTATATCCACTACGTTCAATCCAGTACTATCAACGCGGCGGTACCAGGCCTTCTAATCGTGGAGAAGGCAATCCAAATCAGAATGGGGTAGAAGATGCCGAAGCTGCTCCCAAAAAATGTTCGAAAATTCACCTGTTTTTACCATCTAATTTATCTGATCTCTGCCCCAGTCGAAAACCGTGGTCGCGGTCGTGGCGGGGCTCGAGGAGGCCGCGGCGTTCGTCGTGATCGCCCTGATCGTCACAGTGCCACTGGAAAAACGTACGTTGTCCACTTTAGCTCTCTCCCTGTCGGACTCAATTCATCATTATTCTTTCAGTGACTCGGACAAGAAGATCCACCAGGGTTGGGGAGGTGATGATGGCAACACCGAATTGCAAGCCGAAACTGCCGCCACTGTTGATGCTGCCGCCGAGCAGGCCTGGGGAACCTCGGGAAACAACGATACTTCCGCTTGGGATGCCCCTGCTGGAGACGAGACCGCTGCTGCTCCTGCTGCTACCGAAGGCAAACCTGAACGCGAAAATCGCCGCAGAGAAGAGGACGAAGAAGACAACACTCTCACCCTCGATCAGTATCTCGCCCAGAAGAAGGAGAAGGAGGCTCTAGCTTTGCCTGAGAAACCCCAAGTTCGTCAAGCCAACGAGGGCTCGGACGGCAATATCTGGAAGGATGCTGTTGTTCTTCAAAAAGGTGTTGATGAAGAGACTTACTTCGCCGGCAAAGTATGGAGTATACCCTCTCAAACATGCCCTTTCACTTTCTAATGTACTTACAGGAGAAAGCCAGTCACAAGGCCCGTGCCAAGAAGGACGACAAGGTCTTCATCGAAATTGATGGACGTTTTGCCAATGATCGTCCTCGAGGCGGTAGAGGACGTGGTGGAGATCGCGGAAGACGCGGTGGAGATCGTGGAGGAGATCGTGGAGGAGATCGCGGCAGAGGTGGACGTGGTGGACGTCAGAGCAACTCTGGTCAGGCTAAATTGGATGTCGATGACCAGGCGGCGTTCCCCTCTCTCTCCTGATTGAAAGGGCTGTATATGGAGCCGCTCAATTATCTAGTGGCCTAGTCCCTAGATTACCCAAAGCAATCTATCCTGAAATAACTTTAAAAGACTTTCAATGTCGACATCATCGTGTGTTTCTTTTCTCTTGCTATTCTTTGTGTTTCTATTTCGCGAAGAATGTATCCTTCGCATTCTTCCCTTCGCTCTCGATTCTCGAACGATATTCCTGCTTTACTATGTTCCCTTCGCTTGCCTCAGTGCGTTCCTTCACCGTGTCATGTTTCTTTCCTTTCATGATCTCCACGAAATCTATGGCATATCATTAATACTGCGCATGTAACTGTAAGTAAGGAAACAGAAATGTACAAAGCTATCCTAGATTTGAGCGCCTTTCTGGGGTTGACACGTTGACGTGTCATGTCAGACCAAATCGACGAGGACCATCCTCTGGTCCTTGAAATATCCAGCTTGAAGGCTGCTGTGACTCGATTACAGGTGCGTCGCGTATCTGTATCAATTCCCAAAGCTAAAGTCGGAACATTGTAGGGCGAAGCTCACAGTGCTTCGTTAAAACTTCAGCGCTTTTCTTTGGATTCGTCAAATGCTCAAGATCGTGCCGCACATCTTGAGCGCGAAAATGAACTCCTGCTCAGCGAACTTGCCATCTTGAGGGCTAATCCCCATCCGGATTCCTCCTCAGGGTCTCATCCGGCCGTTTTCCAATCGCAAGAACTTACGCTTTCCCTTCGCCGATTATCTGAGAAACTCTCATTGACTGAGCAAGCACTGTTGGATCGCACTGTAGAGCTCACACATGTCAAATCGGAAGTTATTAAGTCAAGATTTGCTGTTGAAGGCGCATATGCATTGGCTGCCCGTACAAAAGGGCGAGAGGAAGAAGGAAAAGTCAGAGAACGAGAGCTGGAAAGGAGGGTTAGGGAACTGCAGGAAGAGCTCAAAATGGAGGATTTAGTGGTGAAGGAATATGCAGATCTTGTTCGGTCCTTGGAGGGAAGAAATAACACCGAACTCGCCCTCAGCAACGGCAGTACAGTTACGTTGGTCGATGGCGTTTCCGAAAGCAAAGCCAATTTGCAAAAGCTTTTCTTCGAGTTCTCACAAGAATCGGAACGACTCCTTGCAGAAACTGAAAGGTTAAACGGAGAACTAGGTTTATCCAAGACACTACTTGAGGCTGAAAGGAAAGGGGCCGAAGAAGATCGCATATATTGTGCGAAAGCCCAAAAGGAACTCCAAATGGCTAAGCTTGAAGATAAATCAGCCGCGTCTATGGTTTCGAGATATATGTGCGTGTCGGAATTGCTCTATTGATGTCTATTCATCATCAAGCAGGAGGTTCTCCCAAGCGTCAACCAACTCGTTACAAAACTCTTTTGATGTTCTCAAGGCGCGCCATTCAGCTACCATAGACACATTTACTAGCCAACTGGCCAGCCTTTCTGCTCAGCTTAAGTCATCTCGGACCACTTCAGAGAGGCTGCGTTCTATTGTGGATGAACTGGGTCAAGATATCATACGCGAAAGCTACGGCCGGAGAAGGGAGATTGCCCTGCGTCTGAAGCTTGTCGTTCGAGAGGAGGCTTTGCAGGAATCAATGAATAGATGGATACGACGGGCACAAGAGATATTCGACCAAGACTACGAACAGATACCGCGTCCGTCGCTAGAGAAGTTGCTTTCTGATGCGAGGGCTGTCTATGCTGTCCTTGATACACCTGCTGCTGCCAAAGCACCTCCGCCTCCCCTTTCTAACTCTCAATACTCTCCTTATTCTGCGCCAGCAGGGTCACTAGCTCGACTCGTTGCCATGGAGGCGTCTGTTCTTTCTCTCAGTGAAGAGTTGCAGGCTCAAATTATTCGACGGCAGGAGTTGGAGCTTTCCGTCGCCTTGTCCGAGTCTCAGCCTTCTCCATCCGCTTGGGATGGTACTTCCAGCGCCGTTGGTCAAGCCACGGAAGATATATCGAAAGAGCCCGACATCAAATCAACCTTCCCGTTCTCCGAAACAACGTTAGACCCAACCACAGTTCACGCCAATGAATCTTTGGAGACGCCTCCTAGCTCTGACCCTTCTCTCTTGGGATCTTTTCCGCTCCCAGAGGAGAATAAAACAACTTTAAGAGCTATCGTAGTGGATGCGACGCTTACTGAATCTCATAGTTCTACTGAGCATTTACTTAACGGGGAAAATCCAGATAGACCATCTGGTTCAGTCCTTTTCCCAAACTCGGCCGGAGAAACTTTCGTTGATGGCGAATCCGAAACTGCTGAGCAGCATCCCCTCATCGAAGAGCTCATGCGTGTCAGTCACCGCTACGATGAGATTCAACGGGCTTTTCGGGACTGTCACTTAGCATTGCAAGAGCTCAAAAAAGTGATATCCTTAGATGCAATGTCAATGCATACCATTAATGGAGTCTCCACCGAAATTTTTCAGGCAGCTGTGGACCGTTTGGATAATTACAACGAAGATGCGAGAGTTGAATTGGAAATTAGAGCTGCAGATGAAGCCTTACTAGCTCAGGGATACCAAACGATGCTTTCCTTATCTGGAACATCAGTAGTTTCTCCCTTAACATCGGCTTTTCTTTTGCGTTCGTTCTCTCAGGACTCGCAAGAAGTGGAGCCCACAGCAGAGGTACTAGAGCTGCAAATTCGCGAGTTTACGTCGGGGGAGGATCTGAACGTCCAGCGAGCCCTACAGAGCCTAACCCGTAAGCTAGGTGACGTTCAAAATGACATCGCAATACTGAAGCGAGCAACGCACGATCCTGATGCTTTTGGCGCAACGTCTACTGCAAATGATCTGAAGAGTAGTTCCCATGCGAGTAACTCTGGTTGGACATCTTGGATTCGAGGTTCACCCTCCCAAACTATGGCCAGTCCTTCTCCCCCACCGACCTTTGGTCATGTCATGACTAGTCCCCGACTGAAACATTCCTTATCCTTTCAGCGAGATCTGGGCGTCAGGCCCGGGTCAATCGGGGAGTTTAATCCACAACATGCACATCCATTCTCGAGTTTAGACTTACGAGTCTCAATGCCAATGTTTTCTTCGCCGTCGTCGTCTAAATCGGTTTTCTCTCCACCTGGTATAGACTGGCATGGACCTCGAACGAGGACGGTTTCAACAATGAATATGCTTGGATTGGGCGGACAAAGTGGTAGTCCAAGACCCCAACGAATCGAACGCACTCCATCTTCCCCGTCACCTGGCGAAGGCCACGAAAATTCGGGAGACGATGTGGAGTAGACTCGTACACATACATTGTTATAGTAAATTTATACGTACAATATGTTGTAGAGTTCAAACGACCGGCGCTATATAACGTTTTCGTCCTTCATCCCAAACAGTCACCTTCATCACTCAGGCTCGAGCTTCCATTTTGCGATGGAACCCCTGTTTCGACGCCATTTCTTGCCTTTGTACTTTTATGTATTGCTGCCTGCTGAAAGCGTGCCCTGTTGACAAGCTCCAATACAAAAGCAAAAGACAATGCATGGTGTACCATTGTTCTTTTTTGTCGAAATGCCGAGTATAAAAGCGCTTTGTCCGGCGCATGTATGGTCCACCATCGCCCAGTCCACGCTCGCTTTTTTTCTCTCATTCCTTCTTTTTCACGACCAAGCCCGCGAGCCGAGCTTTAGAACTCAACCCAAGTCCATCTTTTACGTCCTTATCCCCATTCTCTTAGAACATCATGATTGCTGGCCTGTCCAAAGCCGTCACCCTCTACTTGGCACCCCTGCTATCGTTAACAGCAATACTGCTTTCCCTCTTCGCCTACCTGTCACCAGTTGTATTGCTGAGCGACCGTGTCGCTCTTCTTACCGTCTTACCATCGACTGCTTTGACTCAGGCCAATGGTCCAAAGGTCGACGGAGTGAGTATGTTTCTGGGAGCCCTTGGTAGGTTGCCTCTCATTTCGGTTTATTGAAGAAAGACTCAATAATTGACCATAGGCTCTTGTTCAAGGCCGGACAATGCTGCCGATATAAACTGTACAACCCCATCGCTGTCTCCCGTTTATGGTTCGTGGATTGTTTGCCTCAGATACGCTGCAGCATACTGAACACCTAGTACATCTCCAGATCTCTCGGACCTTCCTTCCAATGCCCCACAACTCACGCTTTCAGCACCTCCTTCGAGCTCTCCAGCTTTCATCGCCGTCTCCTTGGTCATTTCCATTCTATTCTTCTTTACTTTTACTATGATCTCTTTGCGACATAAGATGGGTGAAAAGCTGGCGGGCGCAATGGACAAACCGGCCATCCAACGCATTTCGGCCTGGCTCGGATTTTTTGGTTTCTTCATTGGCTTGACTACCTTCCTTATTCTGAGGATGTTAATGGGCAAATCTGTCGACGATTTCAACAATGCCATCATATCAATGGGTTCTGGCGGTCCCCAGCTAGTCGCTGCTACAGGCAACGGATTTATAAGTACGTGCTTTTTCCCCTCATTACTGAGTGAATGCTGATTCTCCTTTTTAGTGATTTGGGTTGCATATGCATTCTATGCCGTCCCCGTCATCGCTTCATTGACCAAAATAAACGTTACGCAGACCAAGGCGTAAGATGTTTTCCGCAGTCACGACTTTCTGTTTTTTTTCCCTCTCGAACTTTTTGGGACCTTTGTGACGAATACTTTAAAAGTAGACCGGTACTATGCCATAATCTGTAGCGATAGACTTTTCTCGGACACTCAATATGAATATATTATACTTATTTGTATCGAACGCAATCCGATTTAGTCCTTCCGAGATTCGGCGTACTCTACATATAAATGCTACAGAATTAGATAAAGCAAGAAACGACGAACAGCAGCGCCGCGTTATTATTATATTATTATCATAAATTACCGATTCCGTCGAAGAAGTAAACTGCGCCATCGCCATCGCCACTGTGTGTGTGTGTGAGAGAGAGAGAGAGAGAGAGAGAGAGAGAGAGAGAGAGAGAAAGTTATTAGACGATGCTGCAGCAACCGAAGACAGGATGTCAGCTTACACGACAAGCTCATGTTCTCCTTCAAACCGATTGCCCACGGAGAAATGACCAACATCTCCATGAACTTGGGCGATGATCTTGCCTTGCTTCGCGATAGAGCGTGCAAGACCAGGCTGCCATAAACGAACACAACCTGTATAAAAGACCCAGTTACGTGAAATGCTTTAAGCGAGTCATATACATACCGTCTGGACCTCCTGTTAAAAGCCCTAGTTGGTTGTTGGAGAGGTTTCTCCACTCAGCGTGGGTAATGCCATAGGAACAATGTTGAGGAAATACAGCAGAAGGACCGTCGTGGCAAAAATCATGCAGTGCTCCATTCCCAAGAAATCGAGAATCATAAAGTAGCGTACTCCCATTGATACGAGCAACAGCAAGGAAGATTCCATCCGGGCTGAACATTGCAGAATTGACATCGGCACGATCTAATGTCATCTGATGAATGGGATGGGCGAAATCTCTTCGTCGTATATCATACAATCGAAGAATGTTTTTGGATTGTCAGATTCACCATCCACGACCATTGCATCATTTTCTCTTGCGACAGATAATATCGCGAGACGTTCGCCTACCAACGATTTCGTTAAAAAATAGCCCATGGACTGGGAGAAGTTTAACGCATACCTAAATCATCTAATGCTAGTGCGTCGCCTTCCTCTTCCAAGTCAAACGTCGATGCAACATTCGGATGTTCTAAATCAAAAGCTTTATGGACGCTAGATGCTGCACTATCTCTGTACCGCTCAGAGGACGCAAACAAAAGATTGTCGGTCGGTCCGCAACCCCACTTTAGTATTGCAGCTCTGTTGTACCTGTTCTTGGTCGAAACCAGTTTGAGATTATGCGACTGCCATCCGTTGCCATCTTCTCTGCAGATGACAACTTGACTATACGGAGCGTCAGAGACAAAGGATTTGTTACAGCATGAACGTACTGGCTTGCGAAAGCAAACAACGACGATTTGAGCTTGACGGAGATGTCCATGGGTGGTACAGTTCGCGCAGGATCTTTAAAGCAAGATGAAAGATTGTCAGCAGGTAATATTGGGCTCGTACTCGCCCAAAGTCTCAATGTTTTCACTGTAACATAATCCTTCCCATATTCTGACTTTAAAGTCATTCCCGCTAGATATTAATACAGTTCCGCCCCCGTCAGACTTCGGGCATATAGCGACATCGTTGACCGTGTAGTGTTTCAGGGGACCTGTTATTTCAATCAGCCTCGAGGATGTTAACACTCGAAAAGTGTTTACCGTTGCGCGAGTGCGAAGTCACGAATTCTGCTTTTGAGCCATTCCAGACGATCAAAGTTCCAGACTTGTTATAATGATTTTCAATCTCTAAATTCAGACTAGTCAGCCATTTGACCAACAAGTGTACGGATACCTACCGTCTGGTTCATCGATTTGACCACCAACAACAGAGCTCGCTGTGACAGTGAAAGATTTGTGTTGAATAATCTTGTTGATAGCTGCAATCATTGAGTTCCATAGACGGAGTCTCTGAATAGTACTTACAGCCCGCAGCTTGTTTGGAAAAGGTGGGGTTGCATCGGCGAAGAATGTTGAGCATCACTCTTGGATCATGTAGCCGACGACGAAAGGGTAATTCGAAGCGTCTTGAGGATCTCGCTCGTGTTTTGCTGAACATTGTCATGAGCTGTAAAAATGAGTGAGAAACGACATCATTGAAGATAGTGCGAGGCGCACGTCGCTTAGTTCGTCCTTTCCATCTGAATGAATCTGGAACGGTCGAATACTTCCGGATGTTGAATGTTCGCTTGCGGAGGGATGTTTACGCCGTAACGGGTCCAGTTGCAGCGAATGCTGAAGAGACGCAGTAAGCTGTTTCATTGAATAGTCTATAGACGGTGGAAGGAGCTTCCACTGAGACAAATTTAAGATTAGAGAAAACTTGCGCTACTTGGGACATACCAGGTGCGGGTCATTGACATCCAATGAAGTCTGATATTCTTCCTCTTCCTCCCGAGCTCTCCAAAGGTTTGCTTCGTGTTCTCTGAGTCTCCGCCGACGATCTTCATTCTCACTCCGCAGCCGCAGCTCTGCTTCTCTTAGACGTTCTTCGTTTTCTCTTTGCAACCGTACCTCCGCTTCTCTCCGCAGACGCTCTTCATTTTCTCTTTTCAGCCGAATCTCCGCTTCTCGTCGTCTTCGAACTTCCTCTTCATTCAGCATGTGAGCCCTCTGCTCTGCTCTTTGTGCCCGAATCGCCTCTTCTCTTTGCCCGTATGCTTGGCCTACTGCTCGAATGGGAATACTCGGTTGATCGACTATTTCTATCTCGTCGTCCTCGTCACTGATGTCAATAACGGATAATTTGCGTTTTTTCTGCTACAATTACTGAGTTTCATCGTTCGCGGTTACAGACAGTTGTGACCCAACCTTTGGAGGTCTTCGCGTGTCATCATCGTCCGATAGCACGATGATGTCGGTAGAATCGATTTGTTGAGAGGCTCTGGGTCTTCGCACGGATGTGAACGATTGTGACTTGAGGCTTACTATCAGAAAAGAAGCGGCAATATCATAGAGTTTGCACATACTTGTCTGGGAGATGGTATTCGTATCTGTGAAATAGGACCATGACTGCAATTGAGGCCAATTCAGTGTGCATTCAACACTACAAAGATGGCGCACATACCCAACAGCATTGTTTGTTAGGTGTACGATCCCGTCGTCCTCCAAACTCAATGCTCTGTTCTTTAAACCAAGCTGTTCTCCACGTAGAAGGTCTGCTCGTCGTCTTCTCTCTTTCTTCGAGCTGTTGGGAAAGAACATTGTAGTCAGGAGCAGTGGGGCATTTAGCGCTCGGGGGTCTAACATCATGTCTTGATTCAGTAAATACTATTCCAGCTTTCGAGGATTTCACATCCAGTTCATCAGGCAGATATGCTTGTCATTATAGAAGCGCAAAGAAGATACAGGTAGACTACGCAAAATAGATCAGAACGCCTCGTACTGAGGTTGCTGCTCTTGGAATGCGGGTTCAGCAGTGACAGGATAGCTCTCCTCCTGTGCCGGTGGTGCGACAGGAACAGCAGGTTCGCGTTGCTCGGAAGAAGGTTCTGAAACAATTTTATCGACTGGGGGCTCGAGGATTTGGACGGAGTCAGGGAGGGGTTTACGAGGACCAATGTTGCCCTCAGGATCCCAGCCCTTCATGCTGTACAGGAAGGAAGGGTCAGATGATGATGGATTTCCAGTAGAGACAGGTGAACGTACATTTTGACCTTGATACCGAGGACACCTTGTTTGAGCAGAACGTGGCGGACGGCAGTGTCAACAAAATCGATGGCTGGTTGACCAGAGTGGATCATGAAACCGTCGGTGAATTTCATGGACTTTGCACGGGCTGCACGGATCTTTCCAGAGACGACAACTTCGCACCCTTTTGCGTTGGATTCCATGACGAATCGGAGAACACCATAGCAAGCACTTTTATAATATTTAGCGGGTCAAAGAAAGGAAAGTCATCATCAAAGACGTACCGACGAACAGCAAGACCACCGAGGAGCTTGTATCGTAAACTCTCGCACTGGGCGATAGCAGATAAGCCACGGTATTGGACCTTTTCGGCGTAGAGTTCGAGAGAATTTTCGGGGAACTTGAAACGTTTTTGGACGAGAGCCGTGAGCTCACGGATGCGACGACCTTTTTCACCAAGGACCTCTTGTGTATGAGTAGCACGGATGATAATCTATTGGAGGCAAGATTGGCATGGATTGCTCTGGATTGGAAAAAAAAAAAGAAAGCTCGCCTCAGTGCGGGCATGGGTGACTCGTACATCACAGCCAGAGTACCCTTCTTCTGCGAGCTCGCGAGTAAAGAACTCGTTGAGCTCAGCGCGGAAGACACCATCAGCGACAAACTTTCTTTTCTTGCTGATTTGTGAGGCCATGGTTGGTACGAGATCGCTGAGATTATTTCAGACTGCTTGGCACTCGGTGGCTTATAGTAGCTATACAAACTTTCCCACGGGGCACTTATAGAAGCTGGTTCTTCCGGCGCTACCAGTTAAACCATCACCTAGGTAAGCCTCTTTTTTCTTTTTTTTTTTTCAATGACGAGTGTTGTATCTTTCAACCAATTGGCACCTCTTAGCCGATACAAGGCCTCTTCTAGAGCGTTTTTATGACATGAATGACTTGCTGAGATGATTCTCGCCGTCAGTTTACATATTCTTCGTATGCTCACTTTGCTTCTTTCTCTAGCCATTAGGTAGCATGGGAAGCGGGTGCTTAGCGGCCTAGTTGAATTTGATACTTGTAACTGTAGAGTAGCGACCAAAATGCAGTCGAATAAATTAGCGAGCATGAAAAAAATACGATACTTCCGGTCCGGTATTTTCTTCTTGAACCCCTTCCATCATGGCCTCCGACGTTCTATCTTCTGCACCATTACTGGCTCAGCTTTCGCAGATTGTAGATGAAAAACCGGAGGATTTGTATGCAGGAAGTTCGCATCTACAGCATGCCGCTTTACACGCAGCTAAATACATCTTCGAGTTGTGTATGTTGACCTGTCTCTCTACAATCCCGGATACTCATTGTATTCCAGCCGTACAATCAGAATCCATGTCTAGACCTTATCTAGAGACTCTTCTCTCTTCCGTAAATCCCTCAGAAGCTCCCCAAACGCGCTCTCAGTCTAGAAAACGGAAACGGAGCCTCAGTCCTCCTCCAATTCAAGTATCCTTTCAGCAAACTCCCATAGAGTCTTTATTCGTCGATGGTATGAACGAGGACCAAATATGGTCCCAGCTGGATCTCCGCACCAATAGTATCTGTCACGTCTTGGATAATATTCTCAGCGACGAAGCCGAGTCATCACACATGAATGATGTCTTGGAATCGAACGAGGAAGATGAAGACTTTGATGATGATAAAAAAGAAGACGACGACGAAATGGGTAAAAAGCTTTGGGAAGCCATGCAACGCATTAAAAACGGAGAGAATGTCGATTTGGACGGACTAGGCTTGGACGAATCCATGCAAGACCTACTTGTCGACCTTGCCAACCGCGATGATTCCGAAGACGATGAATCACTTGACGATGAAGGAGATTGGGAAGAAGATATCTCTGAAGAAGACGCGGAAAATGTTGAAGAACGAGTCGCATTACGGGATCCGTCGTCAGACAGTGAGGAAGAGGAAGAATCGCGGTCTCTGATGGATGTCATCACATCAAAAAAGAGGAAGAAAAAGTCGACTCGAAATGGCGGACATCCGGAACTAGATGACGACTTTTTCGACTTGAATGCATTTAATGTTCAGACCGAGCAGGCGGGAGCCAAAAATGCTTCCTCCGGTCGTCTTGATGACGAGGATGACGCTGAAGATGAGGTGGATGTCGATCTTTTTGCTCCAATCGACCTTGAAGGAAGTGACGAAGAGGACCCAGACAACACTACCAGCAGTATGTCCCATCCCAAGTTCCTCCGGTAATCAATATTAATCTTGAGGATTGATTTAGTGATATTCTATAATGACTTCTTTAAACCGCCAAAGCGTGCTAAACAGCCACCAAAGTCGACTAGTGTGCGATTCCAGGATGAGGTTCGAGTCAAAAAGATCAAAGCAAAGGGCAAAAATTTTCCAGTTTCAAGCATGTACGAGGAACAGGACGAAGATGATGAATCCGATGGTCATGAAGGCGAAGAAGTGACATGGGGTGTGGCTGACCGGGATCCCGAACTCGAAAGTTCTTCAGAGGATGAAGGCGGAGCAGAAGAAGAGGCAGAGACCGACGATTCAGATGATGCTGTAGATGATCAGAGAGGTGCGATATCTCGAGTACGAGATGATTTGTTCGCGGACGAGGACGATGACGAAGCACAACAAGGTTTGATCATTCCAGTTTCACTTCTTTCAGTGCTGATTTCGCTTTCCAGATCTTACCACGCATGAAAGACGTATGGCTGCCCTCAAAAAGGAAATAATGGAGCTTGAGGCAGACAATGTTGGCCCGAAAGATTGGGTACTTATGGGAGAAGCAGACTCACGATCTCGTCCTCAAAACTCTCTACTCGAAGAAGATTTGGAATTCGATCGGGTGATGAAATCGGTTCCAGTAATAACTGAGGATGTCGTGAAGAGTCTAGAGGAGCGAATCAAAGCCAGAATCCTCGAAGATCGCTTCGACGACGTCGTACGCATACGCCCACTCGAAGATAAACCCTTCCTTCCTTCTCGGTTCTTTGAACTGAAGGATACAAAATCAACTCAGTCGCTGGCTCAAATATACGAAGATGAGTATGTCGCCGCTCAACCTGGCGGTGTGGCTGGTGAAGACCGTGATGACAAGCTCAAGAAAGAGCATGATGAAGTCGAAAAGCTCTGGGAAAATATCTCTAATAAACTGGACGCTCTATGCAACGCCCACTTTACCCCAAAACAGGTGTGTATATATATATGACTTCTTCCAAGCTTTTCTCCGCGCTCATCTTCCTGTAGCCCAAAGCAACAATTTCGACAATCTCCAACGTGTCGACAGCTTCCATGGAGTCTGCGCTTCCGACGGCCAAGTCAGTCTCCACTATGCTGGCGCCTGAGGAAGTATTTGCTCTCTCATCTTCGGACTTGCGAGCTAGAAGTGAGTTGACGCCTGCGGAGAAGCAAGCTCTCCATCGGAAGGAAAGGAAGGCCAAGAAAAAAGCTCGAGATACTCTCGACAAAAGTACGGACAAGTACGCGAGGGCTCAAAAGGGCGGTAGCTTGAAGAAGCAAAAAGAGGATGCTTTAAAGAGTGTCGTCAAGGCAGGAAAGGGTGTCACCGTGGTGGGTAAAACGAAGAAGGATGTTGTAAAGAAAGAAACGAAATCCAAACGTAGAGCAGAATATGAATAGATAATAGAGGCAGTGGAATCCGAGAAACGTGATCAGATATACCTATTATCGTCTCTCTTGCACCATGTTTTGGCGGAAGAATTCCTCGCCCATCCCCCCCGTCGAGTCTGCTGGTCAGACTCCCAGCAATGGCACTCTTTCTGTTACTTCGGCCAGTATCTATAATAATTCCTCTGTTGGAGACAGCTATAGCCGGAACAGAGGCGTTGGAGACGTATATACCCGCGGTGGAAACCTAGACCATGACCGTAGCGAACTCTTTGGGGGACACAACGCCTCACAGGCTACCCCCGGTCGCTTTTTGGACGGTTCTCCGCCAGGTGCCGGCGACGAGGACGAAGATGAAGTCGAGGGCATCAAACGGCAGATTCGCTCTGTTAAGCAAGAAAGCGTTCAGTCCTCCCGAAATGCTCTCCGGCTTGCCAGAGAAGCTGAAGAAACTGCGCGCAACACGCTCGGCCGACTTGGAGATCAATCGGGTACGGTTGCCAACGCCTTTCTCGGTGTGCCAGAGTTCTGAATCTAACCTCCCCTAGAGCGACTCGCAAACACAGAGCGTCACTTGGATGTGTCCAAAGGGCATTCTGTTAGGTATCGTATACTAGTTCTTGGCCCAGTCACATCCTGATTCAAGTGGTCTAGGGCCGACGACAAGACCGACGAGTTGAAGCAACTTAACCGTTCCATTTTCAGACCGGTTGTAGTATTCAACAAAGACGCTAAACGCGCTGCCAAAGAAGGCCAAATTCAGGCCCGATATGTAGAAGATCGGGCAGAGCGAGAAAAGACCACGATGGACGTTCGCGACAGCCAAAACCGTATCGGCCGTGCGCAGGGTTATGGACGTCGTAGGGACGAAGAGGAACTTCTCTCATCTGGCTCTGTCGCTGCGCGGTATCGGAATGCCGAACAGCTAGGGCGGAGGCAGGAGGCACGCAAGCAGTACCAGTTCGAGTCCAATGCATCCGACGACGAGCTTGAAGACGAACTCGATGACAATCTAGACGAGATAGGTTCCATGACTCAACGCCTCAAGACCCTTGGTATGGCCATGAACCAGGAGCTACAGAGTCAGAACAAGCGCATCGATACCATTGAGCAGAAGACAGTTGGTTTGGATGGAAGACTGTTCCGCAATACGGAACGTCTGAAAAGAATTAAATGATTTGGTGGCAGCGTCAGCTGGTCTGTTATCATGTATGTAAATAGATATATAGATAAATACGCGGCGAGGGTCCCGTTGAGGAACGGCCGTGTTCTTGCCCCCTAAATTGGACACAAGTTTAAACGCGCTGACAGTGACATTCACGTGGTATTGCGCCCCACCGTCACGCGATGCTTGTTCTCTCTTTTGCCTCCGTCTTCCAACGTCCTATATGCAATGTCTGCTTACGAAAAGCAGCGGCTTGCGAATATTGAAAGGTGCATCGAACTCTATATTGCCTAGGCCCTTCACTCACACTGTGCAGGAATAAAAAGCTACTGAAAGACTTGGGTCTCGACAAACCCTTCTTTGAGCCCGTGGAAAAGATTCGAAAACCAAAAGCCAAAGCTTCGCCAAAAAAGCGTACATTTTCACAGACTGGGACCGAAGGCGATGACCCCGGTACACCAGCTGCAAAAAAGTTAAACCGCGAAGTGGATTCGGTGGCGGAACAGGGGGCTTCCTCTCTTCGTCGAAGCACACGTAATCAAGGCAAGGCTATCGACTACAATACAGAGAAACGCTCCGTAGAAAACATTCCCATCTCAATGAAAGCCGGGACACGAAAGAGCAGTAACACTGGACCACTCGGGCGCGAAGATGGCCGCAGGAAATATGACCCGTAAGAGCTCAGGTTTTTCTTTGTAATTTCTCTTCGACTGATCCGAATTTTAGCAAAACATTTGGCTCTATTCCAGGAATTGATGTTGGAACATGGTGGGAGACCAGACAAGGCTGCAGCACCGATTCGATTCACGCGTAAGTCCTGAAAATCGACTTCCAACGGTATCTCACAGCGTTTGCAGACCTTGGGTTGGAGGTATTTCTGGAGGTTCAAATGGGGCCTATAGTGTGGCTTTAAGTGGTGGATACGACGATGATGTCGATGAAGGATATGCATTGTGAGCTACTGGGACTACTTGTGCAAATGTTCAAACTAACATCCCTAAAGCACATACACTGGTTCAGGTACTTGACCGCCTACTGATTGCTTTACTTTCCCGTAACATATCGCTCGTTATGCTTGTAAAGGTGGTCGCGACCTCAAAGGGACTAAAGACAATCCCAAAAATGTTGGTCGTCTAGCGTCAAGGAATTATAGTCCACGCTGATAAACCATAAACAGCTTCGAACTGCACCTCAAAGCTCGGATCAGACCTTCGAAAATTCTGTAAGTGTTTATGCTGGTTATTACGCGCTCTGTTTTAACCGCTCGTGCAGTTTAACGCAGCATTGAAGGTACGATCTAACCCTCTGGGAGCTGCCAAAAATGCATACCTGATATATTTCACTCTGTCAGAGGTCGTCTGAGACGAGAAAGCCTGTGAGGGTCATTCGTGGATTTAAGTCGACGTCAGCCTATGCCCCGACTGAGGGCTACCGCTATGACGGACTATACGTCGTGGAAAAGGTGAGATTCACCTTATTTCTTCTTCCAGCGTCTAACTTTTCTTTCTAGGCATGGATGGAGAAAGGGCTGAATCCGAAAGGACATTTGGTATGCAAGTACCTGTTCAAGGTGACGTTCCTTGCCGCGCTACTCTCAAAATCTTGAATGCTGAATACGGCACTCTAGCGTCTTCCCAATCAGCCACCAATACCTATTCGACGGTCTGAGGATGAGGAATCTACGCGAAGTGGTTCAGAAACAGAAGCCTGACACACCGCGTTGCGAAGCTGCTTTTGTCTTGCAATGTACAAATAATTTTCGCGCGTATAATAGATAGAGATCACGTGTTTATGCCAAGAAAACTTTGAATCCAAGTGCGCCGGCGACCTGCGTTTCCTTGTGCTACTTCCACTCACTATGCTCTCTTTTTCCACCCAGTCTTTACTTGTTTTGTCCATCTCATCGTTCCTGCTTACCGTACAAGCATCGTCAGGCCATGGAAACGTACGCCTCAATCACCGCTCAAAAAGTGTAACCCTCAGGGCTCGAGATACATCTGGAGTTTTCACTTGGTTCGTCTGCTGGAGCATTCTCGCCCTTGCGACTCTGACCCTTTCTTTATAAAGGTATATTGCTGGTCTGCAAGTACTTTTCTAGCTTGTGAAGGCTTTTTCTCGATCTCATTAAGCTATTTAGAGGCGCATGTGGTACTACCAACACTGCCAGGCAAGTTTCCTATCTGTTGACTGTCGATCCGTATACTGAGCATTTTACAGCGACTATGTGAGCAGCTACCTTCACCAAGCAGGGTTTGTGGTCTTAAAGTCATACTTCCTTACCAGATTGTAGCCTTGAATAGCGCGGTGAGCTGTCTAGATCAAACATTCAATATTATTCATAATCCTTTACCAGCAATGGGATAATGGAGCACATTGCTATAAAAGTGTCTTGCTCAATTATGGAGGGCGAACAGTCACTGCTCAAGTCACAGATCAGGTAATATCCTCGTCGTGCTTGTGGGGTTTTTTCTCTCAATTTCCTTCCCTAGTGTCCAACTTGTGACTACGGCCAACTAGATCTCACACAGCATGTTACCAACTTACTATCGAATGTTTGCGTCCCCTCATACAACTTTTTTAAGTGATCTTTTTGCCAACCTCGCCGGCGGTGATCCAAACCAGATTGGCCAAGTAAGCGGTTCCTGGTCTTTTGCCGACGAAGGTTTGGTTCTTCCTTTGTCTTACCTTGATGTTATTTTAACATCACAATGAAGCTCCTCCTCCTTCTTCCACTACTACGCACACACATTCAACGTCTACAACGGAAACTCCGACCTCAACTCCTACGCCAAGCTCCAGCTCCAGCTCCAGCTCCAGCACATCTTCGTGGACTTCGAGTAGCTCTATGTCTTCTTCTTCATCGTCTTCTTCCGGTTAGTTTTTCCTAAATCATGCCACCATTTTTGACCAATATGCCGTTACTCAGTTTCCACAACCTCGACTAGTTCCACAAGCTCAACTTCTTCCGCTACACCTTCCGCTACGCCCTCTGGATTGTTCGTCGATATTCACCAGGTTTTGATACAACTCGGAGAGATCGCTGCCATTGCATATCTAGAGAATTCATCTTCCTAAACATGCATCTACCTAGTTTCTTGTCTGCTGCTTTCCAGGATTTGGGTTTTACTTGTTCATACCCGAGTGGTGTCAATAAATTCTGCTGAACCATGTGTCTAAACAAGCTGACATACGGATTCCATATTCTATAACAACTATTACAGTATCAACCTGCCTGAGCGGCGTGTCGTATTAAGTAGCAAAAAAAAAGTACATGGGTATCGGTTGTGAATGAGTGTGCCAAAGCCTGGTTCAACAGAAAAATGAGATCATCTCAATGTGAGATATTCGTTGGGAGGCGGCCCCGGAGGTTTAGAATTTGCGATGAATTATCTCGGGATCCTCCTGATATTCCTCACTCGATACCCACATCTAATGAAGAGAAAGATTGTCAAGCTCAGGGGAACATCCAGATCGCCCTGTTCGTACCTTTTTAAAAGTACTCAAACCGGCCAGAATCGAGCCACCTATCCAAGTAGAATATTTACGTTCCGGGGGTGCGTATATCTTTATTTTAACATCTTTGAGTGCAAGTTTCTTGACTTCGCTAAGAAGCCGGTCACCAAAGCCTGTTTTTTTTTATTGTTTGCGGTTTAGTTTAATGCCTTTAAGGATGGGAATAATGACGAGCCTCTGCAAAGGGTGCTTCCGCCGCTAAGCACAATATTGGAAAAAAGGCTCTTCCGAAGATCCAAATCTACGCGGTTTATAGAGTCAACGACGACTTGGTGAACGCCGGCATACTCTTGTCCGATGATCTCTGGATTGAAGAGCAGCTCGGGGGCACGGAATCTCTCAGCTCCTAGCTGTATGTTTGAGGGTAAGCTCGAGGTTGCAAGAGGGACTATTATTACTATTACCTGGACGATATTTCCATCTGGTAGTCTGAATTCTTCTGTCTGTCCCAAGGTATCTTTCTCCTCCTTTGCGGGGTTTATGGCAATATAGCAGCACTTTTCTTTGATAGACCGTACGATTTCTCGCTCTGCGGTGGTGTGCAAATTATGACCGGATTTTCGTAGCAAGAGCTGGAGGTGATCCGTGACATCCCTGGTATCGGAGCGAAATGAGCTTTATTATCATTATTTAAAGTGCCGAGTAGAGTCAATCGTACCGTCCTGCGACATCGACACGTCGAATCGCGTGAGGCATTGAGAATCCTTCAAACACCGGTACTGCATGAGTAACGCCATCCCCTGAATCCAGGACGATACCAGTTGTTCGGCCAGAGGAATATCTATGGTATGGGGTAGAAAGTTGCTGTATTCGATCTAGATCACAAAATGAAATATAGGGACTTGCAGTGAAAGGACGGCTTGAACGGATGTGTAGAGTGCTGGTACGTTGAATGTGTCGAAGAATATTTGTGCGGCGACTTCTCTGTTTGCCCTCGGATTCAGAGGAGCCTCTGTTAGTAAGACTGGATGCTACGGAGGGTGAGTGCGGTGTTTCTATCCGACATCGTAGGGACAGCATACCTCTTCACTGAGCGTTCCTAACTCCTCTGCGTACACCCAATTCCATATCCGTTCCATGTCATCCCAATCAGTGACTATGCCATGCTCCATGGGATATTTAATCTTGAGTAAGCCTCTGAACTCTTGAGCGCGTTTACCGATGAATACGTCTCCTTCGAGAGCACCGGCCATGACGCGGACATGTTTTGGTCTGCCTACACTGGATCACGAACGGCAATCAAGACATGGGAGAGACAGAACAACTGAGGAGAGGGAACGCACAATGATGGAAAGAAACATTTGGGATGGTCTTGTCCTGCAAAGCCAGCCTTTATTGTCCCGGATCCCTGAAAAGAAGAGTGAGAATGGTGAGCAAGCGGGCATTGACAGCGACAGCTAAGACTCGCACATTGTCAATGACGACGGGCTGATTGGTGAGGACGTCGTCGAACTCTGCAGACATCGTTGGGCACCGCTTACATAAGCTCCATTATGCTTCTCCTCCTCCTCCTCCTCTCGTTTTCTGCAAGTTCTTTTTTTTCTCTTTCGTTTCGTCCGCTCAGTTCATTTTACAAAATAGATATCCGCGCAAGCCATCCTCAACAAATGGGATGCTAATAATTTCTGCAAATGCATGTCTTTTCAGCCTTCTGCTTGCACTACTTTCAGCTCACTGCGATCTATGACAGGCATATGTTTCCAGTCCAACTACACAATTCTTCACATGTCCCTGCCAGAGTACCCTACTCAGCCATGCCTTTCTTGTACAAAACAGTGGTGCTTGAACCAGGTAAAGCCCTCCTCTCGACTCTTACTTGCCCCCTTTGTGGCTCATATCCGCCATCCAGAACCTGCCCATCTGCGCAGGCGCTTCGTTGGGACTGGAGGATATAAATCCAGACACTGCAACAGGCAAAGAGGGTGATGTAGAGGCACGGTAAGCCCTCTAAACGTCGACCTTCATCTCTGGTCTCATCGCGATTCCCAGCTGTTTCCAAAGAAATTCACCCCGAGATCAGGCCATCGTCTCTCTCTTTGTTCTCTTGGTCTTTGGTCTTCTTCTTGGAGCAGGCATCAAGAATCGCATGGAAAAGGCTGGTTTTTCTTGGAATCGTGGCGTAACCTGGTGGGAGGTATGTACTATGCCTTACTTATCAGCTGCTCACCACCATGTCTAATTGTACACCCATAGCATCTAAGGTCACGTATGCCCGTTCAAGAATTCAGCCTCTCTCGACTGGAATCTAGCGATGATCGCAACGGAAATAATTATATACCTGTATCTAATGATCTCTCTTAGGCTGTATTTGTAAAGATTATTTATTGACTTGCGACGCGACGACGTCAAAGTCACATGCGGTTCACGCTTTTCTTTCTTAAACTTCTCCATTGCGATGGAATCGTCCGATTTTGCTATGTTGGCTGCCGTTAAGCTTCCAGCTCCTTCTCGATTATCGCCCTCGGCATGTTGCCCAGATAAAGACTTGTTCGTGCTCGTCACTCGTCTTGGAAGCTATGATCGCTTGAGCTTGTGGAAGCTTCAAGGCTCCAAAATTTGGGAAGTAGATGTTGAGGAGAGCAATCGAGTGGTAGACATTGCCTGGAGTCCAGACGGTTCTTTCTCTCTCCCTCTGCTCTCCTCATTCTAGCTATAATCTTTCTATAGGTCAATCAATCGCAGTCGCTCACGACCCTCCACGCATCACTCTACATTCCATTCAAAACGGTCGCACCGAGCATGTTATCCCCGTTCCTGTCGTAGGAACCTCAAATATATCCCAACTTACCGACATTTGGTGGTTTCATCAGGAGAAGCCCGAAAAATCGCCAGTTCCGGATATATTCAGGAGAGATAACATTATTGTCAGTCAAACTTCCGACTCTCATACTTTGCTCTGGACTAACTCTTTTTAATCCCAAAAGACAGGCAGTGTACATTCTGTACTCAGAATACTGCCTCTTTTGGATCCATTACAAGATCATGCTAAACAACTAACGTACCTTTTTTTTTGCTTTTCAAAGAAAGACCTCCGCTCTGAAATCAATAGCTTAGCGCCACGGATCTCTTTGCCTTTCAGGGCTCGCAAACATCCACGCGTCGACCAGCGGCCATACCAGAAGTCATCAAGTCGTGGCCTGCCCTACAGTCTGATCCTCTTCTAGCTTCCATCAACGTACCCAATCCCACTAGAACAATGGAGAATGGTATCATTGATGAAGTCGATGACACAAATCAAAACAGCATACTCTCCGTCGCCGATGGCTCTGGCCGTGTCACTTGCTTCCTGGACGGAACATATTCGCTAGGATCATTCAGCACCGGTGAAACAAATCGAACAGTGGCAGCCTTGTTCAAGCATCCTAAACGTCCTATCTTTCTGCTTCATAGTCACGGAGAGTCCGTCACAGATCTGTCACCGACTCATATCTCTCTCCCACTCCTTGAGGAACGAAAAGCTCGCGATTTTGCCAAACTGTCCTCCACCGCACGGGAACTGTGCTGGTACGTCATGCGAGTCGTCGAAGAAATGCGCGGAGCTTGGTTTGGCACAGAAACCACGACTGCAGCTCAAGAGTTGGGACCGAAATGGGTTCAAGCTTATGAAACCAAACAGAGAGATAAATACAATCGTACGCGGTTTTCATCTCGGGAAAAAAGTATTGACATTACAATTCCTCGTAGTGAAACCTAGTGCAATGCTCGATTTGACCACGTTGCTGTTGACTGACCGAGCAACTGAGGCTCTCGGTGACTATCTCGGCAGCGGACAACAGATGACTGAGAGGGTAAAACATTTTCTTTTGAGGTTGAGGATTCGATAAATTTTCATCAATTAGGGTCTCGAAAAGTGGGATTCTGCCATCACCATAGCTCTGGTCAACTTGCGTGATTACTCCGAAAAACGTCTTGTCCCTGCTTGCCAACGCTTGTATCTTGTGCTGGAGGAAGTCCGAGGATGGGCCTCTTTGTGGGTCAACGTCAGCCTGTTTCTTGTTTTGAAAAATTCCACTGAATTCGTGTTTTCGGGCTGGCTCAAGACCGACAATATACGCAGCCTTTGACATCCCCAGTGAAACTGTGAGCAAATGCTTGATTATGCTAAACCAGGCCATATTGCTTGCAAGCTGGCTTGGTGCGGCAGCTCGGAGGGAACTTCACCGTTTCAGAGAATTCATGTGCTGGCTTCGATACGGTACGTCCTTTCTAGCTTAGCCTTGCTGACTGTGGTGGCGGCGTCGACGGGCATTGTCAGAAACGCAAATCCTGAACCCTACCGTCGACACTCTTCCGCCAATTAGGCATGATATATTAGAAGTCAACAAATATTTTATATCGGGTCTTGAAAAAAGTGTGATCGACAAATGGTTCATCGGACCTGTCCCCACCTTTGCGCCCCAGGATGTAGGGATCCCTAGATATGATCTGTCTGTAAATGTTGCGTTGCGGAAAGCTCGGGAGTTTCTTAAAGCACGAACACCTCAAGCAGTAATAGAAACCCCTGTAGACGTGCGTCCTCCGTGTGGTCGCTTTCTTTCCCCGGCACGTTACTGATTATTCGGGCTGTCAGGGTTTCGATGACAAGGCTGTCGAAGACCGGAACCTGTCCGCGCTCATTGGAGTTTTTGCAGAATGTTGCCGGGAGGTATTCGAACGGCCCTCAGGGGCAGCGACTCGAACAGCTACTGTATCCCGGAACCAGACGAGAGCTTCTTCAAGCGCGGAAAGCCGGACTGAGCTTCTCTTCCGGGAAAAGACCAAAGTAGAGGTGTGCCGTTCTCCACGTTCAAGAATGTATCATAAAATGATAATAAAAAAAAGGATGGTGACTATGTTGAGCATTTAGTGATGCATGCACCCTCGACTTCGGAACATCGGTCCTGTGGTGAGTTTACCGTGAACTGTATATTCTGGTTTGCGTGTGAAGGGGACCCTGGATTTTAGTCTGTTTTGTGCGCCAGCGTTACGGACATAACCGTATGCATGTTGAGGTATCGGTGCACGAATGCTGTCTCCGCCTAGGCGATGAAGAAATTCGCGTGGATCTTTTAGCGTTGGAATTTTTCGACGAGGAAAGTCTCGTGATGGTATATCGGACCGACCAAGGTGCGTTTTTGACTGCTGGTGATCGGAAAAAAAAATAATAAAAAAAGCAGAGGCATACATTGGCACACTATGCTACACTGATTTGGGGTATCAAGAATTACAGGCGCCCGAGAGTTCCGTAAGGCTGTCCCGTGAGAGTCTGATAGAGGTTGCGCTACAAGATTTAGGTGCAGGGCAGGTTAGTGTAGGCTTTATGCGTCAAGGGAAACTGAAAAGCAAGACCCTTTTTGCAGCTGGGGGGATCACGATATCTTTCGATTAAGCAGAGCCGGGGATTAAAAAGATGCAAGACGGGAACGGTTTCCCTTGCAGTGAACGGACGAGTGGGGCGGAGGGTGGCGTGTGTGCTGGATAATGAGGGCATGTATCTGGAGACGTTCGATCTTGAGGGGGATGAAGGAGAAGACGGGGAGATCACATTGGAAGAAGGATAGATGAACATCAGCGCGAGGCTAAAATGCAGCAGTATTAGAAACTGATTGTAAAAAGGAATATTATTGGTGTAGGCTATATGGAGCTAGTGAGGGGGATGGGCGAGGCATTTCCAGAAACGGACAAGCTGTCAACCATCCCAGCGCCGCAAAAGCAGTAGGGTTCCGCGGCCCTTTGAACCCTCGTGTCCTCCAACTTCGAATTCTTCGTGGCATTTCATCCAAAATTTAAATACTCTATCTTCTCCTTCTCCCTCCATCCCCCCTCCCCCCCATGTCATCCGCCTCCGCTCCCCCAGTTGATGAACCTGTCCTCCGTCTTTCAGATGTCGCTCTCCGCAAACGCAAAAATGCCAGTGCACAGGCTGCCTTCAGACAGCGGTTCGTCGTCCTCGTCGTCGTCGTCCCCTGCCTGAATTCAGGCCACTTACATCGTTCCTTTTCAGCCGTAACAACTACATCTCCACTCTCGAAGAAACCGTGATCAACCTGGAACAGGTGAGGGCCCCCCACCCCCCTCCCCACACTCTCCGATCTTGACTCGGCTATCGCAATTAGGTCGTCCGAGTCTTGCAGGATTCGTGTCGCGAGGCTCAGGCCGAAGCTCAAGAATTGCAGCAAGAGAATGCTCGCCTCAAAGTCGCCCTCAAAGACAGAGAGTCGTTCTGGAGAGCCATGTGGCGCAAATATCAGGGCTCAGAGGCCGAAGAATTTCCATCTTTCCCATCACCATCATCGACGACCACGCCATACGGCACACAGCAGTATCAAGATAGCAGCAACAGTTTGAATCAATACTCTGCCCAATACCCTAGTAATTGGCCTCCCCAGGCCAGCAGCCATTCTTCCAATTCTCCTCAGTTTGCTGAATCCCCTACCACTCTTGCCCCTGCGTCTGACATGTTCCGATATGGTGAAGATCAGAAAGTATCGCTGACCAATATAGAGCCTATACACCGGTATATGTTCCCTTCAAGTCGTTCCATATCACCCTCTTCGTCCACCGCCCCGTCTTCATCTACAACTTCCCTCACGTCATCGTCTTTTCCTCAGTATGCCTTTGACAATACTGGCACCATCCAAGATCGAGCAGATTTTGATTACCGACGTCCGGGCGCTCACAGCGCAGATATCACTTTGAATGGTGGTATGGCAGACGTTTCGGGGCATACAAACGACGGCGTTCGGTACAGGCTCACGAACAGGCGAATGGATGGAAATCTGCACCCGCTGTTATCCCCGTTAACCGGCACCAATGCAGCTAGCGAAAGCGGATCTCAGCACGGCGGTAGCGATGGCGGTGATTCCTACCATGCACGGCGAGCAACAGCTCCCCCACATGTTCCTTCTCGCTCACCTAGTCCTGGGGTATCTCCACTCTCTGGAACTCTAGCTGTGATCAAGGCGAGCGCATTCGGAGCCCTACGAAGGACTCGCGTTCGGGGTAAGAAACCTGCGGTTGCTGTCGCAACTGCGGATGATCCAGCTCAAGTCGCACGCGACGTTCTAGAATCTAGAGGCATTCACAGCATCCCTGCAGACCAGCCGGGACCCACCCCCTCAAAACGTCGACGCATTTCTTCTGACAACGACGACCTTGATTCTTGATGGACGTTTGAAATTTTTTTTCAATAACTAGAATAAGGACCTGTATCATCGTACTAATCGCTTTACTTTCTTGTTTTCGTCTTGGGTGTTTACATTACTTTTTTCTTTCTTTTTTTTTTTTTTTTTTTTTTGGGTTCCCCGCGTCGTTATCTGTATAGTTAGATTGCATCTGGGTACTTATAGTTCATTGTTATATAGTTACTTGTATTGTGTCATAAATTTTTGGTAGGTAGGTTTCTTGCATGTAGCGTGTCTGATACCCTTGACCCTTGACAATGAAATCATGTATATCGTGCTCTCGGACCAACTCCGCCGCTTCGATTCTGAGATTACCGAGAGCACATTCTGATGAAATGAATGCTGAAGGTACCTAAATAGGTTCATCTGGTATTAATGGATCGTCCATTAAACCCAAATACTTGCCCAGTCACCGAACAGAAGTTCACTATCGATATCTAGCCGAGGAAGAATCCGTGATCATCGTGAAGAATGTAGCTCAATTAACTTTAGGTACGGCGACATCCCAAGGGCCCCTAATTTCACTATGAACCAAATTAGCTTCGCCAAAGATACACCGCATGTTACAACCCACTTTTTGTACTTTTGCGCCCATATCAGTAGTGCAGGCGAGAGAAAGGTGACAACAAGGAAAACAAATAGAAAGATACGCGTAACTGTCGCTGAAAGTGGCGTAGTCAAAGCAAGGGAAAGTAGAGATAGAAACAGCGTTAGAGTGATCTGGGTCAGGGACTTTTTCAGTGAGAACTCAGTGAATTAGGCGAGCAGAAGCAAACGGATAACAGGCACATACCGGAAGCCTGCGCCTTAGCATTGGGAGTAAAGTGAAGGATTGAAAAGAGAATTGAATCAGCGCAAAGACAGCAAGATCATTCGATAGTCGAGAGGCCAAGACAACCGAAGACGATATAGCTGCATTCATAGATAGAACCGAAGTTAATCTGCAGGATTTGCATAGGTGAGTTCGCGTCGTCCACATATAAAGCTCTACCATCCCAACCTTTCGGGCCTACCCTTCTCAATTGGGCCGGATGATCCGTAGTCGGCCAGCAGCAGGTTCAGTAAAAACAAAAACGCTGACAGTGCCCAGATGGAATCCGACGACGTGGCCGCTGATAGTGTTCGGAGGACTGGGGACAAGGACATCAAAGCGAGAACGATCAAAATAAAGGACTTGGACGTTTTGAGACCTGCCGCCGAGTTAGACAACAAGCCGCCGTGCATTGCATAAAGAACACGCACGCAAAGGTTCCTTCGTTTGGCTTTTTTCACGGCTCTTGTCATGATGACTTTGACAAGTGAATTGCCAGACAAGGTAACCGAGCAAAAAACATCCCAGCGAGACAAAAATTAGCACCCGCGCATCAAGGGATTGGTCTTTAAGCCGAACAAAGATGGAGAGAAATATGAATATGGTGGCAAGATGCTGGGTAATGGCGGTTGAGAGATGGACCAGTGGCCAATAAGCATATGGTCTGAAATTGGCTAGTATTATAACGATGAATCCCGACAAAATTGCCTTAGGGGTGAAATCTAACACATACGATTTTTGCGCAGCGAGGATAGGAATGCGCTTTGGGGGATGTAATTGTCAGGAAACGGCTGTTTCTTCCATAAAACCTTTTCCCAACCCAGAATTTCGGAGCTCATTCATCAGAATCAGAAGGAAGCGGCCGACCAGAGCTGCTACGTGGTGGTGGTGGTGGTTTTTGGGAAAGATGCGTGGGCGCCATCACTATTCACAAAATCCAACGTTACTCTGTACTCTAGCTATCCTAATATATACGTATAGCATATATTGAAGACGAGACGCCGCCGCCGCCGCTAGTCCCACTGTGAACATGGTCTGAGATATGTCGATTCCACTCAAGTAAACCTGGACAACACACCACTAATCTCTCCTCCTGTCGTGGTTCTGGCGTATTCTTCGCCGGCTTTCCTGCTTGTGCCGCAAGTTTACCTTGATTTGGGTTCGAAGAATGGGTTCCTCGCATCTGTGAAGCCTTCATGCGTCGTTCGGCGGCTTCAGCCTTTAGACCAATCGTTTAGACCATAAGAATTGGAACTATGGCAACTACGAACCGCCGCTGTACGAGCGTCTGAAGCATTGGAGCCAGAAACTACATGGTTGTCAGAAGAGAGGACAGTGTGGCCACCGGTGTGGTGCGCTGGTTTCGAGCACAACGAACCCATCGTGAAGGGAAGATTAGTTACCCACATTCCCCAAATTGATCCCGCGCTTAATTTCAATTCAAATATTGACGCCAAATTCTCACGGTACATCCAAGCCTAAGTGCTGCTTTTTGATATCTGCTGAGCGAGCCATACCGTGAATTTTGGCCACACATATTGCAACAGTCTCGCGACGACATATACTTGGTGCCTAAAGCTGAAATTTTACAGCAGGCAGTCTGCTTGGAAAAACTTTTCAGGCGATGGTAATTAGGTGTTAGGGTTACGCCGAAGGCAGTACCCAAAGCACCCAACTCTCTCGAACTTGTACCTCTCTCAAGTTTGTTTTCAAAACATAATTTTGGTATTCTTTCGTTATAATTATTATTTTTCGCCTTCGTCACCTTTTTTGATGTCTACGCAGCTATATGCTAGCTGGGAACTGTGGACGCAGGTTTAACGGTTTAATGTTCACGCAGGAGCCGACATTCAGGACAGCGCCGCATGCAAGCAGGCTTGCTTGCGGTTGCATGGCCACGTGAGTGCAGACGCCAATACACGCTGCTCAAATCCCGCTTAATAAACAAGTCTACTTGGCTTTCCGTTTCGGCCCCTTCTTCTTGTTCATCCCTCCAACCGTATCACTTTTCTTTGCTCTCGCCCCCTCGTGTCGGTTTTGAACACCTAAATCGCGCTCAAACCCTCCTTTCTTGCCCAACTTACCTCGGGCCTTTTTCTTCTTTTCCTTTGATGTTTTTCCGAGACGTCGCTCGGGTTCCCCAATCTTGGAAGGTCTCATACTCTTCTTCGCAGATCGAACCGCTGCTCTGGTGGTAGACTCATTGCCTAATTCGGCGTCCTCATCCTTAGCCAGCTTGCGCCTTTTCGCCTTTCGAGTGAGTCCAGAGAATTTGTCACGCTTTGGCTATACAAACCTCAGTCACAGCACCACGAACCGCTGTTTGGAAGCATACCTTAGCTTCTTGTATAGATGCCTTTTGTTTGCCCTTCGCAGACGGGGCCCCGAATCCTGCCTCGTATTGGGTTTTGCTTATGCCTGCTCGAACAAATCAGCTAGAAACACAAAATGAGACCGAAGATACGATTACCCTCGGCGACTTTCTTCTTCTGTTCTGTTTGGAACCACGTTCGCGCGGGTCTAGAAAAGATTTCTGCTTCGTGTTCAATGAGATTCTGTCCTTTCTTGAGTTCCATCTCCGCTTGTCGAAGCTAAGATCTCGATCAACGAGTGGTCTACCCAAAAAAAAAAACGCCCAATTTTACCTGTTTTTCCTCTTTCTCTTCTCGCAAGACCTCCGAAATCTCTTCCTTGAGACCCTCTAGTTTGCCAGTCCATTTGCTTACAGCATCCTGAGGCACTATTCGGTGACGAATCTTGTCTTTATCAGATCCATGCTTTATGGCTGCCTTCAACATTTTTCGGTCCGCCTCTCCAACAAGCGTCACCGATCTTTGCCATAATTATTCAAGTACAAACCCATGAAGATGATTGACAATTACATACCGACCCTTGTTCCCGGCACGAGCAGTTCTTCCAACTCTGTGCAAATACTGCGCTAATTGGCCAGGCATATCGTAATTGATGACCGTTTCGACGCCTTTGATGTCCAGACCACGAGCCGCGAGGTCGGTGGCCATAAGATAATCTACCACACCATCTCGGAACTCTTGTAGAGCTTTCAAACGCTACGAAATAAGATATTAGAGCGAGACATATGATGGAATCGCAGGAACCGCTGAAGGTACCTGCTCTTGAGTCAGATCTCCATGGAGTTCACTGCATTTCATCCCTAGGAGAGAAAACACGATTCGCATCTGATGTGCTAGTTTTTTGCTCCGGAAAAACACAATCGCATTGCTTTTGAAAGTCCTTTTACAAAGGGCTGCTAGCATAGCAGAACGTTCTGACTCTTTGGCAGCTCGTATTCGGACGAATTCTTGCGTCAGATTTCGTGCGACACTTTTCTGTGGGTCTACGAAGAGACGCACGGGTTTGTTGAGCGACATTTTGACAAGTTCATCTACAGAATCCGTCATTGTCGCCGAAAATAGCATGGTTTGGCGAGATTTAGGGCACGATTTTACGATTTCGGCTAGTTCGTCTGCGAATCCATCAGAGAGCATTCTATCAGCTTCGTCGAGAACCACAATGTCGAGAGTTTCTAGGGTGAATGACGGTGAATTGTGAATGTGATCTATTAGTCGACCGGGAGTGGCAATGACGACGTCTGGCCTATTCCTGAGAGCGGCTTCCTGAGATTTGATGGAGAGGCCACCTTGGAGCAACGTCAGCATCCTCGCGCGAACTCAAGTCACAGAAGACAGTGCATACCAACGACAACACAAAAAGTGATATCCGTATGTGTGCCCAGTTTTGTGCCAACATCGTAGCATTGCACCGCTAGTTCACGGGTTGGAACAAGAACCAAACAACGTGTTGCGGCGGCCTTCTTTCCCTTTTCACGATATAGAAGACGTTCTAGCATGGGTATTATGAAGGCGGCGGTTTTACCGGAACCCGTCTGCGCCCCACCAACAATGTCTTTACCTAGAAGGGCGATAGGTATTGTGGCGGCCTGTATAGGTGTAGGATGGTGAAATCCTAGAGTGGTAAGAGACTTGATAATCGGCCGGGAGATATTCATTGTGAGGAAGGAATCGTGAACAGCGGAAGGACCGACTTCGGAATCAAAGAATGCAGTTTTACGTTCCATTTCAGCTTGAGTTTCTGGTTCGGAATCATCTTCTGCATCGGATTCCGAGGCATTTTCGTCGATAGTGTCAGCCTCTTCTCCTTCAGTTTCGTCAGAGGTAGCCAAAGGGTCCTCCTCATCCATTCCATCCCCATCCATTTCATTAAATTCGTCCAAGCCTTCTTCACCGTCACTTGAATCATCACTGCTGTCTTCGTCACTTTCCGGCTCATACTCTCGTTTCCGTTTTGCTGCCTGGCGGCGCGCAATTATATCGTCTACGGAGATTGGTGCCTACATACTATGAGTTACATAGGAAGATGATAAAGCAGTACATACCGGTTTGGTTCCCTTCAAAATATCGGGCGCAGATTGCGCCTCAAGGAGATCGTTGTAGGGGTCTCCGGAAAAATCGAAGATGAATTCTGGGTTGAGAGAATCTTCTTGTGTTGATTTATGAGGTGAATGCCCATCCATGGAGTCCTCCGCGTCGGAGTCGATAGTCATCACATATTCAGACATCGTGGTTCGATGAAAAAAAAATCTGCCCACGTGCTCAGCCGTTGCGTAAGATTTGATCTCCAATCCAATTTAGATCTAGTACATGTGCATGTCGCGAATACAGAATAAATCATGAAAACGAAGAAGAGTCTACATATATACTTAAAATTACCGGAAAAAGTGGAATATTTGTCGCATGTCTCTTTGAGGGTTGGTTTGGGGGTTGAAAACAGGAGGCGCCACGCCACCCAACGATGGATCATTGAAATCGTCCGGCGGCGCAATCCGCGACTTTTGCATCTAAAAATACTTATCAGCAAACTCACCAGAGGGCGACAACCAAGGGCGCGAACAAACCTCAACATCCATTACATATTTCGTCCGAAGCAATAGGTGTATGTGTGCTCGTTCAGGAAAATCATAATCTGTCGTGGCTCTACACTGAGCTTGACACTGCGTAGTGCTGGTGATAAAACGACCCATCATGTTGAATTTTCCCCAATGAATCTTGGTGGAGTCCCCAGCTTTGACATCATCGTTGGCCTCGTGCGCGCGAATTAAATCCGACATATGAACTTCCCTTCAAAACTTTGTCAAAGAGTGACAATTATGTGAGAAAACAAACATGAACTCACAAGGCCGGGATACATGCACCCTTGGTATTTCGGAGGGCCATTCGATACGCCCGATGTGCTCGCATAGCTTGAAGGAGCACATCCCATGATTGCAATGCTTTTGCTTGCTCAGGAGATCGCTGCTTAAATTTCTCCATCGTCTGATCGCCAGCGAAGGTTGAATTATTAATTCCAGCCACAAAAGCCCGCAGCGCGGAATAGTTGTTCAAGACGCGCAGTTTGTGAGCTACTTCGACGAATTTCTCAATCTGTCTCGCTCTGTCTCTTGGTCTATCATGACAGAGAATGAGGGAAACAACCCTAAGAAAACGCAGAGCGTGTAAGATTGTTGGTTCTGATTCGTCAAAATATAGTTACCAGTCTGCGAGATGGCTTGAGACGTTGTTGAAGCGTACAATCGTATTGGCATCTGGATCCTTTTTTCCAGAAACAAAAGTAAAATGCAACCAGTGTCTGGGCTATGAGTTCAAGCTAGGGGTCAGCTGTCTACTCTAGAACGGCATCAAATACAAACCTCGATTTCGAGGAATAGACGCTTTTCGATTCTGGTAATCTCCTGGGCAATTTCGCCAGAGTCAATCATATTCACTTCATTGGCCAGCTTAACGAGTTCTCTGAGTTGTTGCTTTGTCGTGAACTCCATGTTATCGGATTCTGCTGATCCATTTGATGAACCAGAGCTGGGGAACAACGCTTTGGTAGTTAATAGGGGAAGACTGGGCTTCCTTGATCGGGAAGGAAGATTGGTCGATACACTGGCTTCGTCTGTTGGAGGGGATACTTTTGTCACGGATTTGACACTTTCATCGTCATCGTCAATGAGACTGTAGGAATCGTCACTGTCATCTGCAGGATCGTCAGCTTTAAGAGCCCAAGCACTATCCTGGTCGACCAATGTTGGCAGAACTTCCAGCAGCGGAAGGAAATCGGAACCATAATGAAGTAGATATGTCTTCGAGATGATCGATTTGATAAGAGCGGAGAGAGCTCCGGCAGTACCTCGCACGGCAAAGTCATATTTGTAATCTTGGATCCAAACTTCCAACAGATGACAGATCCTATATGGAGATCCGTGAGATTCATTTTCTCGAGACAAAATTACACCAACACACTTCATTTGGGCAAAACATGCGAACATTGGATCGCCGGAGGGATTATCCAATTGGCGCATCCGCTTCTGCATTGCAAGGAGCAAATTGCGTGGGCTTGCAAACCGTCGATAGGTCAACAAAAAATGTGTGATAAATGTGGGATCTATAAGTGAAAAAGCATTCGTCACATAATCACAAGCAGAAGGAGGCAATTACAATTACCATCACCGCTAACCGACAGGAACAGCAGCTTGTCTAGCAGCTCATCCAGTGTGGCCCATTGCGCTGAACGCCTACAGAAAAGTTTTAGGACAAAACGCATGGATTTAACGATTAATTACATTTCCTTATCCTTGTTCTCGGTCTTCGTCGGAGGCGCAAGTTCAGTCGTTGATGAAGTACGAACATCAGAGGGCGAGGTCTCGTGAGCGCTCGCGCAGACCATCGTATCGACTGCTCCCTGGTTTTCTTGATCATAATATCTCGTTCTTGCTTCACAGAGTAGATCGTCGGTGGATCTTGCGCGAGTAGGTGAGTTTGGAACAGAGGTTGAGCGAGAGGCTGGTATAGTGGGTAATGAGGTTTGTACGACTATCGGTCCCGGGAGCGGGACATGATTTGGAGAGGAGGCCGAAGAGGCTGTAGGGGTAGCCGTCCTTGACCCGTCCAATCGGTCCCATGAAGGAGAAGTTGTCATTAAAGTGGGAGAGGTAGGATTGCGGTAATCTTCAGAGAATCTCGTTCGACCCGAACCTATATACACAGAGATTCGGTTAGTGGGAACAATAAAAGGGATGATATCGTACCATTGCGTCTCTCCTTGAGTATGACCTGAAGTAGAAACTGAAACGACTTTTTTATCTTGCCTCTGCCGCTCTCACTGTAATTCACTTCCACCAAGCCTGCCCCATACTGCGATAAGATCTCGGAAGCCAAGCCTGGATCGACTTGGCCCTCCATATCAGACTTGCAGGCAATAACAATCATCGATAGCTTCAACTCCCAATATGCTCCTGTTACAGGTGTTAGTCATTAGGAAGAGCATCACGAGGATGTCCTCACTTAGAAGGTCTTCAACAGGCCTGAAAGAGGCTTCATCGGAAGCATCATAGCAGACAACAACGCCGTCAACTTTGAGCGCTTCTGGTAGGTAATCCAGTGGAGAAATGGGAGATTGCATCATTTCCGCCGTAACATCCACCTCAATCACATGCAGCGGACACTCTATCCCTTCTTCTTTGGTATATCTTCCGGTTCGTCTGGTATCTAGAGAATGGTAAACTTGAGATGCATTAGAAAGATAGAATGATGTTTACGACGTATGGTTGGATGTGCGCCTGGCAAGGGACCGCTTGGTTCCGATAGATTGTGGTTCTTTAACCCTTTGCGAATTGCCACTGACTTGCCACATCCAGCTGTCCCAACAACGGCGATGGTGATGGCTTGGTTCTGTTCCTGAGGTATACATGAGAAAAAGGATATAGAATATAATGAACTGTACTCACGGATGCTATCTGGGTATTGATATGTATTCTTCTAGTTTGCGTATACACCCCTACACTGCCGCTTCGCGTTCTACCTGAGGACAACGCCAGAGGTACCTGCTGCAATGATGCTGATCGTAAATCTGACGCAGCCTCCTGGGTGCTAGAACTCGTAGAAGAAGACATAATGCTGCTCATACTGGAGGTCGTGCTCAAGGTAGGAGTTCTCGAAGGCAGCGGTAACTCTCCGTCGGCGACAAACGACCTTACTGGGTCTGGGCTCTTCAGAGAAGCATGTTTGTAACGGTCTGATGAGCTGTTGTAATTTCCAGAGCGATCAGCATCCAAGTCTTCCGCTAAAAATGATTTTACAGAGCCGATGCTATCCCCTCTGGACCTCGCAGACTGGTTGACGTGGTTCAAGTCTCGCCTGAGCCCAACTAATCCACTAGGAGGCTCTAATGCGGACCCAGTGTGACCTCGGTTTGGTCTGGTGACAACAGGAGACAGCGTATCGCGCCCATAATGTACAAAAGAATCGACAGATATGGATTTTCGAAGACTTTGAGATGGAAGGGGCGAAGGTGGAAGTGGAGCAGGTTTGGCTACGGGAATATTGTCAATACCTGGGAATGAAAAGGGGGTAGCGTAAGAATCTTTGGACATGAAGGAGCCGGCGGGTGAAGGAGGAGAGGAAGGGGGGCTTTGGGGTCCTTCAACGGAGTAGGGATCGCTGGAGACGAGGCATCGTCCTGTGACTGGGCCATGGATATTGATGTTGGTTATACACTTCTTAGTGGTACAGGACAGTAGAAACGGAGATAAAAAGAATAGACAGTGAAGAAAACCAGATGTCGTTAATGGTGAATGTTGAGGAAAGAGCCATTGACATTGGCTCCTGAGTCCTTTACCAGTTCAAATCACGTGGCGAACTGCCACTCATCATCCACCTTTTACTTACCACGACTTACAAGCAATTGCTCCCAAAGACTTGAGCCAGCTCACTGCCCAGAGATAAACCTCGGTGGGCGCCGCAGAGCACGAGACAAGCATGCGGTAACTGTCCAACTCGTCCAACACTATATAAGAAATGGATCTAATGTCGCTACAAGATAAGGATAGCTCGGCCACTGTTCGCATCACAGTTCGGTCGTAGCAGAGCTTGAGTCGCAATCCCAAACACAAAAGTGTAATTACTGATATCTTCTTCGGCCGGTGGTATTCAAATTGGGGCCCTGGTACGGACTGTAGTCCGGCGGGGGCCGTCCAGCTACAGAAATAAGAATGAGGCCCACAAGGACCAGAAAAAGAAGCGAACCTGATCGAGGCAGTGGGGGTGATTTTGGTCTCGTCGTACTGGGAATCACTGCATTCTTGAACAAATTGACCAAATCATCAGTTCTAAAGACTGGGCCTAGGAAGTACACCACATTAGTGCAGAACGGCAACCTCAGGTGAAGATATTCACCATCAAAAGTAGACGGAGGAGGTAACTGTCCAATAAACCAAGAAAGAGCTTGAGGTAAGACTACCGGCTTTTCATCTTCGCGCTCTTTCTCAATCCGTCTGTTGTTAAAAGATCTATCTTTTTCAGGTGGCCCGGGCGACCTCCTTCGAGAAGGTCCATCCCATCGGTCGCGCTCACGGTCCCTTGCCGGCGAAGCATTACGCTGTCTTTTGTGCCCTCCGTGGTCTCCGCGTCGCTTCTCATGCTCAGGCGAGGGCTGACGTTTTAACAAGGAGCCTGAGCTTGAGGATCGGTCGTTGGAGCTGGAGATACTGGTAAGAGACTCTGCGCCTCGAGCATTTGTCTCCTTCTTGACCCTGGCTCCAATATCTCTCGAGGCAATGGCATCCAAGCCGAGATAGATATGTCGCTGTGCAAACCGTTTTATAGGAGGATCTATTGGGGAAAAACTATCAGGGGGTGCATAAACGTAGCGGATACACACTACGAACCATTTGGGTAAATCTCTGCCATACGCTTATCAATTTTTTGTGATGCCTCCAAATCACCATATTGATGTTCGTAGCGCGCCCACCGCTCCCAAATCGGCCGAGACTCTTCTGGATTGAATGTCGGAATGACACGTTCAAAGAGAGCGCGAGCATCTGTAAAAATATTCAAAACGGTAAAGTGAAGTATTTTCCACAGAAGAAAAATACAAACTGTTCTCATCGTTCACGGAGATTAGGAACGTAAGATATCGCAACACGAACTCTTTCTCTTTTGCGTGCTGTCCCATACCGGCTTCAAAGATCCGAGTGGCGACTTCCTTATCTTGAGTCGTATGATACTCCATCAGTGCTGCAGGAGAATGAGCCAGGAGCACGAATTGCAATAAGGGAAAGATAGTACGAACCACCAGCCTCGTAAACCTCCCAAGATGCAAATTTGTCTCTTCTAGCTTTCCCAAAAAGGCTCCTCGACGCTTTTACCCCTTCGGCTCGCCGTGCAAATCTCATATACATAATGTACGTCAATGCATATTCTTTTTTCCTATCCTCGAAGTCATCCCCAAGAGCGGCCAAGGCAGTGTCTGCAGGCGGGTCCGGTTCGACAATACTATCATCAGTATCACCGAGCTCTGGAGTTTTCTTCTCCTTAGATAAATCTACTCGAGTGACAAGTCCCTCCAGCAATTTTCTTTGTACCTCAAGGAAGTCGCTGTAAGTCATATGCACTTGCGCATAGTCCTTCCTAACCTCGAGTGCTTCCGCGTATGCAAATGTAAGAAGAAAGCTGTAACGGGATGAACGGAAACTCGACCAAGGATATGAGAATTCCGCTTACCTCGATGAATTTGCTTCTAGACCAGCCTTGAGCAGATACAGAGCTTCGTCATGTTTGCCGACGCCATGTGTCCAATTGTACGCCATGAACCTAGATTAGACCAAAATGAACCCCAAAGATAACGCGCAAAAGGAAACGAAAGTAGTTACCATATTTCGGGATAGAACCGCATCCGGACCAAAGCTTTTCTATACACAAGCTGGATTCTGTTGTGTAGGTCTTTCTTGTCCTTCTCTTCGATCATCAACGGATTGCTCTCTTCCCACTTAAGATACGCTTTCCATTTTCCAACAAGCTGCCTTTCAGCGATGCTAAAGGTAGGCACGACTGGTAGAACAAGATCTGGTTTGGCATTGGCGGGAAGAGGTGCCTCAGGTGGGTATAATGCCGAAACATGCTTCGTGAGATCACGCCCAACCGAACGAGCTTGCATGTAAGCGGGCGAAAGTTCGCTCATAAATTTTTTAGCGGTGATGCGATTCAGCTTGACTTCAAAGGATTCATAATCGCTCCAGAGTTTCTCAACATTATCGAGAGGCGTCTGAACCGCACGTTGATACGCCTTCCTGACCATGTCCATTTTTTGCTGCTCCTCCCAAGTTGAGGAATTCTTTGGTTCTTAGTGAGATTGTAGAAATGAAAGTACAGCTAAAGTGGACGCACCTCTCCCGAGTTTATGAATGCAATATAGTCGCACCATATATCGCCAGAGTCTTTATCACTGCCAATCGAGTTGATGGTAAACTCATACGACTTCCGTATAGTTTCCCGGGATTGTGTATCGGTGCCAGCATTGATTCGTCTGACAGTGAGTCAAGAGTGAGTGGTACGTCGAACATGAGATGCAGGCGTACCTTATATATGTAAGATAATATCGGTACATGTTCACCGATGGACTGGTCACCTTCAAAAATCGTTTGAAAAGAGCCTCAGCTTCAGCAAACGTTCGTTGATTGTTCAGGAAGTGGGTAATGTAGCGGAGTTGGGCAGACGGCTACAAAGACGCAACTGTTAGTTGTATTTCCTAGGTACTTGAGAGTAACGGACTGCGTTTGGATACTGTTTAAGAAGAGCATCGTAAGCGGCGCGTATGCTATCCAGGTTCCCACTTTCTTCGGCCTCCAAAATGAGTTGTTGCCAGGCCTCCGTGTCGTATGGGTTTTCGCGCAGTCGAAGGTGTATTTTCTCAGACTCTGTCAATTCTGCTTCAGGCTCCAATGGGACTTCAGGCTCCCCCACCGTTTCCGTCGTTGATAAAGTCGTGGCCTCTGCCATGGCAGAATCTGTTTCTGTCTCTGCTCCCTCTGGGTTCGACTCTGTAATTATCGTGGATACGGTAGTTGCATCTTTTTCAAGTGTCGAAGGTTCGTTGGAGGGTTCCGGATTAGATTCAGCTGCAGGTTCATCCATAGCTTTTCAAGAATGAAGGTTTTATGACGATGAATGATTCGAGAAAAGAAACATCAAGCCTCCGGCCCGGGAAAATCCAACACGAAGAATAATACATAAAGTAACTAAAAATTATCCCATCATAGGCGGGCTTTCGAACAAGATTAGAATCCCAAGGGCACTGTGTACAGTCGCTGTCTGCGAAACTGAAGACAATACTTAGATTGATCCCTTCTCACCTTATCACTGCCAATCAGTGCTAGTAACTAAACACAATAGTTCTTCATTGACTGTACTTGGACGTTTATAGAGAACAAGACGGACTAACCCATGACCTGGTTGTGATACTCGTCAAGACATTGACACGAATAATTTATACTTACTCCCTCGGTTTCATCAATGACTACAACACTGAGAATACCGGAGCGAAATCCACTGCCACGCTGAATCCCGTCAAGGATCACGTATACGAAGATAAGGGAAAACAAACATTTGGCCTTTGTAGTGGCTGACCAAGGTGCTGCAATGATTGCGGACCGCGGCAGTCAAAGTAGCGTTCGACCACGACCCACCGAGATCCAAGCGGGCAATTGGTTATACCACACACAATTACGTCCTAAAGCGCTGTCATGAAAAAGGAATGGAAAAAGTAGTCATATCATTCACCTCTGACTAGATCTCGACTAGTTGACCATTGGCCTGGGCGAGCTTTACAACAGTGTCGTCGCCGGAGAATGTAAACGTGCCCTGTCAAGGCTCCGTAGCATCCTGGCAGATAAGATACTCTAGTTTTACTTCTCATATCAAAGGTATCGTTGATGTATACCCATTTCATACTATTACCAGGAGTAATTTGTCCGTAGTACTAAGTATTAAGAGATAGTCCGACTTGGCCTATCACAAAGCTCGGGATTGGCGGTGGCAGAGCCGAAGTATTTTTTGCCAGCTACCAAGTTTGCGGCAGATGTAGAGGTCGGAAGAGGAATGCTACTAGAGCCTGAGCTTGTTCCCGACGGAGACTAAATCGAACTTGAACATTTGACCCTGCGGTCAAACAAAGGGCACCGACTACGAACTGGAAGACATTGTGAGTGGTATGTATTCGAAACGAACCGGAAACACATGTCTGTGGATAGAATGAAGACTATAGGAACCCTATTGTTCAGAAGGAAGCTCACCATAGGCCCAGTGTAGCCAATTCCTCCGCCTACGCAAAGTGAGCAATACTTTCCATTCATGAGGAGGGGATATTCACATTGTCCGCACGGGCGATTGTGCAGAAACCAGGGTTATTAATGTGAGGAGTGAAAGAAGTGAAGCGCCACTACTAGAACCGGGCAAGTTTTTGGTCGTGCGCCGGAAAATGATCGCGAAAACGAGAAACAGAAAGTGCTCATGGGTGAGAAGGGCGTGATTGAGACGTACCTCTATCGTGCGGGAGTAGGAGAATACATCAAAATCCAAGGGTCAACGCCGAAGTTGCACGCGCCACTCAATGCCTGTTCTGCTGCTGGGCCGCAGAAATACCGACCTTGTCCACGGGTCCAGCCATAGCGCCAGTCGAACGTATCGACAGATGGATTCCATTCAAAAGAAAAATCCAAAATATGCACCACGTCCCTGCTGTCCGATTCGTTTTAAGATTACGATCAAAACAATGATAGTATGTGGCAACCAAGTCCATGGAAGGAATAAAACTCCCCTTGCGTAAAAAATTAAAAATGAAAAAAAGTCCATTGTAGAGTACAATCATGATTTATAGAACGACCAACCCAGCTCCAACCATCCCAAAGACGACGGTGATAAACATGGAGTTGATAATCAGATGTCCGGCACCCGCAATATAGGAATCATCCGGGCCATATTTGCCATTCACACCTGTTTGACTGTAAGAATTTGTTAGAGTCGAGAATGTACAAGTCAAGCAGTAGACACACCCAGGATCCGGAGCGGCATCTGAACCTCCTCCTCCATTTATTGTGCTTGCCGAAGCGAGAGGGTATGTAGTAGGCGTCGTCGTCGTCGTAGTTGCGTTGGAGTCGGACGAGGAATTTGAAGAAGAATTGGAAGAGGGGGCATCTGTTATGGTGACAATGGCTGACGAAGTTGTAGTGAACGTTTGTCGATTAGAATCAAGGGTAACGATGGTTGTGAGTGAGGTTGAGACTTGCGCTGAAGCGCTGGTGCTGTTCCCAGAGCTAGAGCTTGATGGCGAACCCCCGGAAGATGTTGAATTCTAGATGATAGAGCGTGAGCAGGAAGCTGGGTCCATTGAAACAAGCACACTGACCTGGCCTAACACTAACGTGAGAAATGATAAAAGCAAGAAATGGCTCAAGAAAAGCATCGTGGCCGTTGCGAAGAAGGAGCAATGATACAATCACGTGCAAATGCGGACTTAGGCGGCCGCAGGAATCGATTTAAGGACTTGGATTCACTCCGCCCCGACCCTCCCTTCTAAACGACCATGTCTACTGCCCTCAGGCCAGAGACTGTCGCGCTCATTCTCGCACAAATCTTGTTGTTCTCCCCGCTTCCAGCTCATTTGCTATCCAGACCTCTCAGAGAAAGAATTCACTTTCTCGGGCTTTCTCCTGAGGTGGACGTCAAGAGTTATCTTATGTGGCCTGCATCGGAAAATGACTCGGTATTCTCCAGGTTAGAGGGGCTCGAGCCTCCCTCAGCTAGGGACGACGAACCAGTCAAAGCCATTCGGTACACTGCTGATGAAGAATCGATTTTTGCTCATGCGGAGTTAAGCTCTTTGGCAGTCCACGTATCAGCCGAAATCCGTCTGGTATTTCTCTGGGATGCTGCTGAAGAGACCTGGAAGTATCACAATATCGCCATGATGCCCTTTCCATTTAACGCCGCCTACACCGTTGCTGAAGCAGTCGAGCAGAACTCCGCAGCTTCTGAACAGACAGACAGCGATAGCGACGAGGATAACGCGTACTGGAACTCGTACAGTGATGAGAACGCCTACGTTTCTGTGAAAAAGTCTAAGAATGGTGACCTATCGGAAGAAGCTTATTGGGAGCAGTATGCCAGTGTTCAAGGTGCCGTACACTATCACGCGCTTCTTAATCAACAAAGCTCAAATAGTGTGACCATGTCATCACAGGTACAGCAGACTCGACCATCCCTACGCCTAAACTTGATACTCCCTGCGAGGAAACTTTTGACGAGGCTCTAGCTCGAGCTCGTTTCGGGAGTCAGAATGACGATCCCAACCAGACTCAAGTCATTGACATATCTTACAGTTCATTCAACATACCCCCTCCTCCCGATCCTCGCGATGCATCCTGTCCAAAGGACCTATCTGATCGCCTGAGTGCACTCTCGCATCACATTTCCATCTCCTGCTCGGAGCTATTGCCTCAAAGCGAGGATGTTCTTTGTTCCAAAGTGAATGGACACAGCAACATCACGGTAAATGATCTATACGATGAGGATGATCGTTCCCGTTCCCCTACTCCGGAAACTCCGTTATCCCTCTCTGTCAAGAGTCTAGATGCGGACGAGGCAACGAGGAACTCAATACGTGGTATCTATACCATGTGGAAGTTATCCTCGTCTGGACCGCTCGCTGACACAGATGATTTTATCCGCCTAGTCAAAGAGGCTATTAGGAGTTGAACGACGTGTATTTCTGTAGATGCAAGAACAAGATCATTATGTGGGAGGAGTCGATACCATCTCGTAAGGTCGTTATTAACGGTTACATACAAATTATCTCAAGTCATGAAATCGTGGTTATAAATTAATGGGGATTCTTCCCCAATCCCAGCCTGGTGTAAGCTGTTCCGATGAAAATCACCCAAGTGAGAAGAATCAATGCGGCGTAGCATGTAACGAACATTGTCCCTCTTCTTGTTTCTGCTATCATCTTCTTCTCGTTTCTCATGGATTGTCTGATCCTTGATCCTGGAGAGGAAACATACGAACGCCGATTCGTATCGGTGCTCTGCAGCAGAGGCTGGGATTCGCTTGAGTCGATGCTATGGCTGACCCTCATAGACGGACTTGGGAGATCGAAGGAGAAGTACTCGGGAGTCGCTGGTGCAATTTTGTTTCCGCTTCAACTGCGAGATCCTTCTGACGTTGCAAGTACGCCAAACCAAGGATCGTCAGGATATGAGCGACGTTGATTCCGAAAAATACGTTGAGGAGACGCTGAATAGCGGACTTGGTACCTATAGGTTTACCCTTGGCAGGGTCTTTGACATGGCTGTCTAAAGCCATACCAGCCAGGGTCTGGAATAAGGTCGAACCCGTCTGTTCTAACTGCGAAGGATGAAAATGTGGAAAATTAGAGTCATGTAGAAACATACGCTTTTATGAACACCAAGCGCTGTAGAAACGTATTTAAGGCTGACTATCTTGGGAACGAGGACCACGAGTAGCACTACGTAGGGGAAAACATCATCAACCCAGTCATAAACGGCGGGGGGTGAACATACAAGGAGAGAACCCATGGCCGATGGCGAAAGATGCAATAGCAGGAATGGGGGTACCAGTGACTTCTGCGGGTATAATCAACCAACTGAATGCGAGTAACGTCAAGGTAGAGGAAACAAGCATCAGCTGGACGACTATAGGGTTGTGTTTGTAGCGATCCACCAAGAAACCGCACTGATACAAGATTAACATCGACCGAGAATATGCCCAAAGAACATACCACAGGATAAAGGAAGATACTCCCTGCAAGCAAGTATGAGGCGGTTATAGCAGCATCTTCTTCGCCCATTCCATATCGCTTCTCTATGATACTGCTAGAAATGATATTTAAATTGGTAAGAGCTTATACTTGAAGAGTAGCAGCATACCTCGACAACTGTGAAAACGGGGTCCATATCATGCCGCAAAGAAGGTTGAGCCCGACATATCTGTAGAAGTAATACTGGATTGACGCTCAAGGCAAATGAGAGATTGACTTACGCCCAAAAGACGTCACCCAGCGTGGTGATATCCCTCAAGTTGACTGTTTTCTTTTTGGCTACTTTTTTGAGCGCTCGGGCTTCGGACATATTGTGCAAAGATCTCTTCCTGGCTTCCTCTGAGATATCCGACGCTTCTAGCTCTGCACATGCGCGATCGACCAACCACCTCGACCCCATGATATAGCACAGATTCACGACGAAGGACATGGCGGCAAGGAAAGTAGCAACATAGAAGGGGGCATGGGTTCCCCAGTGCTCTGTTAAGGGATAAGAAGTACGAGCAGCGATAAAAGAAGCCCCTTTGCCAAAGATCAGTCCGAATGCAAGAGAGACACCCAGTCCATGGGATGTGAAGAATCGAACAATGATAGTCTCCTGAACAACTGCTAGGGGGCTCACGCCGAGGCCGAAAATAAAAAGACCAAAGGCCATTAGGCGGATGTTACCCCAGATCTGGCCCAGAAGCAGCAGTGCCTGACCGCCAAAGATTATCCCTGTAGCAAGGATGCTGGTGTAAGTCGATCCAATTGTGCTGGCGAGTAGCCCTCCAACCAGCGGGGTCCAAGTACTGTTCAGGCTGTAAGCTGACAAGAGTAGACTGAATTCGGTGTTTGATGCACCGAGCTCTCTTGAAAGTCTGCTTTTTAACGGGCCGAGGACATTACTGGCACTGTAATAATGTAAAAACTTGAGTCTGTGAGCAGTGATACAAAACATGACTCCGCACTAGTGGGATCCAACGCTGAGGCAACAGGCACAGAGCAAAGCGAGCATCCGAACAAAGGAGGCTCTGCGTTTGAGAGCCGCTTCGGACAGTCCGGAATGCCTGTGGAAGCTGGACCGGGAGGACATCTCCTGCAATCTGGGCACGTCCGTAGAGTCGTTGGCGAAAATGACGCTTCGGCGGCCAAGAATGTTCTGCTCGTCAAGCGGCTGATCCTCGTGTTCCTCGAAAGATTGGGCGATGAGTTCATCGCATGATGCTCGTCGATAATCAAGGCCTTGGGGCTCCAGGAATGTAGAATTTCTCTCGGGCATGCTTTGGGAAGGCTGACCCTTCAATACTGGGGTTTTAATGGAAGAGTTTTATTCAACAATCGACTATCTTTGTTGAACTACAAAGACAGGCTAGCCAACGAAGGGAAGCAAAAAAGGTAGTCACGGTTTCCGTCACAGATTACATAAATTACAGGACGTATACATCCGTAGTACATAGTGCAGAGCTCAAATCGTTCTCCTCGAGTCTCTATCCCGCAAGCGGAATTTGTAACGGCTTGCGTAAATCCATGTAGAAGTCAGTAGAAAATTCACTATACAAAGCCCAAACTCCGTCCAACCCAATGCCTCGACTGTGAGAGACTGTCTGCATCTAATAAAGGGTTAGTACATTTACCGGTTATCAATAAGTACTCGCTCTACGAAGGCTCGAAGGTAGTTACCTTGATATTGTAGGAACACTCGGGCAAGACCCGCCTGTCCTGGTGTTGTGCATTATTCCCGAAGCCGTCCCCTAAAATGTGAGCCAATTCGGAATCAACGAGGCCCAGCGTGAGTCGTGCCTACCCATAAAATACATGTGAGCAAAATCCAGATTGCTGAGCTGGCTATGTTGGCGAGGAAGGAAGCCGCTCCGTCAAACAAGTAGAGCATGTAAGCCGAGGAGAACAGAACCGTCCACGAAGCATTAAACACAAAGAGTATCAATCTTTTGAATGAGATATCAGCTTCCTATAAAGCGTCTGGGATATGCATTTTACAAAACTGACAATACATGATACCTCGAACTCGGCCATGTTCCATTTGCATTTCCTGCGTTTATTAGGAACGCAGAGAGACCTAGCTCCGCAGTGGAACATAACGCCATAGCCAAGAATATGAAGGGATGGAAATTTCCTGCTCGAGGGTCACCAGTGGACATCCTTCGTCTTCGGCTGTAAATCAAAGGTTTGCGATAGGGGAGGGGCAAAAATTCAGGCTTTGGAACAAAGAGCTTGTGCGAGGAAAAGCGGTTAGCGGGGACCATTGAGCTGGTATGGTGCAGCCGGACAGTTTAGAAGAAAATTGCGGAAGGCATGAGGTCTACGGTCGGTAGATTTAATCTGTGACAGACAACCACGCGTCTAGCGTGCTGGTCAGGGACAACACCATTTCGCATTGCTAACACGCGGTATATAGCCATTCAACATAAATCTTGTCATCCAAAGATCTACAATTCCAAAGCAATTTTCGCCATCTGTAGCGCACCATCTTTGGTTCTGTTTCCTGCAACTTCATGAATAATCTGGTCGCGCAAATTCTGACCAACACACCTCCGATGAAACCACTTGCATGCACAAAGACACCTCCAGCTATCCCGGTTCTCTCACTCAAAACATCATCTCGCAGACCTCTCCACTTCTCTGGGAGGGCCTTCCTGCTCTCAAAGCTCTCTGGCTCTACGGAAACAGCCTGCACGCGCCAGTCGCCGCTGTTATCGTCGGGATAAATCACGTATGTTGCAGCAGAATTCATGGTTGTAGTTTCGGATTCTAGGTCAAACAAATGTTCCTGTGGTACACCAGTTGGTTGGAACAGGATGTAAGACAACATTTAGAACAAACCTTCCAAGGCAAAAAGCTTTCCAAAAGGATGATCCGACCTGATGAGTCGATTTCATTTTTGCTGCGCTGAATAGCGGCTACGAGCAATTCCCTGGCCGGAAGCCAGGCATTGGAGTAGTAATCCAGGCGGGCAAGGAACTCTGATCCAGTTAGAGTAGAGGCCTTCTCGAATTGAGCCTGAGAGAGAAACAAGTTTATGGGCAAATCTCAGAAGGAGGAGTAAGTGAAGGTACATCCATGTCCTGTGCAGCTAGCGATTTATTCCAAGGAGGGTTCAAGTGTGCGACACGAGCAGAAAGGTCCGTGCGTACTCGATATCGTGCTTTGATTTCTGAAGCGTCATATTGAGAAATACCATTATCAATGGCATCGATAGCCTCAATGAACTCCTAGAGGGCAATTTGGAAATGGAGCCACGAAGGTGAGCTTTCGAACACACCCTGTAAAGCTTCAACCACAGAATCTGTACATTGTCATGATCCACTGGTAAATTAGTCTCATTTGAGATGATCTCTTTTCCAAAGTGCCTGTTGTAACCAGTCAGTACGAGAAAAATAGTAACCAAACATGACGCGCACTTGTATACCAGTCCCGCTGAACTTAGCTTCGTGATAAAGCCCCAGCCAAAAACTGCCTCAAAACCCCTCTGGTGATGGTCAAATCTTTGTTTTGATTCGTCGTATTCAGCGCCAACGTCGACTACGATATCGCAGGTGTTCAGTATCGCCGGGTCTCGCGATCGCTTCACCTCTAATATGGCACTGATAGTAGCACGACTTGCTCCAGAAGAAAGCAAAGAAAAACTTGCCTGCGTCGTGGTATGAAGTGGTATGCCTCAAAAGAAAGACCGCTAGAGCTTCATCGCAATGGAAGGTGCCATTGTGGGTCCCGATTACCTGAAAGGAGATGAGAAATTTGAGCGAGTATAACACTGTTCGCACTCTGAAACCTTGGCGGATTTGGATTTTTTTGCTAAAGGAATTTCGCTACTCATTTTGAAGTGTTGGGTGGAAGGATTGACGATGCGAACACGCACTAATCGACTGAGCATCCTATATATGAAATCAGGACCCTTTAGACGCCCGTCCCTTTTCGACAAGTTATTCCCAGTCAAAACTCGGTCCGGGTTGGTTCGAGTAGCCTATGATAGTGGCACTGGGGTGGGGTGATGGAGAGAGAAATGGTTATTGGTGATAGGTAAGAATCCCAGAAATACCTGGGCTAGATGTTGTATAATAACAATATCAATAAATGTTGTCTATACTACGTGCTCAGATATATGGACAAATAACGAAATTTTCTGGTGAGACGATTTTCAGCTTTCGCGGCCAGCCCAAGCCTGTGACGAAGACAAGGGTATTTGAACAACATTATGTAACTTGGTACAATGAATATCGAAGTAGCTAGCCACAAAAAATGTACGGTAAAAGTATGGAAGCAGAAGAAATGGACAAGAAGCAAGCTACGTTTTTGATCAAAACAAAAGGATTCAGCGTCCGTAAGGATGGTAGTTATGTTGCCCTCGTTGGGATCTCGCGGGTCCCATACCACTATTGGAATTACCTCTAGGGCCGCGCGGGATATTCTGCCCACCGCTGCCACCTGGCATGCCGCCTCTACCCATACCCATACCGGCCCCTCCAGCCATATTCCCCATTCCAGCACCACCTTGCATTCCAGTACCGCCAGCCATCATGTTGTTCCTCATTGCTACCATTGGATTCATTCCTGTCATCATAGGATTCATCGCGCCATTTGCCACATTTGCCATTTGGAACATGCGCTATTAAAACACAAGCAGGGTGAACGCCTGAAGATGTATTTGAATAATAGATGTTTACCGTATACAAAGCCGCTAGCGCAGAGGGATCAAAAGGGGAACCTGACGAGGCTCCTGCCGCACCTGCGCTGAAATTTCCAGCGGGGTTGCCACCGCTCTGTAAGTTGGTGGTGCTGCTAAAGCCGGTGGCTCGATTGTTGAACCCGTCACTGCCAGACGGCTGATCCTCTTGAAAGTGTTCCCTTTGGTACCGAGGTTGAGCTAGTTTTATATCAATCTGAAACACATCATGATTTGCTGCAGCCGACGAATGCCAGGATGCATACCAGCTTTCCGTCAATTTCGAGATTTCCAAATCCCAGATACTGCTGAATGTTCGAATCCTCTAGCGACACAAACCCGAAGCCTTTGCTCCTACCGGTGTCTCGATCCAACATAACAGTGGAGTCAATGACTCTACCAAACTGACTGAAGAAGGCTCTCATGGATTCAGATGTCACCGTTCCGGCCAGACCACCGATGAAAAGTTTTGTTGCGCGCTGATGTTCTTGGCGAGGTATGGCACGTTTGGGATCGATCTAGGAAAGCTCATGTTGGGGGGCATATGAAAGCGACTGGCCCTGGACTTACGATTTTGCCGTCCAAAACATGCTCCTTGACCATCACTGCATTTACACTTGCGGGATCCTCAAATGTCAAGAACGCGAAACATCGTGACCGTCCAGCTTGATCGCGCATGATAGTACACGCATCGACGTTTCCGAATTGTTCAAAATATGCTCGCAGGCCCTCTAAATTTTTTTTAGTCCAAGCCACGGATCTAAGCAGAATGATATCTACCATCAGTTGTATCCCAGTTCAGACCACCAATGAACATTTTGCCACTGCATGTGTGTTGAGGAGAATATCATGGTGATCGGCAAGAGCGGACAGGAAATGGATAAAAGCACAAGAGGATGCTATTAGTATGAGTAGGCTATGACAGGAAGACGCAATAGGAGAGATAAAAAATGAGGACTCTACTGAGTTTAGCCTAGCCTAGTTCGTGAATTGAACGACGCGAATTACGATAGACAGTGATACGGCGGTAGTGACGACGATTTGACTATACACACGTGTAACCTGGACTACTCATGCATCATTGAAAAGACAGTACAGAGCCCGGTGCGCAGCCAACTCCATCGCATATCAGTAAAAGAAGAGCAGAACGAAAACTCACTCGTCTTTCATTTCAGAAGGTCTAACAGAACGCTGTTCAGAAATTGGAATATTTTGGTAACTACCCTGTCGGACAGGCGTAGAGTCTCTGTAGCCAGAAGATGATGGATCTTCGTACGTCGGTATTTGTTGCACAACTGGGGTTATTGATGTTTGCGTGCTTGGGGGAGACTGAACAGGATTTGAAGAGATGTCAGCCGTGGTTACAGGTTTGAGAGCTTGATTTTCGATATCTACTGAAGCAGCGGCTGGTGCTTCAGGCTTACTCTGTTGTTTCGTTTCAAGCTTGTCGTCTGCAGCCTGGTCGGCAAAGTCGGTTTCGTAAAGATCTGTGTGACATAAAAAGATAAGTTGGGTGGGCAAAGCGCTGGAGGAATGTGGACTAGCCTCCGTAAAGGTCAGCGTCGATGTCGGACATGGTGGTGAAAAAGAAAGGAAAAAATGTGTCAAGGTGGAATCGTCATCACCCGGATCAATGGGCCCAGTCACGTGGTTGTCCGAGCTGAAATTCCTAGAATCCCACGGCCAACGATATGGAATCGGTTCTCCGCCCCATTGCCGTCGCATTCCGACTGCTTGGAAATGTCGTCCATGCTCAGTATTTTCCATTTCCATGGATGTCTACGCTGCACGCTGCGAGGCAAGTCGTCTTGGCTGCTCAGAGCTAGACTCACTTTTGGCACATAGGGTCTCCCTCGCCTTTCAGTCCAATACGCGTCGTCTAAAGACACACTCGGAACTTGGCTGGAAATCCTACCTTGCGGGATTCTGCATTATGGCCTGGGGCGGAATGATATTTTCACATCTGCTGCTCAACCTACCGCCCCGGTGCTTTACGCGTACCAGCCCTGGATCAATTACCTCGCCGTTCATCTGCTTCTCACCGCGGCATTCTCTGCCGCCCCTTCCCTACCAACCAACGCCGAGCTCCTTTCTAGTTTGGATCTCGTGCTGTTTCCCCTAGATGCCATTCTGCGGACCAATGCCATCACCAGCACTCTTGCTCATCTTTCTCCGGGTTCTCAGTTAATCTCCCCTATACTTAGCCACAGCCCTCTCTTTCATTTTGTTCTTGGTTGTACCGCTAGTTCGGGAGGTGGTATAAGTGCAGCAACATTGGGTAAATACTCCCGTTCCGCTCTGAGCTTATGCTAACTCACACTCTGTGCAACTAGGGGTATGGAATCCCAACTGGGGATCGGGTGGTTTTACTCCAGCATTCCTCAGGAAAGGACCTAGATCTCCTTTCAATAGTATTTTAAATACGCTCGATGTGTGGGGAGGGGGGGTGGTCGGTGAGCACCCTTTCAAAGTGTACGCGTCTGTACTGATTCTGCTAGCGGTTATATATGGTATATCTACGTCACACATCGCTTTCCACCCTTTGGTTGTATATCTCTCTCCCTATATTCGTGTCTTCAGCCTGATAGACACGAAGGAGATCAAGCCACTTTCGCCTCTAGGGGGGAAATCGCTCGCCGCAGCGGCTCTTATGGTACTCTTTGGTGTTAGGGCACTGTCTGCCAGGTTACAGACTCTTCCGTTGCCTCCAGGTACAGCTCAAGGGAAGGGCAAAATATGACTCTATCTGGCTGCCCCGTTTGTAGTGGTGAATCGCTGGACATCCGTTGTACTCAGTAATAAAAAAACGCTATGTATCTACTGTTTGGTCTGACTATGGAGTTGGTCGACACTGAGCTCATTTGTGGGCCCGTGCTGCATTTTATCTGTCGTGCTATGCGAGAGTTGAGGCGCATGTGACTCATCAAACGCGACGGCTCTCCAACTCCCATCTCAATTTTGAAAAGCTTCTTTAATATCTGTGCCGTCGCCCCCTCTCTCAATCTACGAGTTGGTTTCAAACCGAGTATCATTATGGATTCTGGATTACAGGCTGATGAAGTTGGTCGTTGCTCGTCTTCTGTTTTCGTCCTCGTCTCTAATTCCACCTTAGATTGCGCCGATAGCCGTTCTGATGGATGAGCTCCGCTCGGAAGATGTCCAGCTCAGGTTGAATGCTATTCACAGTATCCCAACTATCGCTCTAGCTTTGGGACCAGATCGTGCACGGGATGAGCTGGTCCCTTTCCTTCAGGATTCCATTGATGATGAAGATGAAGTGCTTCTAGCACTGGCGGAAGAATTGGGGAGGAATTTTGAGCAGTACATAGGTGGAAATGAGCATGCGCACCTGTTACTTGGACCATTGGAAAACTTGTCGTCGGTCGAAGAAACTCTTGTTCGGGACAAGGTGGATAAATTTTTCGCCCTTCGTACTGTTTCTTGGCCTCATGAAACTCAAAGGCAGCAGAATCGATCACTAAAATAGCAGCTGTATTATCTTCAGCACAGATTGAAGAGCATTGCATCCCCCTCATAAAACGTCTTTCCTCAGCCGAGTGGTTCACTTCACGAACATCCTCTGCTGCGCTCTACCCAGCTGTATATGACAAGGTTTCAACTCCCATTCAGGACGACCTACGCAAGGGATATGGTGCTCTGGGATCTGACGATACCCCCATGGTGAGAAGAGCCGCTGCGAAATGGCTTGGTGTAGGTCGATCAATCGTCTCTGTCTCTGTCAAGTGGTTGACGCTGCGCAGGCTCTGTTGCTCAAGTTTTCCGAGCCTCATATCTTGTCCGATGCCCTTCCCATCTATCGCAGGTTGCAGAATGACGATCAAGATTCAGTTCGTCTACTGACTGTCGAAGACCTTATTGCTATCGCCGGGAAGCTTAAGCAATCTGAGGTGAAGGAACAGTTGTCTACGCAAATCAAACATAGCATTGGAGATAAGAGTTGGCGGGTTCGCTATATGGCAGCCACACATTTCAACGAGGTCAGAATCTGTGCTGTCAACTCAGCACATTTGAGCTAAATATTTTACTAGCTCGCCAAGGCTGTCGGAAAGGACATCACTCGTTCAGAGCTCATCGGCCAATATGTTCAACTGCTTAAAGATAACGAGGCGGAAGTGCGGACGGCTGCGTCCACTCAGATTCCGGGTAAGTCGTTGTGTTCCGGAATGATCATTCATATCTGATCAGTCTTACAGGCTTCTCGGAATTGCTTGAAAAAGAGGTCATCCTTGCACGTATAGTTCCATGTGTTCGTGATCTCTCTCAAGATACCTCCCAACATGTGCGGGCTGCTCTAGCGATGCAAATCAGTGGGCTCGCACCCCTTTTAGGTCGCGAATCTACTATCGAGCATTTGTTGCCCCTATTCCTTCAACTCCTGAAGGACGACTTCCCTGAGGTGCGATTGAACATTATCAGTAAACTGGAAACAGTTAATGATGGTGCGTAACATTCAATGCTTCCTTAACGTTGATCTGACAAGACCGATAGTCATCGGCATCGAGCTGCTATCTGAGAACCTTCTGCCTGCGATCGTCGAGCTTGCGGAAGACAAATCATGGCGTGTACGCCAAGCAATCATCGAGTATATTCCGCCGCTTGCCAAACAGCTTGGAAAGTCGTTCTTTGATGAGCAATTGGGTAACTTGTGCATGTCGTGGTTAGGCGATACCGTGTACAGCATTCGTGAAGCTGCTACGATAAACTTGAAGAATTTAACAGATGTCTTTGGTGTTGAGTGGTCGCGCACCGCGATTGTTCCAAAAATAATGGGCATGGGACAACATCCTAATTACTTGTTCAGGATGACAACAGTGCAAGCGATCACGGTTGGTTTTTAGTCCTGACCCCCTGTTTCCTAATTTGACGCCAGTCCAGATCATAATGCCCTCGCTCAATCTCGAGATTGTGCGCTCTGAGATCGTGGAATCTCTTCTTCAACTTGCCTCCGACCTCATCCCAAATATTCGCTTTAACGTGGCCAAGTCTCTCGAGGTCCTCGCGACGACCTATGGAAATACACCGGAAGGAAAGGCGTTTGTTCAGCAAAGGATAATCCCGGTATTGGAGCAACAGAAAAACGACCAGGATGCCGATGTGCGATACTTTGCTGCTCGTGCTCTTCAGAAGGCTGCGATGGAAGGTTGACAGTAAGCACGGATATCCTTTCGAAAGAATCAAGTGTTTCTGAGACAAGTACATTCAGTGGCATGTAGATTACAGATGTACTGGATATACAATGGTACCGCAAGCAGTAATAACTTATTATTGATGTTCTTCGTTTCATGTTTTGATCTGAGCTGTGTGATGCTGATGATACAGTACAATGTGTATATGAGAGAAGCTGTCATGAGACAGTTCCGATAACCATGAGAACCGAGCCCGAGCGGGCTCTGCTCGCCAAGAATCCGCAACGTAGAGGGGCCTGTATATTAGGGGCCTGCGTATAGGCTGGTATGGGCTAGGTTATTGTTGAGCTCTCCTGAGACCTACGGGCCATTGCCTCCCGATCAGCATTTATGACCGAGCCCGTTTCAGCATAAGGTATTGATCCCAGTTGAATTGACGGCCTATATAAGCCTTGCTATTGTTCCTTCACCGTCTCCACCCTGCTTCCCCCCCGTTGACGACCTCGTCTCATTGTCATTCTTTTCCTGCCCATTCTTTAAACCGCCATGGCCTTCATTAAACGTGTCTTCACCCTTGCCTTTGTTGCCCTTGCTGTCGCTCCTTTCGCCTCTGCTAATTATCCCAGCAAGACAGCTTCACAATCCTGCTCCAAGTCAGAGTTTTAGTAAGTTGCCTTTTTCCTTACCTTTTCTGCAATCGCTGATGCATATTCTCACAAATAGCTATGGGAAAAAAGAGTGCTGTCTCCCTTCAGGTGGTCCCCCAAAGACCCCCACCCCCCCTTCTGGAAAATCGTGCCCGGTTGGGAACTCGAAGGACTCTTACTGGTATTGGCATACTGGGAAAGGATGCTGTGTACCTTCCCATCCTCAACCTCCGAGTAACCCTACCCCACCTCAGTGCAACTATGGTCATGGATGGCAAGAGAGCCTTCAGTGTTGCACTCCGTCTACCCCCAGCAAGCCTACTTATACACCTAAACCCTCTGTTAAGCCAGGCTACCCAGGCTACGGTCACAGTGGCTGGAAGCGTAGCCACCTCTCTCGTTCCGCCCCGGCTTGCCCCAATGGTCTCGATGCTTGCCTTATCCCCGGCTTGAGTTCAGGCGATTACGAATGCCTTGACACATCCGTCGAGCTTGAATCCTGCGGCGGTTGTGCATTCCTTGGCCAAGGTCAAGATTGTTCCGCTATCAAAGGTGTTTGGAATGTCGGCTGTGAAAGTGGTAGCTGCAGAGGTAAGCATTGCGCTTCACGAACATCACCAAAACTGTTCTGATTCTCGTTTCCAGTGTACTCTTGCACAGCTGGGTACAAGATTTCTGCCGACGGCAGCTCGTGTATCGCTATCTAGACATTTATTTTACAGAGCTCCGGGGTGCATGCACTCTCTCTTCTTTACCTGTCTCTACTTTTGCTCTGATTTTGGACTTGTTGTGCTCTTATTTATACGCTACAGATTCAACTCCCTTTTTTTCTAGACGCTAATTTCAAAGGCGGCTATGCTTTGTCTTCAACTGCATATACATCACGCTAGCTGGTACTGCTTGGACGTAGAGTGATTGTTTTCCTTTTACGTCGTACGCTCATGTGTTCTTTCAATCTTAAGCTGCATGACCCTAAATAACCGGTGATCTTGAAAATCAATTTTCAACGATGAGCTTACAAGATATCCAGCTTTGCCCTCTACGGGATCACGTGCTGACTAGGGTTTGGTGAGGTTTGGTGCCTCGGCGCTTTCTTGGTATAAAAGGGCGTACTCCTGTTCTTCTGCATCTTGAATTCCAACCACGATCTTCAAAGCTTCTCTTTCTTTTCCATTTCATCACCTCGCCCGTTCTTTCCCGAAGCCTGTTGATCATGTTGTCCGTTGCGCGCGTATTCCTCGCTTTCCAAGCTGCTGTATCTTTCGCCTCAATTAGCTCGAACCCTTCTGCCGGCTTCGCGCTCGCTACGCCCTTTTATCACACGGCAGCGACGACCACGAACAATACATCCTTTGAAGAGGCTGGCCCTCGTCCGAAGACGCCCATGTCGACACCCAATTCTAGTCCGAATACGCTTCACTCTCGCTCTCGCCCTGCACTCTTCGCCCGTGTAGAGCCTCGCCCTAACCAATTTGATTCAGTTTTAGAAACACTGTCTCTTCACGCCAATACTCTCGGTTCGTAGTCAGATTGACGCCGTTTAATCTTCCCATTAACGCGCTTGTCTCAGAGACATGCTCCGGCTCTTGCCTCAACGCACCTGATGATCAGCAGCAGCAGTCGACTTCCACCGTCGCGAGTTTTTGTGCCGGTCTTTTAGACTTTCAGGGAAATCTTCAAAAAGGCGAAGCGTTCTATGACAAGAATAATGGATTAGAAACAATCATTCGCGACCTCATCAACACTATCAAGGACACTCTCAAATATATCAAACAGCTTGTCGATTGCACGTATCTATTAGGCGTACCTCTCGGCCCACGTACGTTTTCGTTTCTCGTCAACTTTATTATCTTTACTTACATTTTCACCCAGTTGTTGGAGAGATCAAATGCTTTATCGACTGGCTCCTGGATTTCTGTGAAAACGCCACCGATGCGTCTCTCAATGACCTCGTCCCCTTGCTGCAGGAACTTCTGGCACTATGCGGAACATGTTCAGACAATGTTTGCTTACTCAGTGGACTCCTTTGACCATTCTCACATTCTTTACCTCGAATCCGTAGATTTGTAGCGACCTAGTCTAGCTGTGTAAAGTAGTTGTATACCAGTCTGACAATGTATATCATGCATACTATGTATATGCGGCGAATTGACACTTGAAGTTCTATTATACAATATTATGATCGTTTGAGAGGAGATGATCGATGAAGTCCAATGAGATGCATATGGGTAGAGTGTATACTATTCATCTGTTAGCCACTCTGATGCTATACGACCGACTATGGGTAGTGCAAATCGTGCGAGACCGTTCTGAGCGTCGACGTAGACCCTGAATCTATGCTAGAAATGAGCACAGATCGTACGGTCAAAAAAAAAAAAAAGATCGATACTGACGCCAGATACAGCTGATTTGCCAACAATAGGATTGTGAAGAACGTCCGGAGCCATTGCGGGAATTGTAAAAGAGAGAGTAGGGCACGGAAGACGATCAGTGGAGTGGTGAAGAGCGCTGATTGGTAGCCTGTCGGGATGAGTGAGCGTGCGTAATCCTCGATGTCTGCAAATCCTACCGTGAAATCGTACAAAGTCATTCTGAGTTTCGAGAATGAGCACCAGCAAAGCTGAGATAACAATGAGTGTGCGCCACAGATCTCACTGAGCTAGCAGACGAACCGGATAGAGGTCCCAGTATATAAGCAAACGCAGCCAGCATATCTACTCTCATCCCAAACCTCGTCTCCCATTGATTTTGACTTTCCGCTGGCTCGCTATTCCCGTATCCCCCTGGTTGAGAATCGTTGAAGGCTGGTATACCACCAGACTGATAGGATACTCCGGGTGAGGACGGTTGAGTTGGGAACCAGGGACGAGCAGATTTTGAACGAGCTGAGTACTCTGGGTCATCAGGAGGTGGCATCTACAGTAGCGTATGAGTTGGTGGACATTAAGGAACAGCATACTCACATAGGGAGCGAACGAGCCAAGATTATTACTCATGATAGAGGAACTGTCACTGTAACAACCCTCTCGATGGTGACTACCGTTCCATGACGTAATTTACGGCAGCTCGGCCCAGTCACGTGATTCTGTAAAGTTCAATTCCACGCCACCCCGAAACTGTTTTCCCAACACTCACCGAAGCCGTCAAGTCGCTAGCAAAGGTGCATACTATACATCCGTTTCTGCAGATTTTTTGACTGACGATTCCTTAGTATCACGACTCTTTGGCTTCCCAAAAAATGGTGGGTTATTAGATCGTATCCCTGGTCAGGGAGGCTGCTAGGCTAATCTGAATTTGCTTTACACCTAGGCCGACTCAGCACCAGTCACTCTTCGTACGCGGAAATTCATCACCAACCGGCTCCTGGCCAGACGCCAATTTGTTCTTGACGTCCTGCATCCCTCTCGACCAAATGTCTCGAAAGAAGAGCTTTCTGAAAAGCTTGCCGCCATGTACAAAACTGACAAGAAACGGGTTGTGACTTTTGGCTTCCGGACAGCCTTTGGTGGAGGTCGAAGCACTGGGTTTGCTTTGATCTACGATGATGAGGAAAGCCAGAAAAAGTTTGAGCCCAAGTATCGTCTGATTCGGGTGCGTGTCATTATATCTGGAACTTCACATCTTCTGATACACTATTATCTTTCATACAGTCAGGTCTCGCGGCGAAGGTTGAAAAGCCTTCTCGCAAACTACGGAAGGAGCGTAAAAATCGTGCAAAGAAGGTTCGTCCAATTTGTGCCCAGGTTACGGTCACGATATTCAACGATCTGTATTCTAGTTCCGTGGCACTCAAAAGATCAAGGGTTCCGAGGCTGCCAAGAAGGGCAAGTAAACTATTCGATAGCGTTTTTCTTTTGCCTCTACGCTGTCTGTTGGATTGCATATTTTTGCATTGCTACCCACTCCCTCCCTCCATTCTTGCACTATCTTCATATGCCATGTTGTGATAAAGCATACGAATCTATGCAATATGCCATTTTGACAGTGTTGTGTAAAATATTATATCTCACTCCGATGATGAGTAATCTCCTCTCTGGCCTCCGCCTCCATGTCGGCAAGACCCCGGATTCTGCTAACTGTAAGCAAGTGAAATCGAAAGAGACTTGCGTTGGACATTGAACATCGAGGCATAGAACGACGATGGTCCTCCCGATTCTAAGGAATCGCCGTATATCTTTGGCTTGTACAATCATCTCACAGAAAATCTAGGTAATACCTCCTGTGTCATCCTTGATGTGTTCGAGGCTCAGCCTTTTCGCAGGTTGGGATGTGAAAGTTGTGATCCCGAGCTCACAAAAGTCATGGATCGGTATTAAACATCCTTTCGCTAACCAGTGAGTAGCCCTTTGTTTCTGACGGAGGAACATAGGCAAGGCCTATCAAATCAAAGAAGTTACCAAAGGATCCTACTTTTACCCCCGAAATCCAGGTAGCAATGTTGGCTGAAATTTTGAGAGTTGTTTGGATTGATACGTTTGATAGACGGACAGGGAGAATTAGCCTTAGTCTCGCGTCCTTTGAAAGAAAACGAGGTGGTCAGTGAACAACTTTACCATCTTTGCTCGTCGATGACGCTTTGTTCAGGCTGAATGGATCTTGTTGGACGCTGTAAGCTTCTTCTGCTTTAACTTCTAATATGATCCTGACATCCTGTCCAGACACCAGCAACGTGCGCCAATATCGGGCTACATAACATCTACCCCGGCGAAATCGATTTGGTCGTGCGTCGTCTCACTTTTCTATGCATTCTGTCTTGTAAAACGAGAATAGGTTTCAGGTCCCAATCTCGGTCGAAATTCATCTTGTCAGTTCACGTTATACGTGAAAAGCGAGTCTGTCTGATTAAAAGCAATTTCAAGCCGCATTCGCCCTCTCTTCTGGTACAGTCGGTGCCGCAATGTCATCATCCCTGTCCAAAGTTCGTTCAATCGCTCTATCTTACGGGACAGTAATACATCCCACTCCATCAAGCTATTTTGAGCCGGCACACATACTGGGAACGAAAATCATCGACTACCTATGGCGGAACTGGGGTTCAGACGAGCTTGGACTGAAAAACAAGGAGGTGGATTTGTATAATGTGAATATTCCGCTGATAGAAGGGTTGCTTGGAGAAGACGGACTCAAAATTTATTGGACAACGATGTGGCGCACGAGTTATGGTCGGCTATTCAAGAATATACCTCCACCCCCCGTCACTACAATTGCAAAGGTGGATGTGGCCGGTCCAGATTCGGCGATGCCTTCGGAAGAGATTGCCAGGAGTGCGGAGTCTACTGAGAGTAACCTGGTGTTCCAATGGTCGCCGTCAATGGAAGGCTTGATTCGACCTGACCATTCTTCATTAACAGAAGGGAGCGACGGATGGGCATTGTATAATGGAGCGGTCAGCGTTACGCCTCTTCGAGCGAGTTTTGCAGAGCCAGTGGCGGGAGAGCACGTATTTGCTAGTGCAGAAGATAGGGTTTGGAAAATGCGTTTGTGAATGTCACGTAATTCATTATCTACGTCAAAGCAACGACAACAAGAAGCGCTGTAGTGAGTAATGTACGTTGTCCAATATTCAAGTGAGCAAAGGATGCACCACTGGTTATTTGTCCAGTGATGAGTTGCTTCCTAAAAACTTTGAGGGTGTTGATACTCCATGAAGCATTCTGTACAACAGCTCAAAAGAGTAAAAAAAGGGGGAGTGGGTGAGCCACCTACATCAAAGTTGGAAGGTTCCATGAGTTGTTGTGAGCATGTTCCCGGACAGCCAGATGTTGCGTATGAGTTGCCTGCCCAGTCACCACAAAATGTGATGTCTAAAAAGGTCTAAAATTAGAGATACACAAGTTTTGTGAATGCATGTACACCTGACCGAAGATAATAGAGTGGTTGATAAAATTGGAGATGGGATCACATCCTCCTGGCTCTAGTGCAGCAACCGGGATTCCCCAGTTCGAGGGATTCGGGACGCCTGCTTGTATATCTTGAGGGATTGCGGCTCGATAGAATGACCCTGAAGGGGAGAAATGAGATGGGAGTGGGAGAATCTATCACGGACTGACAGACGGCAATTCCATTCTCATCCCATTTCATGGCAAACACGCCTCCGCCTTGCTGATCAAAGAAAGGACCATATGAGGCTCTGCTCCACTCTGTAATGCCACATCCGGCATTACTGTTTGCGTTTCCATCGCAGTTTGTGTTATTGACGCCATTGGACTGCTGTTAAAAACGTGTCAGAGGTTAGGTCGAAAGTCGAGAAGACGGGAGCTCATACGACAATGGTCCCGCTAAAATCGGCTTGGGGAGTAAGGGAACAATTCGGCCCAGTGTGCCATGTAACTTGATTGTGTTGATTGTCGTGGACGCCTTCGAGGATATCGATTTCCCCAGTCTAGAAGAAAGGAGATGAGAGGGGGAATCGGAGTATAGGAAGAAAGGCTCGCATAAGGCCAAGCGCCACCTCCAACGGTCCAAAATGCAGGCCAGACACCACAACCCCACGGAGCTTGGTTTATGTCGAGGATGAACAAACCGGTGTTATACTGTTTGTTACTGGATATACGAACACTGAAACGAAGGGTGGGGAATGGTAAAAGATAATTGGTGAAAAGATGGGATACCTATTGCGATTGACGTTTTCTGACAATGTTGTAGAATTGTCGCCTTTCATGATGACGATTCCATTATCTTGGACGTAAGCAAGGCCTTCAGTGAAGGCTTGGGTTGCATTGAGAAAGTTTACAGTTCCACTAGATAGATGTGTAACGATTCTGGATGAACAAAGAACAAAGGAGGAGTGAGAGAACGGACTGAGTGGGATCTGGGCCAGTGTAAAAGGTGAAGTTGCTGGAAGGGTTCCGTGAATTTGAGTGGAAGAGAAAAAAAAATTTGAACTTGCTCAAAGAAAGCCGAACCTGAGTACTCGTCTTCTGGTAACCAGAGAAAGGTTGAGCCGTTTGGATTCGTGTCTGATAGAACAAAAGGAAGAAAAAGTAGAAATAATCGTAAATCGTAGAACATTACCGGAACAACCTGGACAGGCGTGTTGATGCGAAAACTAAGTACAAGGCTGGGCGTCAATCATCGTGGGCGCCTATAGGCTGCCCGGCAAAGCATGTCATCTTGTATTACTCACTTTCCACCTTCTTCCACAACCGCCATGCCCAATCGCCTATCTGTACCCTATTCTCAGTTTAACATCGAAACCCTCTTTGTTAGGAAGAGGGAACCGGGTCCCAAACGAACTGTATTTGTAAATCAGCCTCTTCCAGACACATTCTACGACATCAAGAAGAAGAAACCCCTGCATCTGTACACTACTAACCAAGTCATCACCTCGAAATATACTCTTCTACTATTTCTGCCAAGGAATTTACTCGAGCAATTTCGTCGTCTCGCTAATGTGTTGGTTGATATCTGCACTCAAATCCCCCGGTTCTGACCCACCTCCATATAGCTTTTTTTTAGCCATCGCTATATTGCAATTTTTTCCCATTTTTTCCACCATCTCCCCCGGACTCGTAATACTACCTCTAATCATTGTCCTCGGTATCACTGCCATCAAAGATGCTTACGAGGATATCAAACGCCACCAGTCCGATAGACGAGTCAATCATTCCTCAGCCAGGATCGCTCACGCACATGATTGGCATAACCCGAATCCCGTGCAACCGAAGACTCGAACCTTTGTCCGCGGTATCGTCCCAAAGCGTTTCCAGTCTCAAGTTCTCTCCTCGCCACAGTCTGACCATCAAAGTACTCCCCATTGGAAGGACGTGCTTTGGGAAGATGTCCGTGTCGGAGATATTGTCAAAATCCTTGATAATGAACCTCTTCCTGCCGATATCCTCATCTGCGCCACATCCGAAAACGAAAACATTGCTTTTGTCGAGACCAAGAACCTCGATGGCGAAACTAATCTCAAGTCTCGCGCCGCTGTCCCCGTCTTGACCTATATGCGCTCTCCGGAAGACTGTGTCGGCAAAGAAAATGCTTTTACCATCGACCTCGATCGCCCGGAAAATAACATGTTCAAACTCAACTCAGCCGTTAATATCGCGTCCAACCCTCCTGTTGCAGCTGACATCGGCAACACCCTTCTACGCGGAACCGTGCTACGCAATACAGACTGGGCGATTGGTGTAGTTTTGTTCACTGGAGAAGATACGAAGATTGTCCAGAATGCTGGTGGAACTCCCAGTAAGAGGAGCAAAGTTGAACGACAGATGAATCCACAAGTCTTTGTCAACCTCGTCTTACTTGCCGCCATGGCAGTCGGTAAGCGGTTGATATCTCTGTTTTCCCTATATGTCATCATTTGCCACAGTGTGTGCCATTGTTGATTCAATACTCGAGAAACGAGACTATCCTGCAGGCGCTCCATGGCTCTACGGCGCCGATCAATCGGATGATAATCCATCTGTAAACGGTCTAATCACTTGGGCGTTCGCACTGATTACTTTTCAGAACATCGTGCCCATCTCCCTGTACATCTCCATCGAAGTCGTACGAACATGCCAGGCCGCTTTCATATACTTTGATTCACAGATGGTTCATGACAAAACCGGCCAAGCAACACTTGCAAGATCCTGGAATTTGTCAGATGATTTGGGTCAGATCGAGTACATATTTTCTGACAAAACGGGAACTCTGACCCAAGTAATGGTCGTCTTTCTTGTCGTTATACGTTTTAATCGATTTTGTCTAGAATTCTATGGTATTTCGCCGATGTTCTATTGGTGCCCAATTGTATCCCGGAGAACCGGAAGAGGAAGAAGCAGAGGAAGAAGAAGAACCTGCCTCGAAAAAAGATGTTCCATCTCCGGCAGACTCACCCTCGATGACCCCTGACATTCCGACCCAAGAAACTGCCGCTGCCACCGGTAGACAGCCCTTTTTCCACTCGACCAAGTTATCCTCCGATCTTTCCGCTGCCCTTCGCTCCGATTCCGACGCACCCAAACCCCATGCTCGAGCCTTGAACGGATTTTTTTCTGTCCTCGCTCTCTGTCACACTGTTCTGCACTCAATCGATCCAGTTACCCAAAAAATCGAATACAAGGCTCAATCCCCCGACGAAGCCGCATTGGTAAAGGCCGCAGCGGATGTTGGCTACGTCTTTAGAGGGCGCGAGAGGGAGATTCTGTACCTCCAAACTCCTCTATCGAATGACAGAATGACAGAGTCTGGGGACAAGAAAGACACATATGAGAAATACGAGCTGCTCAATATTCTCGAATTCAACAGCGCCCGGAAGCGAATGAGCGTTGTCGTCAAACGTTTGGATGGGAACGATAATCGGACCTTCCTTCTGACGAAGGGGGCTGACAACGTCGTATTTGAGAGGCTCAGGCCAGGCGTAGATCAATCACTCAAGGCACAGACAGAGACGCATTTGAATGAATTCGCGAATGAGGGCCTTCGAACGCTGACACTGGCGTACAAGGTCATACCTGAGCAAGAGTATGAAGCATGGAGCAAAGACTATCACGAAGCTTCAGTCGCAGTCGATCACCGGGAAGAGAAGATTGACGCAATCGCTGACGTATTGGAACAGAACCTTCGTTTACTCGGAGCCACCGGTATCGAGGACAAGTTGCAAGTTGGGGTTCCGGAGACCATTGCCGACCTTAAAAGGGCTGGCATCAAAGTTTGGGTTGCCACTGGGGACAAGCTAGAAACTGCAATAGGTGGGGTTTATCCTTTGTATCGAGAACAACTCATTCATTCTTTTGCAGCAATCGGTTACAGTACTAATCTCATTGCCCCGGATTCTAATATCATTGTTGTTCGAGGTGGCAATGAAATTTCACGCCCTGTATATCAGCAGATGATTGGTGCCGTGCAAGAGTTTTTCCCTGAAAGTGGCATCCTGGATGATTTTGGCACACTCATACCTGGTCGTCCCCTTCATCGTCAACAGTCCGGCTCATCCTCTCATGACAACAGCCAGCAGCTTATACCGCTGCAGCGTGTCCAGACTGGCATCAGCTCCATTGTCGGACCCGATAACGGAGACCGCCCGGGGGGTTCGTACTCGTTATTGACGGAGCCGCGCTAGGCTATGTGGGTCTTTCCTCTACTTTTCACTCCTTATTTTTGCTTCATGTCTGTCGTAGGCCTTGAGCGACAACATGAACAAAGATCTTCTTCTGCGGCTGGCGATGCTCTGCGAAGGCGTGATATGCTGCCGGGTGTCGCCTTTGCAAAAGGCACTGGTGGTCAAACTGGTGAAAGATGGCTTACACACCATGACCCTCGCAATTGGTGATGGTGCCAACGATGTTAGCATGATACAGGTATGTAACACATACCTCTCATTTGTTGTTGATGAGGTCCTATGTCTTTCAGGCTGCCGACGTGGGTGTTGGTATATCCGGTGAAGAAGGTTTGCAGGCCGTCAATTCATCAGACTACGCCATTGCTCAGGTATGCCAGGCGGCCTACTTACTAGGCGGTGTCTCATCCTCATCATTCCAGTTTCGCTTTTTGAAGAGGCTTTTGTTTGTCCATGGCCATTGGTCGTACGCTCGAAACAGTAACATGTAAGCCTACCCCTCCTTGGCTCTATACCATGTTGAACCGTGCCAACAGGATTTTAAACTTTTTCTATAAGAATGTTGTCTGCATTGGTGTCTTGTGGTGGTTCCAAATCTATGCCGCCTGGAGTGCTGCTTAGTAAGTACTTTGGGTTCATATTTTCTTTTGCTTGCGTCGAACTGACCCTGATTAGTGCCTTTGAGTATAGTAGGTCTTCCGTACCTTGCAGCTCTGTAATGCCGCCTCATCAGTCCATATAGCCTATCTCATCTTCTGGAATTCTTTCTGGACTATTGCACCAGTCATTGCGATGGGCATCTTCGACCGTACAGTCGGTGAGTGTGGCAATGCTTCTCAACGCTGCAATGTAATAACAGCGGTCCAAGATTCCCACATTCTTATAGCGGTTCCTGAATTGTATCGATACGGGCGGGAAAGTAAACACTTTACCATGAAGCTGTTTGCTCTTTACATGCTCGATGCCATTTATCAAGTAGGTGGTCCCGGATTGGTACATAGTGAAAGAAGGTATTGATTGTTGCTGCAGTCCGCTATCATCTATTTCTTGATCAACTACACCTATTCTTCTACCCCCACGTCTCGAACCGACGGTTATGGTCAATATCAATTCGAGTTTACAACAGTAAGATGCTTTTTATTTGGTGCGCACTGTATTATGTAACTGAACGAGCCTTCGACAGGCTATGGTGTTTTCGGCCGTTATCTCGGCAAATCTGTTCAATGGACTAAATACCGCAGTCTGGGCGGCATGGGTATTTTTCGCGGTCTTCATTGGTATCATCCTCATTTGGGTATACACTGTAAGCCTTGCATTCTTTTGAGCGAGTACCGAAGTCGTTTGAGAATATGTGCCCTAGGCCATCTACAACATCATCTCCCCTGGCTGGTTTTACACACCTATTTTTGGCAACAATACCATTCTGTTCCACTCAGCCTACTTTTGGCTATGTCTTCCTCTGACGGTCTGTCTTGCTCTTCTTCCCCGATATCTGTTCAAAGCCTACAAATTTATCTTTGCTCCGGATGATATCGATATCATGCGTTGGGCAAATAAAGTGGACCCGGACAGAGATTATGCCAAGGATGCGTACATGAAACGAGGGCTGGATACGCTGAGACGGAGTCAAAGTCAAAGCAGGGAAAGCAGACCAACAGGTAGCGTCCATGGTGGAAATTCTCGGCGTCTTTCTCTATCTGGACAACGCTCTACTGTATCCCTCGCGGGCAGCCGGACGGACATGTCTACTGGTCTCAGATCGTTGCACCGTGGATTCGATTTTTCAACCGAGGAGGATGGTCCAGCGATGCAAATAATGCAAAGCAATCTATCGGAAAGTCGGTTGGGACGCAAGAGAGAATCTAAAAGATCAAGAGTGTTGTCAATATCGAAATCTCTCATCAAACGCAGACATCACCCCGAACCTGTGTGATCGATGAGCTTTTCGGGCTTTTTCCGTTGCGTTGCATTTTACACTGTCTTATATTTCTATCTCTCCTCGTAATTTTACCATAATACTAAGCATGATAATAAATGGCTATTCAATCGCAATGTCTGATTTTTAAGAGAAGCTGTACGCCACATCGGACAGTCGATCACACAGCAGCCAGCATCAACCAGTGTTGTCAACTTGCGACGGTAACCAGGGCCGCCGGTTTATTATATCAAGATTGATTTATTTCTTTATTTCCTTCAGGCCCTCTCTAATCTGCATCGCTGTCTCGACAGGCGAGCTTCGCCCTCGCTTCAGTCATTCCTTACCCATGCCAGATGGACGAGCAGTACATTTGCCCGCTGCGCGAGGCTTTTCTCGGAAACGACGTCCAGATGTCTCATTGCCTTTAACAGGTGCGGAATACCCTTGACATCTAGTACAGACCCATTCCGACGACGAAACGCCCACTAGGTCCTGTTACATTCACCTTCGTATCTACCCTGGCCGCTAGTACTACCCGTTCGTCGACTGCCTTGGCTCCCAGTGCTAGCCGTTTGTCGACTACCAATTCCTTTCAATCCTCAGCAGTCCCGGTGATTACTAGTATCTCTGCGTCTAGCACGCGAGTCTCCACATCTTCCGCCTCCTCCTCTTCCTCTTCCTCCTCCCTGTTTTCTAGTTCTACCACTTCTCGCACTACCGCAGATTTCATACCATCCGCAGTCGTATCAAGTCCTGTCGCTGCTGATTCCCCGCAGCTTAGCCCTGCACCCTCAACCAAGTCTCTTGGTGGAGGTGCGGTAGCTGCCATAAGCATAGGCGTACTCATTCTGGTTGCGGCTGCTGCTGTTCTTGTTGGACGCAGATACATGGCTAGACGAAGACAGCAACGGCGGGCTACTTCTAGATGGCTCAGCGGGTTTACAGCCTCCTCCTCCAAAGCTGATCCGTCCTTGGCTAGTAATCAGCCTCCAATGAGCGTGGTCAGTCCCAGCTACGGGGATGGATATGCCTATAGCGGTACGTTGGCCGCGTCAAGAGGTCTAGAGCCCGTTGCAGCTCCTCCAACATCGTACAGCAATATCCCAGTCACTGCTGGATTAAGCCCTCCGACCATCACCACTTTTAACCAGGCAACTGTCCGCTGTACCTTTGTTCCCAACCTTCCAGACGAGCTCAGTATCGTCAACGGAGAGGAGTTGGATGTTTTACAGGAATATGATGATGGGTGGGCTTTCTGTTCAAATAGTAGAGGGGAAAGAGGGATGGTTCCAGTGGAGTGTTTAGCTTCAGGAAGTGATGGAGGATCAGATTTTTTCGGGGACAGGTCCCTCAGCAGTTCCAGGCGAGTGAGTAGCGTGAGTGGTGCTCCTCGCTTTTGAGGATTTTGAGAGTATGTACAGCAGTTTTTCCTTGCCCTGACAACTCTACATTTACAACTTGAAGTTGTCCTTGTTTTACTCTTTATTTTTACGAACGTAAAATGATATGGTTTTTATTTATCTGAAGAGCTGCTGGGCGCTACTTTTTGTGACGGTCACGGAGACGGCGCTTGTTGTTGTTCTCCCTCCCGTTTTTATGGATAGGTGTCCGACCTGCTGTAGTCCTTGTACACCAGGGGCATGTGCTCCTTCGTCCATGCCCGCCTCTCCATCCACTTCCCTCAATAACCTCGAGAATTTTCTCCCTGCTGGAACTGTCCAGATATCCCTCTTGACTGCGCCGGATGTGGTTTGTAATCACGTCCATGCTCAGGACGGTTGGGATACATTCTCAGAGCCAGTCCTTCAAAAGCACGTTGAGCCCTCCTTTCACCAGATCGTCCAGTCTATCGCTTTCTTGATCAATGGTAGATTCATCGCCGGCACTTGCCGCCTAACTTTTCCAAAAGTTTTGATTCGTATCTATCTCATTCCTTACGACCTTCCTGGAGCCAATGGCCGGCTGAGCCTCTTGGCACGGAAGCGTGAAAATGCTCAGTTCTTGAGTTTAACCAAGCAGCATATGCACATTCTGTTTTCGAAGATTGTGCCAGATCCAGGAAGTTGGATGTATGGCCACTCGCATACCTTACCTGAATCTTCATTCATCAGCTCTGTAAGTTTTCTCAAAGTAAAATACATAGATCAGAATTCACATGTAGATACAGGAAACAAGAACAATCTCCGAAGTCTATACTAATATGCCTTCACCTCGACCTGAACCGCATGGTAGCTCTCGCTTAGTTTCCCGTCTGTTTAACATGAATGATAGTTTGGATGGACTTGGTTTACGTTCAACCTTGCACAAGTATCAGCGTGAGTCCGTGGCGGCCATGCTCGAACGAGAGCAACCTGATCAACTCGATAAACCAAATCCGTTGTATATCCCCCTGAAAGGGCTGGATGGAAGGACCTTTTTCTACCAACCAGGGACGAGCGAGATTCTACAAGAAAAGAATGTTGTATCGATACCTCCTGGGGGAATTCTTTGCGAAGAATTGGGTACGGATTTTTAACCTGATTTTCGGTTGAATGTTCACCGAGCTCTGTGCGTCTATTCTGACAGGAACGGGCAAGACTGTGATGATTTTGGCTCTCATACTCGGCACATTAAAACAGCTGTCGAGCCCAGAAGAGTCTGTTATCGAAGCACGCCCAATTTTGACTCCGTTGGCCTTTCGACATTTTCATTCGCCAGAAATTTCTGCTTTACGAAATCGTTTTCCAAACTCTATAACGCCGACCAAGCTCCCAAGAAAGAGTGAACAGTCTCGCGTGCCATCCTTCCGGGAATTCATCTTGCATCAACTCAGCAGTTGCTCTCTTTCGAGTGTCCCGGACAGAACGAGCTCAGTGGGCATCGCCAAAGATGACAGGCAACGCCACCTGGCCGAAAAGCTTGAGCGAATTCCGATGTACAGTGCTTGGAGAAAAAGCAACACGCCGTTTTACTTCCATTTCCGAGACGAGCTCTCGTATCTTCGTACAAGTAGTCGTGGTCACAAAGATCCTGGCCCACGGACTATGTATCTTTCAGCAGCAACGCTTATCATTGTCCCTCCGAATCTAATCAGTCAATGGGAACGGGAGATACACAAACACTGTCTTGAGGATCCGAGGCTATTAATCGTCCGATCCAAAACTGTGCTTCCTCCAGCCAAAGATCTTGCGATGAACTACGACGTTTGTTCCTTTGCTTTCTACTCAAGCGCTACTTTGGGCTTACTATGATGTAGATAATACTTATGACTTACTCCCGTAAGCTCAACCTCCTTACTGATCCCGCAGGATTGAACCAGCGTGCCCACTCATTACTGTGATCAGGATTTTGTGATGAGGACAGGCACGCAGATATTGACAGCGCTTTTAGCTGGAAGGTCTGTCGATGTCCAGAATTTCGTGATTCCCGATTTCCACAGTGTACTTGCAAGCCTCCAAATCTGTCACCGCTTCTTCAAATCCGATGGAAGAGACTGGTTATTGATGAAGGCCATGTCTCTTCGTCGCTTTCAACGCGATTGACGCCGTTCACAAAGCTGCTCAGTATACAATCTCGATGGGTTGTGACTGGTACTCCGACGACTAATATGCTTGGTCTCGGCTTTGGGGGTCCGGCATTAGACAATGAAGGTCTCAACAACGGTATCTTGGATGATCCCGAGGTCATGCAGTGCTCTGAAATTTTGAATGACCCACTCCAAGAAGCTGTTTCCCCATTAACTAGACAAGGGCCACTGTGGAGCACATCTGACAATCGAGATATCTCGAAGCTTCTCAACATAATCTCCCAGTTTCTTGGAGTGAAATTTTTATCGGCCGATTCTCAGACCATCCGAACTCATATAAAAGACGCTTTGTTCTCAAACCAAGGCCCGCGACTGGGATCGACGGAGATGCTCGAAAAATTTATGACAATGTTTATGATTCGACACCGGTACGTTAGAGTGTGGAGATTTGAGTGAGTATTTCTTATCTGACGGGCGATGGGGGTCTATATAGCGTCACAGACATTGATATCGAACTTCCGAAGTTGACCCTGGAATCTGTGCTTCTCGACTTGGATCAATACTCGGTCTTGTCTTATAATGCTTTGCAAGCGGCCATATTGATTAACGCCATTGATTCGGAAAGGAAGGATCAGGTGGGCGATCTTTATGATTTTACAGATCGTCAGCTAAATTTTCATTCTAGGATTACATGTTTCATCCGCAGGTTAGTTTGAGCGCATTGTCCACAGAAAATGTTTTTCTTATACGCTCTTTGTAGAATGCCGAGTATCTCCAGCTTACGGTGAAAAACATGTCGCAGTGTGTACAGTTTTTAAGATTTGATTAGGCGTGGCTTATATCAGCTTCAGGTTGATGTTTTGGCAGGTGGATTCGAATCTATACAACGTCGAGGAACTCGCAGGGAACACTGAGAAGCTGATACAAAATGTGAAGAGTAAGAAAAAGTCAATTTCTATGAAGGATCTGAGTTTGACAGAGAAGGCATTACATCACGTGTAAGTACGTTTTTGCAATGATCGGCTGAATGCTGACGGTCATGTTAGTCGCTTAGCATGTCAAAACGCCCTTTGGGCTGAGATTCAGAAACACGAAGATGTACCCTATCAAGTGTCACGAATTCCTGACCCCATCCTCAAAGCTTGGTCCCGCCTATCGGGACTGACAGCCGACGTCGACTTGATGCATCCCGACAGGCTTATCAAGCTTCGGCAGCAGGTTCTTCAACACCCGCTCAGTGATGAGATCAAGCTTTGTTCGGTTGGCAATGAAGTTGCGAGAACTGATCTGCTGCGACGTCGCCTTTATCAAACCGAGTCAAGAAAGGGCCGGAAGGACAGGCTGATCTCGAGAAAACTATCGCTGACTGCCGTGCCAAAGAGTACCAACGATTCTGTCAAGACACGCAGTAGTGCGTCTGGAAATTCGCCGTCATCTGATAATATCAAAGAAATGCAGCGTGAACTTCATGCAGCCCTTGCCCGACTTGATGCGCTTGAAGCCGATCACGATCCATCTGTTGCCGCGACCTCCACTACAGCAACGACCCAATCATCCCAAATAAATTCCATCCTTGTACATCAGTCACCAGTTGCCCATTCTCGTATAGGAAAGACGTTGTCCAGCAAGCTCAACTTCATTATTGAAGAGGTGATAGATATCATTAAAACGGTATCAGCAATAGCTGACCGAGTTTGGTCCAGGTTCAGAAATATTCTGCGACGGAAAAATTTTTGATATTTTCCGATTCGCCACTCACATTGGCCCACGTTTATGAAGCTCTGACACTTCTTCAAATTAAGAGTCTTCAGTTCACTACGCAGACGTCGCAGCTAGTCCGCGAGCAGCTGGTTCTGACTTTTGAAACGTCAGACGTCTACCGGGTCTTTCTCATGGAACTCAAGCATGGTGCTCGTGGACTGTAAGTGCGTCTTTAGCAAAACCAGCAATGCTTGTCCTAATTTCACCACTCAGAAATCTCGTTTCTGCGTCGAGAGTGATCTTTTGCGAGCCTGTATGGCAAGCGGATGTAGAATCGCAAGCAATTAAGCGTGCTCATCGTATTGGTCAAACAAAGCCGGTTTCTGGTGCGAATCCTTATGTTCTAGCTCTTAAGATATAGTGACAGAATCTGGTCAATTTTCTGCAGTGAAAACCTTGGTGATACGCAGGACAGCTGAAGAAAAAATGCTGGATCGACGAAGAGAATTGCAACGATCTGGTAGTAAAACTCCTAAACTACTAGAGGAAGCTGGGATACGACATTTTATTGAGGTGAGCTACGCTTTCGATTGAAAAAGATCACATGTGAATTACATCTAATTTTTAGAATCCTGAATTTCTCGAATCTGTACCAGATTCACAAGTTGGCGTCCGAATTGATTTCCCTCTGTTTCACCTTCAGCGCTCTAGTCTCCCACGAAGCCCCACGTCATATAGAAGGGTTAGACTACGAGTCGAGGACCCGGTTGAAAAAAGTCTGGATAAATCATCGACCCCGAAGCGGACGGTGCGTTTTATGTGAGCACTGTGTTTATCAGCTTATAGGAAAGCTGCAAGGCCCAGAACCGGATGACAATTGTGATTATTATATATTATACCAATTTCTGACATACGTGTATGTATGTTCTAAGGTAGTATTCACCATTAACCTGTTGACGTGGCCTCACAGCCCGAAACCGAGAAAAACTAGAATCCGTGACAGGTAACTGAGCGGATCGCGCGGCGGCGCGGTCAGCAGACTACGAAACTGGCGCTGACTGGAACTGGTTACACTGAGTGGCAGTGAATGTGTACGGCAGTGGTTGCCTGCTTTTATAATTCAGCCCTCATTCCTCGCCTGATCTTTCCGCCCTCTTCAGACTTGTTTCCCTCCGACCACCATTATCGAAGCATTCGCCACCGTATACCAGTGGCTCCGGACAATGACGACCACCTTGGTTGTGTCCAGTTCTACTTCATCCTCCGGCGCTTGCGCCTATGCTCAGGATATTCCAGGCTCTAGGGTCTCGCCAGATGATCCATGGCCTCGCTCTTACACCATCTTGCAAGAAGAATCCATATGGCGGGAACTCAGGCTGCTAGCGAAACCGCAAAGCACCCACTTCAACGCTGAGAGAGGCTGGAGAGCAGACAGTGTTAACTTTCAGCCATCACCCACCACGAAGACCCAGGACAGATACGTTGTCAAAACACTGGAGATCTCCGGGGAGAGTTGGACTTTCACCGGAGTGTTCGATGGTATGTGCAGTAGTCATTTGGGGAACAGCCATCTGACCGTCCCGACAGGTCATCTAGGCGATGTGACGGTTGATCATGTTGCTAAGCATCTTCCCTTGATCGTCCAAGAGTTTCTGCAGAATGCCTTCGACAATGAACGGAGTCGTCTGGATGATCCAGCATTCATATCAGATTGCTTTTCGCGCTCGATCGTTGCTTTTGACAAAGCCATCGCAAGCGATGTCCTAGACCTGTTCGGCGGTGTAGAAAATTTATCTCAATACACTGATGCTCAAATCAGCCAAATCATCAACGACCAACACAAAGGCGGCAATAACTATCGTAAGGCACGACTCAACATGTATGGAACAACCGCGCTCGTCGCGCTCGTAGATCCGAACCACGAGAATCTCTGGATCGCAAACCTCGGTGATTGCCAAGCTGGTGTGTAATCCGCCCAACGCCCAACTATCCCCTTTTTAGTGAAATGATGGGCTACTCCAGTTCTGGTATCTCACAATGGCACCTCGGGTTGGAATATCCAACCCTTAACTCAAGCGCACAATGGTGATAATGATGCGGAGGTGGCACGCATTCGAAGCGAACATGCAAACGAGCCGGAGGCTGTCATTGACCGGCGAATCTTGGGAGCTTTACACCCAACTCGCTGTGCGTATTCGTCGTGTCCCAATAATCTGTGACTGACATCCGCGTATATGTATAGCGCTAGGAGATTCACCGTTTAAGCAGCCCCCAGCGTTTACGAGACGTATCCTCTATAATTTATCACCAGGCTTTCAAGATACTTCCCCTTGGGAAGAATTTCTTCTTCGGAACCGAACTCCGCCATACATTTCTGCTCAACCCGACGTTTCCCATGTCGCGCTGAGTGATATTGATGATGGTGCAACCATTTCCGGCGGTGGGAGCTCTCCAACGAGTTCTTCGAGTGTCCCATCCCGATCATTACCTCGGTTTCTCATCATGTCGTCTGACGGATTCACGGATTTATGTGCCGAGGGCCAACACAAGATAATTAATGACTGGGTCCACGATATCACAAGTGTTCGGTCTCCGGGAGATGAAGACATTGACCGAAGCAACATCAATAACATTCTTCCTATGTCTCCTTCCCTCTCTTCGCGTTCCCAGTCGCCTTTTGATTTCTCTCCCACTCGATTTTCAACTCCGGGTAACGAATCTCGTAACATGGCGTTAAGACTATTACGGCATGCGCTAGGCGGGGAAGATCGGGCGAGTGTCTCGAGAGTCTTGACTCTGGACATGCCGGAGTACGCCTGGATTGACGACACATCTATTGTGTAGGTCTTTGACCGTGCATCAAAGCACTGTTCTTGCTGACCGATCCCATTCTAGTGTGCAGACTTTATGAGTCTACTAGTTACCAGCACTGCATCCTTTTCATCATGTTATTAATATCTCTCAAAAACGTCTCTTGTTCCTCAGCATACATGTATATCCAACATAGTAACACACCTTTTCGCATTTCTTCTTTCTATGGGTTTCGAAGGTCTAATATTTCGTGCGCAGTAGCATTTCTATACCATCCTAATAATGCTTTGTCTCAACTTTCCAAGCTTTCTTGCGTAACAGTGTACCATATATGATTCTACCAAGAACAGCTATAATGAACTGCTTTGTCTGAGATATAAGTAGCTATTAAAATGTAGTGCACAATCTAGAAACGGTGAGCTATCACAAAGCATATCCTCACGATTAGTTGTTCAGAGATAGGGGCGAGTCCATGATCCATCGAGTGATGAGATCCTGTCAGTACTCAGTCAATGTTCTCATTCAATTGAAACACAACACTCACGAGCGCTGCTTCTGGTTGATCGAAAGGAACCATATGACTGGAAAATCCAGTCAGTTTATGAATCTACCTTTCGTAACCCAACATTACCCAGCTTCATAGACTGTGACAAAAGTCACATTTCCTGCGCCAAATCCACGGGCATTTCCAGCGGAACGAACGGTACCAGCAAGTCTGCCCCCTTTGGCAGTAATCCACGGGATAGGTTTAGCAGCATTAAATTCTTCTTGAATTTGGGTTTCGAGGGCATCGACCCAACGCTCATTGCCCTAGCAAGGTCGTTATTGACTAGATCGAGAGTTTATCTTGGATTCTTACGATAAAGTTGCACATCATATCTAGAGTGCTTTGAGTACGCATAGCTCTGGAGTACATAAGTGTTACTTGCCAGCATTTCCAGCATAGACCAGTAACCGGACGCCATCATTGATGAGATCGGGGAGAAGGGTTGCACTGTTGTGGGCACCATCACCTTGCATGGTAAATGCTTGATTGACTTCCATGTTGCAAGCTTCAAAGTCAAGAGAGGGGTTGGCACCGAGTGCAGCTTTGTTCTTCGGATCGTTCATCCACGTCGCTACGGACTCCATTTCGCGGTAGCATAGCTCCCCGTCCTTGGCGCGATCGCATTTTCTGCGCACGTCGTAGGGATTCAGTCCCAGTTCTGGAAGAGGATCAATTCGTGCTTGAAACAAAATGATATTTGTTCATACGCATGAGAGGCCCAAAAAGCTGAGTATTACAGTATAAGAGCGCAGGAACGCATGTCAAACGCGAATTAAACGCGTAGCACGAGTTGATCAATCTAAATTCAGATTTAGAAGAGCGCAAACTTGACGTTAAATGACGACCGACCTCTGGCATGTTGGAATCTTTGTCCTCAGTGCCTCACACTGAGGTCCTTTAGGGTCATCGTAAACGGCGTAAGGGCCGTCACAAGCCCAGTCGGCAATGCTTCCCATTTGGATATACGGATTCGTGAGGCCGTTGGCCAGAATGATTGAAGCCAGATTGATTTGCTTGAGCTGCGAAGAACCAGTAGGGGTAAATGAAAGTTCCTTGTTTCGTCTGTGTATGACATTCGCGATATTGGGGGCATAGGTTCCACCATAGCTTTCAGCGGCGAGATGGAAAGGGAGTGTAGAATACTCAGGGAACCTGCGGAAAAAGAGCTCTAAGAAGGCGTAAACATCCTGTCCGGCGACTGGACTTGTGTTAACGGATCCACCGTTCGAATAGCTATATCCAACATTCACAGGTTGATCGAGAAAAATGATGTTGGCGTCGGTATTCCAGCTATGAGGGTTCGTATGAGTGGTCGTATTTTTGCCCTCTGTGGTGACACGGCATGGGCCGAGCTCGAACAATAAGCCTGTAGATGAAGAGCATCCAGGACCTATAGAGTTACGACGATCAGTATTCGACCCAAATCCGAGTCAACAACCAGGACCTCCGTTTAGCCACATAATGAGCGGCGCATCTTTGGGGGAGTTCCTGGATTCAAAGAACCTAAGCGCAGATGAGCAGCTTGACGTTCAGAGACCAACAGCCCTAACCGCACCAAAAGAACAGATGTTTGTCTTCCTCAATATCCAAGTATCCTGAGTACTGTTTGACTGAAGGGTCACATAATGATGGTTCTGTCATTCGAAGATGGTGCTGGTCAAAGTCGGGATGTGAAACGAATTCATCTGAATGGATGTCAGTAAGAAGTCGAATGCTGCAGACAACGCATACGCACATTGGAGACCATCCTGCGTGATATACTCCTTTCCATTGTGGAACCAAGTCTGCAGGGTGTTCTTCGCGTCACGCAGAAATTGATCTGTGCTGTCGAAAACAGCTTGCTGTGGAAGATAATTGGCGAGAACTGCAGGAAATATAGAGAGCAACCAAAACTTCATGGTGGTTCCGGATATAGCGCCTGCTGAATCCAAATAAGGCAAGACATATCATGTTATTCGACACCATATTGCCAGCAGATTCGGTCGAATTTTGTCCGCACCCAGACGCTCAAGACATCCTTGTATGTGGAACCTATAATCTGGTAAAATCGGACGAGATCATCAGAACTCGTCCACAAAAAAGAAATGGTCACTGCCTCGTTTTCAAGTGTCCATCTGACACAGAGCATTTGTGCGTAAATCAAACCTGACTTTGCAGCCACAAATCATATCCCAATCATAGTGAAAAAATTCAGGAAATCGCCTATCCTGCCATTCCAGACATGAAATGGTATAGCCCATATTCTCTCCATTGAATAAGAGTAGTACCGCTCAATCTCGAAGGTGTCATAAATCTCCCTCCAGTAAGGCGACCCTTGCTATCGCCAGCTCTGAAGGAGATGTCTTTCTTCTCAACTGGGACCCTGATGAGGTTTGAAACCTTCCTCAGTTTCTCCGCAACTCATTTTGGCTCCAGTCACGTCTGGGGGAAACAACCCACAAATGCGTCGCGTCCTCTTCCGAAACGCTTTGTCTGTCACTGGACTGGTCAAATAGACTGCACCCAGATTCGTCAGTATACTCTTATATTACTAGAGCCTTATCATAAGCTGCTTTGCCTTGAAACCATCTAGCAATCTGGGCAAATTGGTTGTCTCACTTTCCGATGGTTCGCTTGCTCTACTCCAACCGACCGAAAGTGCACTTGTATGTGCAGATACTTGGCAGGCACACGAGTATGAACCGTGGATTGCAGCTTGGAATTACTGGGATACCAACATAATTTATTCGGGTATGTTATTGAACAAGTATCGTTTCATTATGCTTTTATTCCAGTCTGACTTTCGGCTTGTCGTACTTAGGCGGCGATGACTTCAAGCTCAAAGCGTGGGATATACGAACTGGTGTCCATGAACCATTATCTGTCAACAGACGGTGCGTATAGGGTGTCAATCGGAACGTGGATAGACATCTTTGACGCCGCTTTCAGGAGTTTCGAAGCTGGCGTCACGACAATACAAAACCACCCATATATTGAAAATCTTCTCGCAGTGGGCAGGTGAAACTCTTACCATTTCGTTCTGGAACTAGATTAATATGCCTCCAGTTATGACTGCTCCGTTCGCCTTTTTGACACTCGAAACCTCCTGAAGCCTCTTTCTCAAACAAGTTCCCTAGGCGGTGGCATCTGGAGGGCTAAGTGGCATCCTAGTCCTTCACGAAAATTTGATCTTCTTGTTGCATGTATGCATGATGGATTCAAGATTCTGCAGTTTGAAGAGTCTGGCAGCAACCTGGCCGAGCTGTCGCCTCCTTTTCATAGCAATATTATCCAGCGTTTTGATGCACATGGTTCACTGGCTTATGGTGTAGACTGGTCTTTTGCTCCACCAAAAGACGGAAAGACAGGTATAGCTAGTTGTTCCTTTTACGATCATGCTTTACATATCTGGCGTGGCTAGCCAAGGCTAGTATACTTGAATTCGGGAAAATCTGTAGGAAATTATAATCACCATGGTGTGCTGCTGACGATCCTATTGAAGGGGGGCACAATTGTCTGGCCTTAATGCAGGCTTAGGGCCTTCCGGAGCAGGGGTTCCAGGGCGGGTTGACAAATTTTTTCTTCGGCGCTGCCAGAATCCCGCGTGGGGGCCGTTTATAATGAAGTCAAGGCCCCAGCGCGAGAGGCCTCGCAACGATTCTGGCTTGTTGGTGGCAGCAGTCAACAGCGTTGATAAAGAGATAACAAACGCCAGCCTGCGTGAAAGAGACATTCATGCTAGAACACTAGAAGCGGGAAAAGGCCTCGTACCTTTCCAGCGCAGTGGCCATCTTGTTTTTACTATTCATCCACCTCTCTGGTATACATGCTCTGAGAGCCCGCTAGAAAGTAGTCAACATTGTCAAGCCTTTCCTAAAAGGAATGATTGCTCAACTGGAAGCACATATAAAGACATCTCGCCCCGCCTCCTTCCATTCTCAATCCAGATACTACTGCCACACATCAGGCACCCTGCGAGAATGCAGCCCCAAGGCCCGTCCCAGAAGTCATGCGATACTTGAGGAAATGAGCGCGCAAGGGCGAGAGTGCGGGTAAAACACACGGAGAGCCAGAAGGAAGAGATAAAAGACGATAAGAAGGCGGCGCTGCGGACTGTTGAAAAGAGCGTCTTGAGAATGCGATGCGGACGAAGAAGGACTTGCGGTCGCGTAATAAGAATGGGAAGAAAATGAGCCTGATAATTTCAAGGCATCAGGATCATGACGGCAGGGCAAGATTAGAGTCGCATACCGGAAGGTAGATGATCATCGCCTCAAAAAATGCTCTGAATCCTCGGATTCCAGCGTTTGCTGTGCAGCTGCTAGCCAGAGACAGTCCAGACCCAGCGCTGCCATGAACTAGCTCACAGGGGACGCCTCCCAGGTTTTTCCGACTAGTGACACCTAGTATTTTCCATGCTTCATTTGCTTGAGACCCGCCAAGTGCAGGTAAAGATGATGGGTCGCCCCAAATCGACGGGTAACCCAGATCTTGGGCATAGGTAGTAAGTAGCGTTGAGTGTTTCAAGGAACCGCGAGAATATGTCCATTCGCCATTCCGAAGAAAGCGAAGTGTGCGAAGTAGACGGCTATCGACGTCGGCGAGCGTTCTTATCCATTTGACGTAGGTGGAGGGAAGTCTGACAACATAATATGAATGAGCTATATATCATAATTTGGAGCAACGGGCACCTCTCTGGCTCATAAAAGAAGCACCACATAATACGAGCACTGCATGCCCAAAAGACGAAGGCATCTAATCTAGTTGTGAGCAGTGTTACTTTCGCATTGTAACGCTTGTGTTTGGCATCAACCTCAGATGGCGAGTCTTTCCCAAATTCTGGGCCGTCAGAAAATTTTAGAATGAGGGACTGAAGAGCGGAGTCCAGGGCTCGAACCAATACGAGCAGAGTAAGATCCAGGGTTGGAGAAGGAGATTTACTTGGGACAGCAGAGGAATTAGAAGGGGTATATGTATAGGGGATGGGTATAGCTCCTGGACGTGGAATATTTCGAAGACTTTGTGACCGCCGTCTACCGGCTTGAAGGAGGAGGATGGAGAATGAAGATGAGAAAAAGTTTGCGATGAAAGATTTTTGAGATGGTGAAAGTCCGAGTCTGCGGTCCAAGGAGGAGATCCAGGGATTATGCTTCGCATTATTGTCCCATGCTCGCTTGAGAGTAGCACCACCACCTACACCCAAAGTAATGGCGAAAGCGAAGCCGTCGTACCCGCATTCTCTTCTCAGAACCCGCCTGAACGCAGACAAGCTAGTTTTGTGTGAGTGGCGGCCCGTTAGGAAGGAAACAATAAAGGGTATTGAGCTTGGTCCGAGAGATAGAAAAAGTGCCAGCCCATAAGTTCTGAGCGCAATTTGCGCTGGATGAGTAGGATCATCCGAGAGTTGTAGCTTGTCAAGCAAGTCGTTCGCATGCAGTGCCATGGTTTAGAGAAGATAGTTCAATAAAAGATGAGAGCTGCACCGAATGGACCGCAATTTCACAAGAAGGACGAGCTGCACGTGACTGGCACGCTCAAGCCCACCACCATGGCCCCCAGTGGAACGGACATCATCCCCCTCAAGGGTCACATCCAAGGCTATACTTGTATCTCATTTTCTGTCGACGGCAAGTCAGTCTCGACTACGATACAGCCCACCTGCTCCCCAGCATTGAACCCTCTCTAGACACGTCTTTACTGGTGGCTCAGATTGCACAGTCCGTATCTGGACCGTTGAAAAAGAATCAGAGCCCGAGATTGCGAATGATGCCGATGATGCTATTACATCCATTGCTACCTCGGTATGGTCAGATCTTTCTTCTTTCCAGGCCAAATTCGACGCGTCTTATAGGACGACTACTGGTTATCAAGCTGTGAAGACTCGCGCGTTCGACGCTACGTCAAAGACAGGGATCAGTTTCATGACGATGTCACCGAATGTGCCTCCCTTCCCGTACGATGTATCGCTCTCGACTCTCAGGGAAAGCGTCTGGCCGTTGCTTCAGAGTGCGTAAAAAGGATCACTCATATGTCGTCCGGATTCCTGAAGTTCTCTTTTAGCAATCCAGTAGCCAAAATAATTAATATGGAAAATACTCTCGAGGTGATGCTCTTGAACGGTCACAAGCATAATGTACGAAGGGCATCATGGCACCCAAAATCCCCAATACTCGTACGTGTCTCTACTACCCTCTACACATTCTGCTCATGGATACGAAGGCTACCTGTGCTTCCGACGGAACGGTCATCGTTTGGAATCTGTCAAAAGAGGAACCCGTTATAATACAAACTTTGGATAGTCTGATACCATCCGTAGCGGAGCCAAGGTACGTCTGTGCCATTGTTGGAATGAAGAAAAGCTAAACGGTTCTTCGATTCAGCTCCCCCGAATTCCTCCACGATTGCTCTGTAATCTGGCATCCCTCAGGGAGTCATTTCTATGTCATTTCTAAAACTCATGGTGCATCACTTTCCCCTCCTTCAGTTGTGTCATTGACCTGAGAGTCAGATGTAATATGCATTTCGACTAAAACCTGGATTCAGACAGGAAAGTTCACCGACCGGCGAATAAGTCAGGTTCCGACAGCTTTGGCTGTCTCGCCGAACGGTTTATATCTTGCCACAGCGTGCGGGACATCAATATTCGTTTGGAGTACTGATAAACGAGAAATATTGGCGAGGTAAGATATTAGATCAATGAAGTTCTTGATGCTCAAACTGCATCGGAAGCAAAACACCGTCATACCGTGGTGGGACAATTACACAGCTATCCTTTTCGCCTACCGACAACATTCTCGCATGGACCGACACCTTAGGGCAATTTTTTCGCTGGCTTGATGCTATACCAAAAGATCTCCCGGGTCCCGTCCAAACCATTCGGGATTCTTCCAAGTCTTCCGAATCTGAACCTTTCCTGAAGGATGATCTCTTTGCGGAGAGCGCTGCCCCAGACATACTTCTTGGAGGTGATTTGCACCATCTCGAAGATGACAATAATGATGTGCCAGGAGATGAGGGGGACACCGTGGCTGACATCGATGATGGCTTTGTCATTGACGACATTGGCGGATATATGGATGAGGATGATACACTAATGAAAGGCGGAAAGAATAGGGACGATGGAGAGCTTGTAAGGGAAATGGGTGAGATTCCTCGCATTGCTGCCATGTAGTGATACTTATTCTGCGCGCTATTGTGCTCAGTGAGCATTACGAAAGCTCAACCCGCGTTTCAACCTGGTTCGACGCCATTCTTGGGAAACAAGCGTTACTTAGGTAAGCCTCATCTTTATAAACTTTATAAAAGCTTTTCATTAGTACTTGACGGATCTCAAAGCTTACAACATGCTCGGCATCATTGAAACAACACAATCCGAGAAGGAAGACCACAATCTCGTCAGTGTTGAATTTTTTGACACCTCGGCAAGACGGAGCCTACGCTTCAACGATACGCACAAATGCCATCTCGCGTACTTAGGCTAGTAATTCCATATCATAATCACTTTTGATCCGTTTTTTATTTGTTCAAGATAGGTGAACGAGGAGTTTTATTCGCCAGCGATACCATGGTTCTGTACAAACCATATGGATCATGGACTAGCGTGCACGATTGGACGTATCTTGTGACAAGACCTGGCGCGAAAGTCGTAGGGACCGCCGCTGGTGGAATGACTCCGTCACGAAGCTCCAAAAATTATGACTCTGATGGCGATATAACGGGGTTTGGGAATGTCGTGGTGGCGACTTCCCAAGGTCATCTCATATTCCTTTCTGGGACAGGGCGACCGCGACAGCTCATTGCACTGGGCGGCGAATTCGTCACCATGGTTGCTGGGGATGAGTGGGTGATGGTGGTGTATCGAGCTGGGGCTACGACCATCGATGGTGAGTTGGAATCTCAGTGTCTGTTACAGAGGATGATATATAGGTTGTGAAGGATCTCAATCGCTCCACTACAAGATTTACAACTTTGAGGACTTTAGTGTTCGACAGCGGGACGAACTTCCAATACCCAAAGGGCACACCCTAAAATGGATTGGAATTACTCAGGAAGGCGTAAGTTTGCTCGACTCTGGCCGATGACTCTCTGACGACTAAACCATCTCCACAGGCTCCGGCGATCTATGATAGTTCAGGGATGGTCTATCTCGTGGCCAAATATCGGGTTCCCCACCATGCCACCTGGACTTGTGTCTTGGATACAAATCTCTTAGAGCGTCGAGCTGGTAAGGACGAATCGTATTGGCCAGTGGGTATCACAGGGAATACTTTCATGTGTCTGATTTTAAAAGTCAGTCTGCGCTTTCTCTGATATCCGCTGGTTTTTACTGGCATATCAGGGTCGACAAGAACACCCAGGGTTCCCGAGGCCGCTTGTTCAGGAACTGCCCCTGCGAATTCCATTCGATACAACTAACGAGAAGGAAGAACAGTCAGTAGCTTGATTCTAAGAACTTTGAGGTAAACCCGAGCTCAACTCATTGTTATCAGGATCGAGAGAGAGCTGCTGTTCAAGGAAATGCTTTTGGAGAGGTTGGATGATGAAGAACTGACGACTGAAGACATCTTGTCTCAAGAGCGAGTAATCGACAAGGAATTTGTTTCCCTTATTCAGGTTGCATGCAAAGACGACAACACTCCCCGCGCCATCGAGTTAACGAAGCTTCTCCACAATGTTCAGACTTTTGACATAGTTGCGAAAATCGCAGACTTTTATCACTTAGCCGGGTTCAAGGAAAAGGTGGAGCTTCTCAAACGTATCAGGGAGGAGAGCGAAGATCGCTTCGAAGCCGCACGGGAGAAGCGACGTCGCTGGAATAAAATTGATTCTCGACCCCAACGAATTCCAGACGTCGATACCGATGTCACTAGGAGCGGTCCAGCTCCAAAAGTTAGATCATTTCAGGACTTTGGCCCACCTCCAGCTATTTTCAGACCAGGTCTCTCTAGGGCAATGCCAGTCATTGAAAGTACAAGATATTCTTCCAATGTTGCATCCGCACAGTCGGAGCCGAGCCCTGGTTCCGATGATATGTGGAGCGATCCTCTCGCTCCTAGTGCATTGTCAGAGAAACGGAAGCGAAGCAACTTCGAAGATGTGGAGATGGAATCTCAGAGCAACCTTAGCATTTTGATACCTCCAAAACAAAGTACGTGACTTGCATCAGTCCTTGCTCACTTCATTAATGACCCTACGTAAAGAGAGCAATCCCTTTGCGAGAAAATCAGGTCTAGATACTAACAAGAACCCGTTCGCGAGGAAGTCAGGGGACAAGACCATACTCAAGAGCGAAAGCTTTTTCGAAAAGGTCGAAAAGGTCGAGGCGGCAGAAAAGGTGCCCACCAAGCTAACAAAACGTAAGCAAGTTGCATGCACCTGACGTAAGCTCTGACACTGCTACTTATGTAGGCAAAGGCAAAGATAAGGATAAATCCGACAGCAAAGAGGGCTCGCGTCAACAGACACTGTTTGGTATGTTTGGCGCTAACCAAGATGGAGACTCGTTGAAGAATAAAGGACCTGGGAAGAAATCTTCAGCCGAAGAGTCCCAACGAAGTGATGTCGTGATGGGGGATGCATCGCAAATCGAAGCAAACTCAGACTTGGAAGAGACGCAACTGCTTGAAGATGTGCTATGAGAGGTATTTGCCTTTGTTGCACCGTGTAGATGGTGGAATCTGTCTGCAACATGGGGGAGGAGCTCTGTGTCATTTGTATAGTACTATATTGTGTACTACTTTACTTGGGGGTGCGAATTCAGTGCATCAAGGTCGCTTTTCAGATCCGGACAGGTTGACACTCAAAAGTCGCCACGCGAGTTTGACATGGGAACATCTGTTAGAGTGTCGTTGCCGATGGACCCTTTTGCGATGGGAATTGTTTCAAAAAAACCTAATCTCTGAATAAGAACAAGGGCATTAGAGTAGGTATTGATCGAGCCAATTACCAGACATTCCTCGCAGACCATTGTGAGTCCCTCTCTGTCCAGGTTTGGTCTGGAGGCTTTGATACAATGGAGCCAGAAGACATTTCTTTTGCAGATTGAGGGATCAACTACTAAGATCCACTGGCGAGTCAATTCCAAGACGCTCTAGGGATCCTGGGCATGTCGTCCACCTCGTCTCGACTCTCCTTCACGCAACTTTTCTTCATAGAGTTGCAGCTGCTCTGTCCAATGCATTCCAAGCTTTGGCCCCGTTCCCGACTATTGCCAAACACCTCCATGAGCTACTCAATCTCTAAGTTCTTAATATTTGAGGATTCTTACGTAAATTTCACAAGTCTTCGGCAGGCATCTCTACGGTCCGGTATCAGATTTGGCAGTTCACGTGGCCCTTACCAGTTCTCAGGCTGACTCGCCTGGTATCATTGCACATGCCTCTTGCTCTCCTCTGATCCTTTGGCTCCTCTCGTGCTTTCAGAATAACTGTCCTCGAAACTCGAATATACCCCGGACGATCAATCCGCTTCATTCGTATGGGAGAGCCAAAGATTGGCGGGTCCGTTGCAGGTGAATTTCACAGTTAATATTTATGTGTTCTTCTAACCTTCAGCTAGCTGTTCAGGATTCATCGTACTTATTGTCTGTCTAATTCTTGTCATCATCGCTTCTTGTACCGCGAGCTTCTTCCTGCTCCGAAAAGAAGCTTCTGAAGACGAGGAGGGAGCTACACGCCGCCGGCGTTATCTGCACCCTAATAAACCGTATGCTCCATCAAGTACCGGACCCTCGCAGTCCTGGTTCAACACTTTGCGTAATTTGTTCATCGGCATTACGCATTCTGTCGGGTACAAGACCGCCCGCAGGACGAAGGCCCGAGAGGGATGGATACAAGCAGGCGATGATTGGGATGACCACGCTGATCATCCTGAGCAGCTGATGAACATGCGTAACACCCATTATACGGCGGTTCCCCCTGCAATAGACCCTCCGTTTCACGCTCCTGCCATGACCTCTGCGGAATCCAGTCCAGCCATTTATTCCTATGATTACCATTCAGGAATACCCAATCGGTTCGCGTCATCTCCAGAATACTCTCCTCCCAGCACTTTCACACCTTTACCTCCCACCGATGATCCGATTATGCCTCGATCCATAATTCCCGAATCAGTTTCGCCCCCGCAGGCACTGACTTCTACCTACATTGGAAACGACAACCGAAAAGACTCACTGAATTCCAACATATCTACGGGAACGTTCGGCATCGGAACCAAGTTTGTGGAAGGGTTATGATACTTGTATGATTCGCGACATGTTTTTTCTTATTGCGTCTGAAGCTTCTTTGTTGTACTAGTTAATGAATATAATCACTTGTAGCACTTTACACAAGACCTTGGTTTGTATAATAAAAAGTTGCTACTCTATGGAATGACAAACCGGAACTGGACATAAGACGTGCCTGGTGCACATAGAACGCAACCTCTGAGATTCCCAAGGCCCCTTCTCTGCTGGAAGAGAGGAGAAGTCGGTAGATGTTTCCAGATGGTTCTGCCGCTGTCTCTAGTTTCGACTCCTCCTTGTCTGACTGAATGGTGACACCATTTCCGGCAACGTACTCAAAACTTTTCTGAAGGCGCTAGAAACGGACAAAGGTAGCACCAATCGCTGCGCATGGCATCTCCCACAGTGACTTGTGCAGTGTAAGTATCACTGAGACATTATGATGAGCATGTAGAAAGCATAGAAGGATGGAACTATACCACCATATAGCATAGAGCTCGTGTGTCATCAATTCTGGGATCACAATGGGGTAGTGAGAGCCTTCACGTTCCAAACTCCTCCGTTGTTTTGTCCTTCAACGGTGAACTTCAACTGCGAACCCAGTTCGAGATCTTCCAGTTCTGAATCTAGTTATGCAGGCTATGATCAGTTTCGTATAAGTACTCGAAGGGGCTGAGTAATAATTAATAAACACTCACCAATGCGTCCGTCGGTCATTGAATGTTGATAGCAGCCATGTAGGAGGGTCGTACGGCGTTTATTCGATTGACGAGAAAATGGCTATCTCGTGGCACTCACAACATGAAGATGATTCACAGCCGAGTATGGACGGCCAGAATTAAGGTTAGAGCCAAAAGTAGATCTTTCGTAGAATCGGACATGATGAGGTTCGGAAGGGAGGGGGCGAGGGGGAGCTTTACCTCAGTATGTATTATGCAGCAAGGCCCAGGTATTAGAACGCCACTTGATTCTTCCTCTGCGGTTTCCCCTCGCCGAACAACTTTGCGCGATTTGTCTTACACGAACCAGGTCGACTAAAAGCTTGCAACAAGCTCGAGAGTGCTGAAAATAAGCTATTGAGTATTGCCGCCAAATGCCGCCCGAATGTAATGCATCGCAAACTTGAAGGCGGTTTCCCAGAAGGGCTCAAATGCAACGATATGATCGCGCTACCGCTCACGTGCTTCCGACCACACTCTTTTCTTCCTCGACCAGCATGGATTTTGTCCAAACCCTCGATCCTTCAAAGCTTGTGCTCTTTTCAACGGTATCCTTCTTCTTCATTACACGTCGCTCTGGTGGCCTTTCTGAGATACTTCAAAGGCCTTTTCCTTTTTACTGTCAGGCTTTGCATCTCCGCCTTATAACCTGCCCGTCTTCTTGTTTGGAATATACGCTCTGGAGAATAGCGAAGCCTTTATGTCTTTACAGACCGTGTGTCGATTTCGCCTGCTTCTGCTGACACCCATTAATCTGTTTCCGCAGTTCACCGGTTTGCTCGGGGCTTCCTTCCTTTACGACGTGGTCTGGATGATGAGAAACAACCAACACGGCTTCATTAAATTCCTAAGTATTCTACTTTTACTCGCCAAAGTATGGAACTGTCGACGGAGGCGAGCTAGTTCACTGATTCAATTTGGATAGATTCCGACGTTCTTTGCATTTGCTTTGGCGGCCCGACAACGAGGTGCGCAGTTTGGTGGGCTTGGTGTACGTGGAAACGACCTAGGTGGTCCCACCGGTTTGTCAAGCCTTCTTTCTACGATACTCTCAACTAATTACCATACATGTAGTGTGGGCTATGCCCGGTGGTTTCACCAGTGGGGGCGGATACCAAACTGTAGATGACGAGCCTCCCGCTCAGCCAGCACCACAAAGAGCTGCAGCACCTCCACCTCCAGCAACACAAAGAGCTGCAGCACCTCCAGCACCACCTGCTGCTCCGGCCGCCTATCAAACTGTCTAGTCCGAATGGGACCCTCCTGCCTAGTCTCTATCTCACTTGTGGTCCCTCAGCGTTCTCGTCTATCAGCTCTTGTACCAGTTCATGTAGGGTTCCGAGAAATTCTGTTCTGGCTTCCCCCTTTTTGCGAGCAAAAAACCAGGAACAATCAAGAGATTGACACTCGGCAGCCTCCTCTAATCCAGTACCGGTGCACGACGCGCATACCCGATGAATGTTGATCAGACGTTGCTCGTTGGATCGAATCCGATTCAGCAGACCTGAGATTGTCGGTTGTGGTTGTTCCCAACATTCGGCGCATAAACCTGGCGATGATTAGGAACAGAAGCTCACATAGAATAACAGCGATCACCTTGCAAAGTAAAGTTACCGCAAATAAGGCACTCGGACCGATCAAAATGTTCACTAATGTTGTACTGGTCCAGCTCGATGACCTGAGCATCGCCTGCTTTACTGGGAGATTTGAGATCTATGTGTCTAGCTTTTGGCATTTCGTTGTACCATTGGCGGACATCGGCTCCTACTAAATTGAATATTCGTTCCAAGGGTGGAATTAATACCCTCGATATATAATAGAATCCGTCCAGCGATGAGTGGCTGGTAATGCGCGAATTAATTACGGGTCACTATTTAAGAGAGCACTCACGGGTCTTGTAAATATTCTAGAGGATCAACGGCTCTATCGACGAGTTTTGTCCCAGGCTCACCTCGAGCGATGACGTAAGGTACGCGTTCGCCATACTGTGGCTCGTCTCCGGGATCCACGATCGTTCGTTTTGCCGCCACAGCTACGCCTGGCGGAGGAGGACCTTTATCGCTAGAGTTGAGGAAATTAGAGTGTATTTAGTCGCTCCGCTGATTTTGGCTACCTGTACGTCCCCATTTTGACCTCCTTTGCGAAGATAAAATCCTGAACCGGTGCCCTATTCTCCAATAGTTTTGTCCACGTCTCATAACAATATTGCTTGACCTCGGTCAAATTCTGCGTGCGAAAGAGAATTCTGAAAGAACGTCAGTCGAATATTTCAGTGCTCACAAGAAGGGTCGGCTCGCTTTAAACAGTTCTCGGTCATCTTTTGTTGGGCCGGTATTCCATCCCTGCGGACGGTCTCGATCCCCTTCGCTTCGAAAATAGGCTCCCTGTCATCAATGTTTTCGTATTTGAACCCAACGTAACGTTTCTTTGCTATCAAGACACACGGGTGATACACCTTGAAAAAGCTTAGGGCGCACATAATATCACGGAGGAAAGCTGGAAACCTTTTCAAACTTCAACTTCACTGGAGCCGGATTGAGAGCAGTAACGGCGTCGGCAATTTCGTAGCCAATTTTGAAGGCTTGCTCTCTGCTCTTCCCTTGCAAGTATCTATTACGATACCTTAGCTTGAAATGGAAGTGATGGATTGAACCACTCACATAAACATACTGTCTGTATCGCCGTATACAACCTATGGCCTGAGTCAAGCCAAGTCAAACGGGCTTCAACGTCCAGGTCGTACCTCGGCGCCCCATTTCTTCGTTGAATGAATAAAAGCTATCGCCTTCGAAAGAATCAGTTCAGCTCCACGATACAAACAAATTTCCCAACTTTTTCCAAAGTCTCCCTTCCGCTCTGCACGATACTATCCGCCATCTCCACCGCAGGCATCCTTCCGGAGAAGCTTGCGCTAGTATACCCGTAAGTGACATTAGCGATATACTTGAGCCCTAGTTGGCGTGCATTGAGGACCCTTGTAAGCGCCTGGGTACCCAAAATTCAATTATGAAGTGGCAAGGATTTGTTGGAACAAGACTGACTTTATCATGTCTATATCCTTTCATGGCCTGCTTTACCATCACCCGAGTGTCCAACAGTTCTGTCAGCATACGGGAAAGAAGACCTTTACGGACGGTTGGTTTCACAAACATGATTCCATTCGGTGCAACGTTGATATGGTCATGTAATTTTTCTAGGCGTTTAGGGGGTCGATCCAAGTCGACCACTCCAAACTTGTTTCTGCCTTGAAAATCTATCACTCTACCCAAGCAGGTAGAATAGCACATATTCTATGACAACTAAAAGAATTCGGGCTGTTTGCGAAGTAGAAAGCTTCTTACCTGGGCAATCATCAAAGATGGATACAGACTCTGGAAATCGAGCACAACAAGTGGACTCGTATAAAATGACGATTGAGGTTCCATAATTAAAGGAAGACATTCTGCCGCGTTTTGTTTTCCAACCTGCAACAGTTAGTTAAACCTGCTAAAAATAGAAGATTGTTGCGTACATCACTCTTGCTTGGGGAAATCAGAACATAGCTCTCCGGCTTCGCCATTCGAAACATAAACGATTCGACCTTGAACTGTGATCCACGGCTTATAACAGAATAAAAATCAACTCCGAAAACTCTAGCAAACTCGCTTTGGACCATTGTCATGATATAGCCTAACGTAAAATGAGGACTAAACTCACGCCGTTTTGGTCACGACTTCAGTTTGATTTAGTATTTCGATGTTCAGCATGGTGCGTTTGGTATGATATCTGAGTAAGATGGCGACGTGTACCGGAGAAGTACTGCGGTACCAGTTGGACATCGTCAAAGGACTGTACTTGGGCACCCTTCACGAGATGAGAGTGCCGGCGCGAATTCATTACTATCTTCTTACCTTTGACCAAGTACATGAAAAGCCACGTTTTCGAAGGTATAGATATTGAGCGTTTGTTCAGAGCGCATGATACGCCATAAATTGAACACATGGCGCCCAGCAATTTTCAAGGTTGTGGTATGTCTCGACTCCCATTGAAAGTTGTTACCAGATGAATATCGAGGAGGCGCGCGAGCAATCGTCTCTTCAAACTCAATGCCTGTAATTTGCGTTCGAAGGCTAACAGTGCGTCAGAGAAGAGAATATTCACCGAAGGAATGAGCTCTGGCTGCGAGATAACCCCAAGATGAATTTTGAACATCCCAACCTACTAGAATGTCTGGGTCCAGATCGACGACGACGTCTACAATTGAATTGATCAGGTCCAACTCCGACGGAAAGATGTCAAGCGTTAGGCTGGGAAAGCTCCTTCTCTTCATTTGAGTGGAGTCAACGCAAGCTACTCGACACATTGGAGCCTCGCTCTCAAGTATTTGAAACGTATAGAAGAGTGCGACCAATTCTGAGACGCTGTCAGAAGACTGTATGTCCTTATAAGCATCCACCACACACCATTTTCTTGCGCGTTTGGAGTTTGTCCAGCATTGGACGGCGCTATGATGAATTCAGCTGATATTCGGCTATAAACATATATCCACTACTAACCAAAAACCTCCAAGGACAAGATACTCATATCTCGTTTTTCACGAAAGACTCCGTCGAGCTTCATCGGCGAAGTCTTGAGCCCGTACTTATTCCTTTGAGTAGGGCCTCTAATCTGCAGTATGTGAGCAAAGGGTTTGGGATTTCTCAACTTGAAATTCACCAACTTGTGACCGAGATGGAAATCGATGACCAACAGGCTCCAATCGACCTTCCGGGGACCGAAGCCATCTGCGGACCTCCTTGACACTTGGGGGAAGCCCAGCATACTCCCAGCCGCCTATGCCTGAGTCGACAGCCGTGCCAGTAAAGCTGCCATTCCCAATATCAAATATTTCGAGCTTCGATGCCCATTCACCAAGATTAGAGATTCCTTCCCCTCCCTTCAAATTGTATACTAAGCCTGCGTACTCTCGAGGTCTAAGGGGCGCATCTCTTGCGTCAGAATAGTATGGTGTGGGATAAATTCGATCTTGTAGTCCGTTCTGCTCAAGAGTCCCTAGAAGCTGGGAGCGGGAGGGGGGAGTAGCCGAAAATATATACCTATGCCTCCCTGGACGGAGGACTTTCTGGCGAGACCAAGTTGTGTGAAGTCTGGAAGTCTGAGTCGTGATTTCAAAGGCTTGTACTGGAGCTTCACGCTTGTCCGTGATCGATGCAATGTCATCGTTCTTCCCATTCTGTGAGGGTCTGCACATTCATCAGCGCTTGAAAGATTATACTACCAAGACTAACATCACGACAGGACCAGGATCAGTGAAATGAGTGACTTGTTTAGGCATTTCCATATCGAAGAGCTTGGGTTTCCTTCAGGTTATACTTTAGGTGACAGCATCAGAAAAGAGACGCAGTGTTACCTTGATGGACTCGGAGAGCCTCTTTCAACACTAGAAAACTGAGACATCAAATCTTGCATCTTCAGCTTGGAATGTATGTTACGAACCTATCGTCTGAGTCTTCCATTTCTGCCTGAGTATGACTATAATCTACACGTGAGCTAAACAATCAGAATTCGTAGATATTAACAAGCCTCACCCCCATAAGTGAAAGGTGGTGTTTCCCTCGAAGTTGTCATCGAAGAATGGGTTAGCACTGAGCAGACGTTAGCGGTTGGACGGCGTAAAATGATATTACGCCTACTCAGGGAGCTCAATATTCTCTTCATCCTCTAACAATGGGGAACCGCCATCGGATTGGCAATTTGGGTCTAGGTCTTCATCATATTCGTCTTCAGGCTCAGGTTGACTGTGTTCGAGAGGTGTATCATCGAAAGGCCGAACCAATGTTTCGTCCGCTTCACCATCTGCAGCTTCCTCCGTTAGCAAATCTTCCACGGAGAGAAATGATGTATCGACATCTATATTTGCTTCATCATCTAAACGATCCTCTTCGGTCACGTCGTCCAATAATTCCAATTGAGGACCATGCTCAGCCTTGCACGGTTTCCAGGTCTTATAGTCATCTTCCCAGAGCGCTTCGATGCTTTCGAAGGTTGTCATGACCGCACCTTCCCAAGTTTGAGCGGCGCCATCGCTAGGAGCGATGGCATTGCGGTCGTTTTCTATACGATGGCGGATTTCATCCCAGTATCTCGCCTCGGTGAGCCATCCGCCTGCTGGTGCCCTGGACGCACCGCTCAGATCAATTGGCATTTCTGGCGACGGATTGAGTCCCCGGGCGTGTCTCCGATGACGCTCATCTTCCCAAAGCTCGCGGACGCTGAGAACAAGGGGGTCATCAGGGAGAGGAGGAGCTGGAATCTCCAGCTTATGATGCCATTTCCTTGCAACAAGCTTTTGCCTGTTCAAAATCTGATGGGCAGCAGCGTCGACTTCTAGTGACATTCGCGATTGACGGAAATGAGGAGAGCGGGGGAGTAAATTCTGGTCTTCGGACGATTCAAATGATTCATCGTCTTGGCCTCTTCGTTGAATATGATTCAATTCAAGCCAGCCACAACCGTATAATCCGAAGTCAGACAGAAACTGCAATGTATAATTCAGATGGCTTTCGTAGATGGTAAAGCGGGTGCCCATTATGGTCCCATTTTGCATCATAGCCACTACTCGAGAACCGAGAGCGGGATCGGCAACTAGGACCTTGAGAAAGGGTGCGTAGGAAGAATGAAAACCGTAAAAGTGAACACCCTTGACCAAGACTACGGCGCGAATATATCGTGATTTAGGCGAACTGGGGTCCTTGCGGAGAGAGAGGGCAACGGCATGGTTTAAAGAGCGTCTGATTTTCGTCGTATAGCGTTTTACTGCCTCACTGTCATCAGTTGTAGACATCATTAATTCTCAAATGTACTCACCATGGCTGGTCTTCAAAATCCCCGGATATTCAACGAAAAAATAAGGATAAACTTGATGTATATGGACGCAGGTTTTGCGTCCATTTTCTGATGGCCCGTAGACCCGCAAGACAGGTACCATCGGAAGGGTTGAATTATCCAGAGGTCCTGGCGGGGCGAGCGTGTAGTCGATTTGATTAATTTGAACCTGTAATTTAGGCGAAATGGAGTCCATAGCAATACACACAGAAGAGAAAACAAAGCGTAGATGTTAAATAATAATATTCATGGGCGCGTTGCGTGTCGTGGTGGTTCAAGGGTAAGACGAAACTCGATCACGTTTTCATGAAATTTATATGTGTACCTCCCTACACAGTTTCCAAGACTTGCTGTCCAATCCATGTCTCTCCCGGTTGCGTGGAGACGAATCCCCGGACATAACCTGGTTCCAGACAAACAAAATGCTCCCATCCACCCTCTTCCATGTCTCCAATCTTACTGCCAGCATCCGCTTGCGGATTCCACACCACCACATCTTTGAGACGGGTACTTTTAACTGCAAGCCCTCCTGCGGGCCAAGTGATCTCATACTTCTGTGGTGCATTCTCATATACTGAATCAGTATATCTGCGTACATCCACCTCGGCTCTGGTCTCTGTCTTCAGTCCTTGGAAGCTTGAATCCGTCTTATCGAAATACTCGAGATTCTGAAGGTGACGAATCAAAACTTCATGTGCAGATGCACGGACGTAGTTGTGGAACAGAGCCTGAAACTCGAGGACTTCAGAGGACGTATTTTTGACATGCAAATCTGTGCTGAGTTGATGTTCGGATAGAGTGGCGACGAACTCCAGACGGAAAAGCTTTTGGTAAACAGCCGCGATCTTTGGGGTTGGTTCAAGCGCTGTAGAACCGTTGACTGGTATTAGTTCCCTGGAGAGCAAAGCAATAGAAAATCCCTGACTCAATCGAACCGAAACTCCAGCATCGTTATCCATCACTATCCCTCCCCAAGCCCACGTCTCGCTGCGGGCAAAGCCATGTTGACCCAATAGATTATGCTCAGGGTGAGTAGGCGCTCCGAAGCAGGGAAATACGACAGGAATGCCGCCTCGAATCGGCTTGGAACCGTCGAGCACAGCTTTGGAAGATAAAAACAGCCGTTCTCGGGGTTCAAGGGGATCGCGACTATCTCCTGCTTTCCAGGAAATGACGGTCGCCCCGTACAATAAGAGCTCAGCACTAGATCCCTTCATAGTTATCAGCGCTCAATCGTGAAGACGAATCAGTTCATTGACAACCTTTGGGTGTTTCAAGATTATTTTCTCGGAAGTTCGTTCTACGGGCATTGCTAGGTAGTTAGTACTAGTTAGTAGCAGTCACAGCAAGTTTGCTTGGAAAGATCGGAGAAAAAAGCATATGACTGATCATGAGGTCACATTCTCTATGACCGGATATTTCCGAAGTTACCGAAGTCTAAACGATTGAACTCAGAGCCCTGCTTGGCATGCACTAAGGACTATGTATATTATTACATGCGGACCAAAGCTATACTGGTTCATGTACAACTATATCCATGACTGACCTGTATCAAAGGTAGCATCTCATCAATTACCGCAAAACTCTTCATACGATCAAAGGGCATACAGTGCTTTGCAAAAGGTTTGAGGAAATTAATCCTTTCGTCCTGTTTATTGGTATTTGATATTTGATCCGGAATTGTATTCTCGGCGAAGGTGCATCAGTTACAGCGAGTAAGTGCGTTCACTGGAATGGAGACAACCCTGCCGAGTTCCACAAGCATGCGAGCTTGACTTATGTAATTGATGCACCATACAATTCCGGATCAAATATCAAATACCAATAAACAGGACGAAAGAATTAATTTCCTCAAACCTTTTTGCAAAGCACTGTACCGTAAGTTCATGGAGAGTCCACTCTCCACATCTGTCAGCGTAAGCATATCGATCGAGTGCACGCCTGGCGATATCGCAAGGAACTTCATCCTCACGGACTGGCACGCAGAAGGCAACAACGGACCAATCCTTACCCGGTTCTCCAATGGAAGTACACCGGGTTCAGGTAATAGCGCAATCCCCGTTGCTCTGTCTCCTCTGTCCACTGGGCGTCGTTTCCCAGTCATTCGATGTGCGGAAAGAGATTCCATCTCTCTTCGTTTCCTTCGCGAACGGGTATCAGGACAGCCGATTTCGAATCGACGAGTCCACGAAGACCGATTGAACACGAATATATCAAGGATGAATGTCGAGAGAGGATAGATAAGTTCATGATTACCTGAGTCACTGCTTATCTGGGTAATGTTTAGCATAGGTGGAGGTGAAGATGACTCGAACGATGCTTTCGGATTAAGGGGATTTTGTTGACTGAGTATGCCTACGGAAACGACAATGGATTCGCTACCAGTTCCGTCAGTACTCCGTCCTGCGCCCTCGCCACCTCTTTCCAAAGCCTCATTTTGGAATGCAGCTTGTCTTGGTCTCGATGCAGGCCCGAAACCAACCACTGGCCCTGGGGTTTGAGGGGTGACACTAGTCATTCCATGATACCCCGGCACACCTCGTTCCCGGCGTACTTCCACACTCGGTCCAATGTACCCTGCTCCAGCACTGTTTGGAGGTAAACCTCCACCCTGGGCGATAAGTGGCCCCTGGGAAAGAGGCACTGGAGGAAGATTTCCATTCGATGGGAAAGCAGGATAGGCAGGGGTCATAGGGGGTATACTAGTTCCCTCGACCGGTGCCGCGAGACCCATTTGTTGGTCCACAGATGGAATCGCTACTGAGAGACCAACACCAGCGGTAGCCGTTCTATTAACGTCTTTGAATGGCGGAGGCGGGGGAGCCTCATAAGTTGTCGGGGATCTAACTGACTGCGATGTATATTTTAAGGTGGCAGGAGACGGAGTTGCAAATGTGTCTTTTTTTGGTCCGCTGCTCAATAAACCCAGACTGTCCTTTCTCTCTCTGGATGGACCGAGAGTAGAACCAGGTCGTTCCATGGGCCCCGCGGATTGAATGTAGGAAGGTAAGGTACGGGCAAGATTGGGTAGGGTATGCCGTTTATCAGTCATACTAGTGGTGGCTGGGCCTGACGCGGAAAGATAGTCCAGTGAACCTCGCTTGCTGTCAGCAGAGCTTAAGTCCAAGCCGAAACCAAACGACCGTCGTTCCCTGGGTGACACAACAGAAGCAATGGAAGGAAAACTTGAAGACGCGGGGAGAGAATGCAAGGAAGCGGACGAAACTACAGACACCGGCACAGGGAACGGAGAAGGCGGTTCCGGAAGGGCATTGATGATGGGAAGCGGGGTATCTTCGCCATATTCCTGGATGAAATCACGTTGAGGAATCTGCTGCGATAGAGACAGATCCAAAAGGCAGTTCCATCGAGATGAGAATGTAGATGTAGGGTAGTGGTATTCTTTGCTTGCTGACGGAGTTGGATAGCCAACCTCGGAGTAACACGGTTTGCCGAAGATGGTGATAGTAACGGCCCTTTGCAGAGACTTGTCGGGCCCGGCTTGTTTAACCATTCCGTTGGGAGATATAGCTCCGGCACTTGGGAGAGCACCCATTCCTACTCCCGATGTGATATTGGACGGGTTCAGAGCCGATCCAAGACCATTAAATGCCTCTTCTTGCGGGGAGCGCAGAAATGTGACTGCATACAAGAGATTGTGTTGCTCGTGCTGGCCAAGATAGAGCGGAAATTTTGTCTTCTCCGCAACTTTTGGTAATGTGCCTCTGGTTTTCCGATTGACAATGGCGTCGCCAGTATCCCATCCGATTAATGTAGCGGTCGCACCGTCTTCTGAAATTCCTGTGCCTCCAGTAATCGATATGTCGACTTTTTCAATAACAAAGGCTGATGCGTTGGCAGCTCGGAATAAAAGATTGCCTTCTGTCTCGATTTCGACACAAAGCACAACTGTCCTTTCCGAGGCACCGGAAGTCAGGCGATCTGGATCCTCGTCATGTCCTTCGTTGGCATCATCTAATACCCGGTCGAGCCTATTCTCATCCAAAGTTTCCGCTCCCTCATCGAGTAAGACAGCCGGAACAAATACTGTTCTCATTCTGACTTTGAACCCACTAACAGTTTCCAGAGTCTTTCTAAAACTTTTCTTCAATACAATCTGACTTCTGCCGCTTATTGTATGAGAGCGGAAATGACCACCGGTTGCGCTTGCGAGAGCACTCTGAGCAGGAAGCGGCGTAGGAGTTATCATAGCTGAAGAAGACGGTGTTTCGGGCTCAACTGGAGGTAGGGCGAATAGTTTTGCGCGGGATATTGGGCCAAGGCGCGTGGAGAAGAGGTTCAAATCATCGCCTCCTATATTTTGGCCGGCTGCAGATGAAGTTCGCGATTGTACCGTGGTTGGGGTTCCCACTGGTGTATTATGGTTGGTAGCTGGAATTCGCTTGCCCAAGGCGGACGCAGGAGCAAAAGTAGGTCCGGCATAGAGACCAGCGAGGAGATTGAACTCTGGAGGCCCAAGGATATTGACATCATCTCGATGGTTGCGGTCTTCCTGGGGGTTAGCAGGTTTGGATGGAGAACTAGAGAAGGCAGTGTCGAAGAATCCGCCGTTTGATTTGAGGTACGCGGCTAGTGGGCTGGATGAAGATGCAAATGCCAGTGGTTTGTCGCGAAGTGTGGCTGAAAACGTTAAACAAAGGAGTGGGGAGTCAAACTGAAGACGTAGGAATGCTGGAGAATTAGTTAGGACTGTCTTTTGATAATAATGAAATAAATAAATAGAAAGACGGTACTTGCCAATATCCAGCACTGTCTTGTATATTGCTACCCAAGCCTGCTCTTTCGCCGACCACAGTAGATAGAATTTGTCTGTTCTGTCGTTCTGATTTTGATCCAATTTCTTGTCCACAACTCCAGTCCCAACAGCATCTTGCCCCCATGTCCTGGATGTCAGTACGACACCCTCAGCCTGTAGATATCGTTGGTCGACTGCAGCTGATTGTGGAGTTGGATTGGGGGTCGATGGGGGTAAGATGGATGGATGATAGGACGAGCTCGGATTCGGTGACAGTGAAAGGCTCAGTTGGCTGGGTTTTCTGGCACTAGACGTCCTTGGCAGGGGTGGTGTCGGGGGTTGATTTCTGGCAGAAGGAAATGGAGATGAAGAGACGGCATGATCTGTTGTAGTATCATATGGTGCGATATAGGACGCTTCTAGTAGGACTTGAACATGGGCTAGAAAGTCAAGTAAAACAGGGGGCGGTCCAGACGGCAGCAGTTCTGGCTGGGGAACACGTAAAACGAACAGAGTCTCGAGATGCTCGTCGAAAAAAGCCTCTTTCCGATCAGTCGTATATAGCCCTCGTAGCCACCCATCGTGATCCACCCCAGGCGGAAATGTTACCCCAGACTCTGGAACGATAACATCCAACTCTGTGGACGTGAAAAGGTCTTGAAAGGAGGACATGACAGTCACCTGATGCTACTGAACACGTCTAATTTACACTAATTTACAGCCATTACGGGGTATGTATATCCATGCTCTCTGATTGAGGTACTAGATTCAACTCGCCGTTCAAACTCCAGAAAGCTAGGGCTTTCACCAGTGTCGTGTGATGATCAAGCCCACTGACTCGGTCAAACACATTAGCTTTGAACAAGAGCTCAACAAAGCTTCGTCGAGATTCTGGAAAAATGAAAAAATTCCAAATGATGTTGGTCAACTGGGTGAAGAGCTTTTAGATTACATGAATCATCCGAGCTGAAAATTTTACCTTGGCACGTAGTACGGCTATAACATATTCCATTGGAGGAATGACCGAATTTGTATCGATGTCGGTCGAGGGTATCCCCTCGGTCTCCGAGAGTCCTAGCCAGCGCTTCCATAACTCCAGTTTCGCGCCGTCGGAACTTGCTGCTCTCAGCAGATTTCGGCACATGAACTAGAAAGACGATTTCAGTTGATGATGATGAGGGAATCAATTGAAGATACAGACCCATTCCGCCTCGATATTGCCCTGCAATACCTCTGGCATAGTATCTCTTTCATTGGCATGTAGGGAAGGAACAGAAGTAGATAGGGATTTATCCCAGCCATTCCAACTGTTTCTAGCTGTAGGATAAGTGGCGGTCGGAGCTGGAGCACCGTTCATGCTATCTTGCTCTTCAGTTGCCCGTCGTCTCGTCTTGCCTGGACGCATCATCAAACGTATCTTTGGAGTTTGCAGTCTGCAATCAATTAGAGCACACAAAGTTCGTCAGGATGGAAACGCACCCATCTTCTTCTCCGCACCCATCCGCCGGCACTGAGTGGGCCAACATGGGGACGCCAGTGGTGTTGGCGGAAGATCCAGTTGTACTCGAAACCATCATGCTGAACTTGGCCATCATCTGAACGCATATCGACCATCCAAGAATTAGAGACCCAACGCCAGTTTCCATCGGGCAGCGGGTACTCCTTGAGGGAGACATCGGGTTGATGAGCACGCTTGAGAGAAACAGCACTAGGCATTGTGAAGGGGGCTGGATCAGAAGGAAGGAGGCCCGAGCTGGAATAATAGGGCACCGAGAACAGCGTTAAGCCGCGTTGGTTCTCAAATACGACAGCCCAGTGGTACAAGTCAGGATCACTATCTTGGCTGGGCGAAGCGGAGGCATCGAGTTTGATGGTTGTGGCATCTGTGGCGGGGGTGGTGCCGACTTGGGTATTGGGCTTTGACTGTTTCTTTCCAGGATGTGATTTTACCAGACTCGCGAAAGACAGACGGGGGTTCAGACGGCGAGGAGAAGGGGGTGGCGGGAGGGTTCGGCACTCGGTACGGGGAGGAGGAGAAGGGGCCATGAGTGAAATAATTATGTAAAAACATGTCTTTATTCAAACTTGTACGGGCATTCTCTACTCATCGGCTCACTCGCGCCTGTCCTTCTTGCTCACATGCGCTGCCGACAGCCATTCCAGCCTGTGGGTCTTGCTCGAATATCTGGAACATACCTCCAGACACACCTTACCATGATATATTCTCATTGCCCGAACATTCCAATCTTTTCATCGTCGATACCGCTCTTCTGAAGCAGCGTTTCAGGCAGATCCAGGCCACCTGTCATCCAGACACTTGGGCATCGAAAGGCCAAGTTGGTATCCGAAAATTTCATAACTAAAAAAAACTCAATGTTCTGCAGGACAAGCAAGACGCGGCCCAGGCTCTTTCCTCTGCCGTCAATCGCGCCTATCAGACACTGCTGCAGCCCATGGCACGGATTGAATACATTCTGAGTCTGAATGGACATCCAATGGAAGAAACTGACAAGCTTGAGGACAACGAATTCCTTATGAACATCATGACTGCACGAGAGGAAATCGAGACTGCGGAGACACCGGAAGAGGCAGAGGTCATATTGCGAGAGAATCAAGGTCAGTCAGCTGCGGACGACGACTGCAGCGACGGTGAAACTGAAATTCACTGCAGCCATGATAGACGATACATTATCTGAAATAGAGGCGCTGGTGGAGGCGAGGAAGTGGGATCAGGCGAAGGAGGCGGGAATCCGGCTCAAGTACTTGGAGGGCGTGCGTTCCGCTGGGCTTATGTAATCTACGCTTTTCTTTCTGTAAACTTATGCGCCTGGCTGCAGTCGTTGGCCCTCGGCGTCGGTTACTGACACAGACAGCGAGGACTTTCCGTGCCTACACTGCTGCAGTTTCTAACCGCTCTACTTTGGTGTCCCCCGCTTTCGCCATGCCTTCGTCTGGCCAGAAATCGAAAAACAAACCCATCATCATTTCCAACTTGGCCAAACGAGATGCCAAATTCGTCGACGTCGTCCGAGACCGCTCCACCGTTCAGCAGGCCTACGCTGCCGTCATTCCAGCCATCAAGCCCGTCCACCTCGCCGACCCTTTCTCTCTTCCTAACAGCGTCTCTATCCTCCACTCAGACCAGCCCCTCACTTATCGCACATACAGAATTCGCACAAGAAACAAAGACCTATTCAGGTATCTGTCCTTCCTTCGCTCCTACTCCCCGGACATCTCACAGCGTAGTCCAGATCCGAAGCCATACTTCCGTTGGACCCTCCCATTGTCGCCGTCGGCGATGGCGAACGCGAAGCAGACTCACGAAAGACTGCTGCACTTGCCCTGACATGTGAACTACAGCAGCGCAATATGGTGTGTCTTCCCAAAGAACACACAAAGCTTCCCGGATTAATTGTCATCTTTTTTTCTTTTTCTTTTTTTTTCTAGCTTTATACAAAACCAAATAACGAAAAAGACAAGAGCAATGATTCCACTGTCACCCTTTCCGACGATTCCGTTGCTCACTATGAGCAGGCGAGATCTTTTATGGATTATTATTGCTCCAGATTCCGCTTCAGTCCACCCCAAATCGACTTTGTCGAATCGCGCGGCAAGGCAATCACTTCCTGGGAGGCTGTCATGACAGTGGAGAGTCGAAAGATTGGTATGGGTGTAGCTGTATCCAAAAAGGCATGTCTGCAGCGCTGCTATCTCGACGTCCTGCAGTATCTCGAAAGATGTGATCCGGAGCTATGGAAGGATTTCCTGTCCAGAGCATCCAAAGGCGAACTCTCTCAGCAACGAGTGACCATGTACCTCTCTTATAGTCTTCAGGAACGAGTTCGTGACCTTGTTGTCGATCTCAGATGCAGCGACCTCTACAAAAATCGCCCTGCACTCGCCGCTGGAACCATCTCGGATGGTCCAAATGCCGGTTTTAGGCGGCGATACCTTGCCTCCAATGCCCACACTCTTGAACTCAAATCAAATGACCTCTTGGATCGTCACCGGACATACACCGAAAACTCTTTGATGGAGAAAATGCGTCTGTCGAGACAGGCTCTTCCCATTTACACTCGTTCGGATCAAATCTTAGCTGCCATCGAAGCGAACGACGTGACCATTCTCATGGCTGCCACGGGTTCCGGAAAGACCACTCAGGTTCCTCAGCTCCTTCTCGAATCATTCGTCAGCAAGGGCGAGGGTGCCAAGTGCAACATCCTCTGCACGCAGCCTCGACGGCTAGCGGCGCTTAGTGTCGCCCACCGGGTAGCTAACGAGCGTGGGGAGCAAATCGGCAAATCCGTCGGTTATGTCGTCCGATTTGAAGCCAAGCCTCCCGAACCGCACGGGTCGATCACCTTTTGCACCATTGGTGTATTCTTGAAAATGCTCCAGTCAGCACTGTCCGGAGAAAACGCTCAGCTGGATTCAGTCACTCATGTGGTCGTAGATGAAGTGCACGAACGAGACGTTGATACCGATTTACTCCTGGTCGTCTTGAAGCGTGTACTGGACGACAGGAAACTCCGGAACTTCCCGTTGAAGGTCGTTCTCATGAGCGCCACTATCGACCCCACCCTCTTTCAAAACTACTTTCCCGATAACAGCAACCTACCGGCACCCATCGTCGAAGTACCTGGGCGCACCTTCCCGGTCAAGAGGCACCATTTGGAAGATTTTTTCCATACGGTCACCGCTGGTCCCTCCAGCTGGGTCTTGAACGATGATAATGTTATCAAGTACGCAATCAGAGAATTGGGCATGTCCAACCTACCTCCTCACGTAATGACTCACAAGTTTGATGTTGACCGAATTCTTGCTGAGAGTGAACACGAGATCGAGGTACCCTATCCCCTCATTGCAGCTACAATTGCATACGTCCTCCATAACTCTGAATCCGGCCATGTTCTAACCTTTCTACCTGGTTGGGAAGATATCACTGCGGTACAGAAAATACTGCTCAACCCGCGGGGTCCTCTGCCCATCAATTTCAACAGTGAAAACTACAGCATTCACCTCCTTCATTCTAGTGTTCCTCTTGCGGAGCAACAACAGATTTTTGACCCTCCAAAAAAAGGCGTGCGCCGTATCATTCTCTCTACCAACATTGCGGAAACTTCGGTTACTATCCCAGATGTGGTGTATGTAGTCGACTCGGCCAGACTCAAAGAGCAGCGATACGACCCGGAGAAACACGTTTCGTCCTTGGTCTCTGCCTGGGTTGGCTCCTCTAACATGAACCAACGGGCCGGGAGGGCCGGAAGACATCGGCCTGGACACTATTACGGCGTGCTTGGTCAGAAGCATGCTTCGAGTTTACAGCCATATCAGACGGTAGAGATGCATCGTGTTGACTTGAGTAACGTCGTGATGCACATAAAGGCGCTTGACTTTCCTGGTATGAGTGTGGAAGAAGTATTGGCCGCAACTATCGAACCTCCTCAGTCTGACCGTGTTTCCGCTGCAATGAGAACATTGCGAATGGTCGGGGCTCTCGACGAACACAAGAATCTGACATCTCTTGGGCGGGTCCTTCTGCAGATCCCAATAGATGTACAGTTCGGTCGTCTGATCTTACTGGGCAGTTTCTTCCGCTGTCTTGATCAGGCGCTGACACTAGCTGCTATTTTGTCCAATCGTGATCCTTTCTTGTCCCCAATGCACATGAAGGATGAGGCAGCAGCAGCCAAGATGAGATGGTGTCCCCCAAATATCAAATCGGATTCTCTCACCGCTCTGAGGGCCTACAATGCGTGGGATGTTCTACAGCAAAACAGACAATTCGACTCTGCAAGCCGGTTCTGCGTCGAAAACTTTCTTTCCAAGCCCACCCTTCTTCTGATACATAAATTGAAGGGCCACCTTCTGCAATCTCTCTATCCCGCCGGCGTCATTGATATTTCTGCAGGTGGTAGTATTGGAGGAAGCAGCTCCAAATACGAGGTCCCTCCGGAACTGAACCAGAACGGTGACAATATGATATTGCTCGCAGCTTTGATAGCTGTATCCTCTCAACCTAAATTCGCTGTTCGTGCAAGTGATAAAATCTGGCGCACGCAAACAGACAAAGTGAGAAATACATGTGGCACAGCCCTATGGGATCTAATTCGTTTCTTCGTAGACAACCATGATACATCCGTCCAGCGTCAATCACCCAAAACATTCAGAGAGTACGCACGAATTCACAAGACATATCGTCGCATTTGGTGAAAAACGACAGAACGTTGGCGCTGGGTCGGGATCGTCTGTCTTCTTGGTGAACACAACTCGACTGGAGCCCTTGATATACGCCTTATTTGGTGCCCACAGAATACAGAAAGAAGATCAAGGGCTCTTACTCGACAATTGGATCAGCCTGTTGGGTAATCTGGATACCTTGGACGATCTTTACGATCTCCGTAGCTATCTGGATGGCTGTATGATGCGAGTGTTCGAGGGAATTGTGATGGGCAGACGGAAGAATCGAAATCTAACGGTGCTTCCAAGGGAGGAGGAGCTTTCGGAATCTGGGGATGACATGATGGACGAGGACAGAGACTATTCTTTATCCAAAATCGAGGTCAAGGAGCTTGATTTGCTCAGCCGCGACGTTGTCAATATTCTCACCCAGTATAGCTCGGAAAGAGGGATAGAATCGGTTCCTGCTACCAGGCATGGAACGCCCAGGGGGACCCCTGCCTCCACCAGACCTTCTACGCCAAAATTTAACTTTCCCGGCTTGGGCTATACCACGCCATTCACTCCCCATTTCCACTCGAGAGCCTCCACACCGACCAGACCCAGCAGATCTGGGATGAACTTTTGATGAAGCCCTATATACTTGAACGAATCTATAGAGATACTACATGGTCGGATAATATCTTTTATATACACTGTTAATACTCATGTAAAGCCTTGCTTGTCCCCTCAAAATGTATATACGGACTAGGCCGAGAATCGGCTTCCGTGTCATCAACACTGGAAGATGGTATGACTTGGGATGAGTAACATATGCTCATTCTTTGCTACCCTCATCAGCTTTCGCGGCACTCTCTTTTCACCATCTTGGTCTTACTCCGATCTGATATTCTCCCATCATGGCTACTACAATGCGTGGTCTCACCCAGGCAAGCATCGCCGTAATAAGACGAGACTGGGGCTGGAGAAACTGACTGTCCATGGGCAGTTCATCGCGGACATTCGCGGTGCCAGGGTCCGCGAACTAGAGGAGAAGAGAATCAACAAGGAAATGGCCAACATAAGGAAGAAATTCAAAGGTATGCCGGTATTTTCGCTTGAGGATTGTAAACTGATATCTTTCAGACGGCAATTTGGACGGATATCAGAAGAAAAAGTGCCCAACATTCCCTTTGATTCATAGACCGCGTAACCAATATTGCTCTCCAGATATGTCGCCAAAATCGTCTTCACTTACATTCTTGGATACAAGGTTGATGTTGGGCACATGGAAGCTGTCAATCTCATCTCCAGCCCAAAGTATAGCGAAAAGCAAATCGTGAGCTCATGTTAGTTTAATTTTGATTTATCCCTGACTTTATGTACATCTAGGGTTATCTTGCGGTTACACTACTGATGGACGAGAATTCGGATTTCTTGAGACTGGTCGTAAACTCCATACGGAAGGACTTGCATGGAAACAATGAGATTGACAACTGCCTCGCACTGCACGCTATTGCGAACGTCGGAGGGAGCGAGATGGCGGAAGCTTTGGCGGAAGATGTGCATCGACTTCTCATTTCTCCGTGAGTGGGTTTGCATCGGTCATTCCGATTTACATTGTATATGTCCGTAGCACATCACAGAGCTTTGTCAAGAAAAAGGCCGCTCTGACACTACTACGGCTTTACCGCAAACATCCAGATGTCATTCCAGCGGCAGAGTGGGCGCTCCGAATCATCTCGCTCATGGACGACGAAGATCTGGTAAATTGGACCTCCGGCTTCCTACTTTATGATTCTAATTCCACCAATACCGACAGGGAGTTGTGATATGTGTCACAAGTCTCGTAATGGCTCTTGCACAAGACCATCTAGATGCCTATGCAGTATCGTATACGAAAGCCGTTGATCGACTCAATCGTGTAAGCATCTGGCCTAGTATAAGAGATTAAAGCTGAATGCTCCCATAGCTTATCAATGAACATGAATATTCCGCCATATACGCATATTACCGAGTTCCATCACCTTGGTTGCAAGTCAAGCTCCTTCGTCTCCTACAGTATTATCCTCCAACAGGTATGTTCCTATCTTCTTCCTGATCTCATCTTACGATGTCTTCCAGAGGATCCAGCAGTCCGCTCTGTATTAAATCAGGTTCTACAAACCACCATGAATAACAGTGCTGAACCTTCCCGTAATGTCCAGCACAATAACGCCCAACATGCTGTTCTTTTCGAGGCCATTGGTTTAGCCATTCATCTTGACCCCAGCTCTCCCCTAGTCAGCACTGCCGCTGTACTTCTGGCACGTTTCATCTCTTCAAAGGAGACAAATGTCCGATACCTTGGGCTCGACACCATGGCGCACTTGGCGGCCCGAGCGGAATCTCTTGATCCCGTCAAGAAACACCAGAGTACCATTATTCTGTCCCTAAGAGACAAAGATATCTCGGTTCGACGACGAGCCCTTGATCTGTTGTACAGCATGTGCGACGTCGACAATGCAGAATTGATCGTCGGAGAACTCCTTCGGTATCTCAGAGTTGCTGACTATGCACTTAGGGAGGAAATGGTGCTTAAAATTGCGATCTTGACCGAAAAGTATGCCACTTCGTATAAGTGGTATGTGGATACCATCCTTCAATTGATCAGTGCTGCCGGGGATCATGTCGGAGAGGAAGTTTGGTATCGTGTTGTCCAAATTGTCACCAACACGGAGGACTTGCAGGAGTACGCTGCCAAGGTCGTTTGCGAGCATCTCAAAGCACCCACTGCGCACGAAAGTTTAGTCAAAATTGGTGGTAAGTGGATGGCGTCTCCTGTGGACAGGACCCGTGACTGATGCTTATCGCAGGCTATATATTAGGCGAGTACGGCCACCTTATCGCCAACGAACCTGGCTATAGCCCCCTTGATCAGTTCCAAATCCTCCACTCGAAATCGCAGTTTTGTGTTGCTGCTACTCGCTCTTTGTTACTCTCAACGTACATCAAATGGGTCAATGTTTTTCCCGAAATTAAGCCGCAACTCGTTCTCATATTCGAGCGATATCGCCACGTATTGGATGCGGAACTTCAGCAACGCGCCTGCGAGTTTTATGCTCTAGCTCAACGGCCAGAAGAGGATGAACTTCTACAAAACGTTTGCGAGGAAATGCCACCTTTCCCTCCTCGCGCCAGTGCTCTCCTTGGACGTCTAAACAAGAAACAGGGAGATACAGAGGATAAGCGAACTTGGGTTCACGGTGGAAAGGATGTCAATGTGGATCGCGGATTGAGTCGACGCAAGGCCTCCACTCAGCCGAATGGATCTGTTCCTTCCCAATCTATCGTTATTGGTACTGCCCCGGACGTCACGAGCTCGTTGGCTGGATTAGACCTAAGCCATTCTGATGTTAGTGACCAGCCCAATCTTGCTGCAGGTCCGAACATAGATCGATGGTATGAAAAGCTTATGTCTAGTTCCGAGGGTGTCCTCTACGAAGATGTCCAGATTCAAATTGGAGTCAAATCGAGATACCAGGGCCACATAGGGCAGCTAGCCATATACATAGGCAACAAAGTTCCAACCGCGCTGACATCTTTCATTACAACCGTTCATGTTAGCGACCCAGAAGCACTCTCTGTTACGTTTGCCAAAATACCTCCTAATGTAATAGCGCCACACACACAAACTCAACAGCTTCTTCACATTGAATGTAAAAAGGCATTCAAAACGCCTCCGGTCCTAACACTCTCATTTTTGGCCGGTTCACATCAGGCAACATCGATACGATTGCCTATAGTGCCTACGAAATTCCTCGAGCATGTCAAGCTTGGACAAGCTGATTTCTTCGAGCGGTGGAAGTTGATTGGTGGACCTCCTCGGGAAGCTCAGTCAATTTTTCCCATCACATTGAATAACGCTGGCCAACTTGATCTTGCCAAATATCGCCAGGCTATTTCGGGTCACAAATTTAATCTGTTAGACGACATTGACCCGAATCCGAGTAACCTGGTCGCAGCGGGCGTTTTGCATACCTCGATTGAAGGGAAAGTTGGATGTCTGGTACGATTGGAGCCCAACAAGGATGCAAAAGTAGGTATATTGTGCAACTCGCTTTCAACTTTCTGACCACTTCCTAGCTATGTCGTTTGACGGTGCGGAGTACATCGGAAGATGTTGCAATGGAGGCACAGAAGCTCCTTCAGAAGACATTACAAGCCGATGTATGAATGCGACGAAGTATTAAATGGTATTATAATATAATGTGTATATCCTAATACTCCCGGGGAGTGTGTGTGCCCCGTACGATGCTATTTCCGCCATATACCACGAAGTAGCCCCTTCTTGCGTTTGGGATCATCGACGTCGACAGAGGACTCTATACGCGAGGTGCTAATCAACACTGAGGTAGATGAAGTCTCCTTCGTAATATGGGAGGGGATGGAATCCGTTGAAGTTGATTTGAGATGAAGCTTATTTCGGGACTGCAAAGTAACGGGAGAAGATTGGCCGCTGGCCGGAATCTCGTCAACACTGCGCCGAGCTGCAGGCTCGCCATCAGGGGCGGTTGAGGGTCGACCTGAACGATTTGGTGAGGATGGAGAAGGAGATATAGTACGTGGGCTCGTCGGACTCGTGGAAGATGGAAAAGAGTGATGCCGTCGTTGCTGGTTCGCAGACAGCTGAGCGGCTAACTGGCTGACCCGCTGAAGTGCAGATGCCTCCACTTTGAAACAACGATCACAGAATTCCTGGAGTTCTTTATCTTCAGTTCTGGCCTCTGTCAAGTATGCCCGCGAATGACGAATAACAGCAGAGGTGATGATAGCGAGATGTCTCGGTACATCCAATGTGTGAGGAATTAAAGGAATGGATTCTCTGTAGAGTACCGGCATGCTTGCTGCTCTTATCCGGAGCGCACTCACGACATTGGAGCGTTCGTGCCTGTCGGAGATCTTCCCCACTTTGGACTCCTTTCCGGGAGTGGAGACAGCATTGATGTAGTCGATCATGGCTGGGAGGCTATCTGCCAGGAAGTCTTTGACACCTCGCATAAAGTCCTCCTTCTGCACGTTCTGAAATCTCAGTCAGTATACATAGACGATATTGCTCGATAGTGACCTACAGCATTCAGATTGGCAAGACTTTGTATGACCTTGGCAACCAGAGTTAAGCTTCGCTGTACGGGTTGACTTGGCATACCTAAGTCAAGGGTCAGAGGCAAGACTAAAGTTCGAGGAATGAAAAGAAGTACCCGGGCAGAGCTGGAACAAATGCGGGTGTAATATTCCTGGAACGATGAAGCGGAGGAAACAAAAGGCGGAGACACCCTGCCATCTCAGATCGCGTTTATCTTGCACCTCAGTACCCTCGCTGGCAAAGCGATCTTCGACAAGTTCTCTTATGGTACAAAAAAGTCGTCGCATCTCCCTGAACAGGCGCTGAGTAATTAAAAAAAAAAGAACATTAGGTAAAAGACATTTTACGTACAAAGGGCATTCTTCTCGAACGGTGTAAATTTGTTTCCAAAATTCTTGACACCAATATATCAAGACTTCAAGATTCTTTTCCGCATCTTTGGCGCCTTTTGGTGTGCGCATTGGATCGACTTCGATGGCCACTTTTTCCGCAATGAGACGTCTTATGACTGGCCCAATGCTTGCTTCGAGAAATTGCTTGCCATACCAATTCATGCAGAGCTCCATTATCTTGGTTAGAACGGTGTTGCCTCGGAATAAGGTTGTGTGTGCTGCATAAAGGCGTCAATGTGAAAGAATTATATACAAGCAGTCGACTTGCATGATTGTGAGCCATCCACTTCTCTATATGCCAGAGCCTCGACTTGCTCAATCAGTGTATTCTTTGCTATAGAGATGGCCATTAATTGCGGAGCAATTGTCTTGAGTTTCAATTTTGTCTCGAAATCGGTCATCCAGTCCAGAAAATTGCGAGAGTTAAAGGTCTAGTGGCATATTCCTCAGTGCACAGGTATATGGAGCAGAGCAACGTACCTTAAGCAGCTCGTGGTATGCATTTTGAGGTAGTATAATTTCTCTGTAGGCTTGCATTAGCACTGTCCGACAATTTATGACCACACTTACTCGTCAATCCGAATTTTCATTCGGATTTCACCCACTTGGATATCGCTGGCGATTGAGCCAGTTTGTAAAAGAGGGAACCAGCCCTCAACTGACTCTCCACGGCGAAAATTATTCAAAGGGATCCGCACAGCACCGAGAATAGAGGGCTTGAAGAGCTTCTTTTCTCGCCATACTAGAATTTCGAGGCTTTCGAAGGGCGGTAAATCGGAGAGCGTGAAATTCTCATGCCATTCTGGAGAACCTATGCCCTTCTTGACAGTCGTACGGGCACATAAGATCTCATTCAGCCGGATTTCGCAATAAACATCCAGATCGACGGGGTCTGGCTCCGAGGCAGAATCGTTCGCATCATCGTCAAGACTTGAAACTTCGAGGGGTTTGCTATTTCCCAAGTTGCGGCCTTGCATGACATTTAATTCAACCTGGCGCCACATGCGATATGAGCCACCGTCGGCAGGAAAAAACCATCGACCGTATATCTCCGGGAGAGCGTAGGATCTTAAAAGGGCAAGCCAAGTGCTGCAAGCGCTTGGAGAGTTGAATTGTAGATATATTGGTTCGTCGATATTTGGCGAAGGAGCCCAGCGCTTTCCACTGGAAAAGTCTAATCAGAAGTCAAGCCAAAAAATATATGTGGATCGGAGACGCACGATGAACAGTGGATCGTCAAACAGTTTTTTCGAAAGAATAGCGATGTATCAGCCAAGCGCACATCGCTTTGGTTGAGTAAGTGGCAGTAAACAGTCTGGATTGAAGGATATCGTTGCAGGAAGACCAGGCTGAATGAACTTTGTATCGTACCTGATACATAATAGATTCCTGAAAGGTTCAAGTCAGAACGAGGATGTAGAAGGAGCTCTTGACACGCACATCGACATAGATATTCAATAAGCATCGCTCTCCCTCCTCAGACAGCCTGCAAGTAGCAATTCTCCAATGACCTCCACCAAGGTTGGCCTTGGGCCTGATAACCAGCTTGATTTCTCTAGAGACGCAGTTGATTAGTGTGACTTTAAGAAAGACTTGGTTCCGGCCAAGACCTCTGAGTTTCTTGTCATCCAGACTCCCATTAAGTGGCCTCACCGACTCTCTTTTCCTTCGTGGATTGGGAGGCTGTAGAAGCAGCAGTCGTCAATCGCCGAGAGCTTGTAGGCACTTGGAGACCTCACTCTTCGTAAAGCCGCACTCGCAGCGGCGGATATGTACAGTTCTGCAGAAACAATGAATTCCTTGGATTCTCCACTTTGTTCAACTTCGCCCCAGGATTCCAGCATTTGGAAGAAAAAGAAAGGAAATGGTGGTTCTACAACAAGTTCGTTAATTACACCGCCACCTCGGATGTTGATAAATTCGTCGCAAATAAACCCATCGACGTCGCTCATTAAACCTGCTCAGGTGATTGAAAGTGGCCATACATAATTTCAGGACCATCTAGTGTATTAGTGACAGCAATAAGTCAAGCGTATTAGTTCTTTGTAGTGCCGCCCTCTGCCGTGCCATGTCTCCACTCTACTCCGACTTGATACTGTATGTACGTAGGGTATGTTAGCGCATCGCCGATACAGAGCGAATAAGAGACTACGCACGCCTTTCCATTAGCTACTCCATTAGAATGGCCATTTGCATGTCCATTCGCTTTTGGCATCTTGGCAGGCTTCTTGTAGGTTTGAATATAGAAGTTGACAAAGAGACCAAGGTAACTTGTGAGAAGTCCACAGCCGAAGATAGCAGCACTCTCAGAACCAGCACAATCGCCCATATGAGGTAAATCAGGTCGATATCTGGTAGCGAAATGCTGCCAGGCTATCAAGGACCGTTAGGAAAAGAAAATATAGAGGAAATTTGCGACTGACTTCCAAAGTAAACAATGAACAAGTCGATGACAAACTGGACGATTTGCATGGTGGTTAAGTACTTCTTCCACTGCATTCGACGAATAAGAAGATATAGCGAATAAAAAAGTGCTGAATTTACGAACCCAAATCCGCCGTCCTCCAGCAGTGGCGTAATAATAGTAGTCTGCCATATTGAATGAGGAGATACAAGGTTAGATAAATAATGAGCACCTACACATTAAGACGTGCACAGTCAAGTTGAGAGTAATAACAGTCCAAGACTGGTTATTCGTGAGCGCGACGTGAAGAATTTAAGGGCAAAAAACTCACAATGCTGGTTTTGCCCTTGAGCTGAGAATAACAAAGTAACGCAGTCGCAGAGTGATGGAAGACGTGCAAAAAAGCTAGAAAGTTTCAGAAAGTAGTTGATGAGCACGCGCTGGCAGAAAACTCACCAAGTGGTTTCTTCTTGTAGGCCAGAAATACTGTGTCGAGCAATTCGAGATATTTGAAGTAGTAGTTGATCATGTAGTAAAACTCCATTCTCTGTACTGTATGTTAGAGCCATAGTAGTGTGAGAATGCCACGACTTACCGGGGTCCAAGCTTCGGTCGCACAAACACCATGGAAAACGCCATTTTCCCAAACGATGGGAAGTATTTCCTCGAGAGTGAGGACAAGGAGAAGCAAGCTACCGGAACTGAGAATGACATTATGGGCTTTAAAGAGCGTGTTAAGTTTTTGGGGTTCCCTGTGTTTCTTGTACGCTTGAATTCCAAAGATTATGGCGAGGTACGAGGTCAAGGCGGTTAAGACGTCCTTGTTTGTCGAGAGAGGCGTCTGGCCTGGAATAAAGGAGGTATAATGAGCCGGGAGGGAAATGGGTATAACGGACAAGAGAAAGTCAGCGAGTGGTGCCATGACGGTCGGAGACAAAGAAGCAAAAAAAAAAAATTTTGGGGAAGAAAAACGAATAACGTGATTTTGAGTGACAGCTTGAGCAAGCGCTTGATTGATACGGAAATCACATGTTTAACCCGGTCGCATTTTTTCAAAGCAGATGTATTGATGCTCAGATGTAGAAAAAGATGTGCCTATACGTATATACAATGTGCCATGATCCATGCAATGAAGCGAAAGAAGAAAACAAATAGACAAAGATCCCTAGCAAATAATGAGACTCGGACAACGTTCGAGGTCTGCGAGCAGAACATGTTCGCTAGAGGACGAACAAGTGCTAAGCATTGGATGAGAATAACGAGCGCAACGAGCATACCCAATTTCTAGTTTGGCGTTTTGAAGCATGGTAATCGCATGCGTATTCAGGCGTGAAGCGTTGAAGCCGGGAGAACTCGAGGCACAAACGAGACACAGAGGCGAATGAGCAGGAGCAAGAGCATAGGTGGCAAAAATCTGCAGGCAGGAAGCTTGAGTATACTGCAGAGTATCTGAACTCGTCAAACTTACCCCGGACGAGCGGAGCGATTCGACCAAGTCGTGAATGAGGATCAGAGATTTGGCACGGAGGTGGTTCAAGTCGTGCAGATCGAGACCTGCATAGAAAACAGATTGAGCTGGGGGCGTCACAAAAAGGGCAAAAAAACAGCGACGCACATAGATTCGATTCTGGACTCCAGGTGGGGATTGAGCAGTGTAGGCGTACAGCGGCACTACCTGACTGGACGACAACTCTGAAGACGACATTCCGAGTCAGAAAGAGGTAATCAGACTGCAAAGCCGTTGTAGTTACTTTGTGAAAGTTTGGACTGCGTCCTCAAGGCATTCCAGCTGGAAACGAAAGCGGAGACTGGGTAAGAAAAGAGAGAGAAAGGGTCACACGACAATAGGCTTGACGGGATGTACCTCATTGTAGGGTTTTTGGTCAATCTCCAGAGAAAGGGAGCTGGGAAGCATCTGAGGAGCAACGAGGGAAGCCATATCCTGTACTGGGCGCAAGGAAAGGAATAGGATGGCTGTCGAGTTATTTAAATGAAAGCCATGTCCCGGAAGCACCCGTGAACGATCGGACGGGCGGAGGAGCGGCCTGGAGACGGCCAGAACGCATATAGCCTAGATTAGTTCTGAGTTTTTGACAGTCTGAACGGTAACTTGCAAGATCCGCTATTCGGTCCACGAGTGGCCGTTATAGCGCAATGAGGTTCAGCCTTCGCAATGAGGTTCGCTTCGCGGGCGCCGCGGGGCGGGGGCGGGGGTGAGGGCCGCATGAGGTTCAGCCTTCGCAATGAGGTTCGCTTCCCCGGGTTTATAGCGAGCCAATTTTGCTGTGAAAGCCTCCTCCCTTTCACGTGGGCAGATTTCTCGATAATTAATTCAAGCTACGTCAAACTACTCGATAATAAAGTGAACAAAAATTAGCGTTTTTCCTCAATTGGTGAATAGCATCCGGTAGACTCGAATATACAAAGGAGAGGCCTTTCGCTCCTCGCGGTATCGCCGCATTTCCTCGACAGTAAGCCAGCTCTTGCGTCCAGTGTCCAAGTCAATTTCATGCGCTCGCCATGGCGTCGTACGCTTCCAGAGATAGCCACCGATCCAGAAAGCAAGAACGATAGGAGCTGCCAGATAGGCCTCGAAGAAACTTTGGGCACGCTCACCACCGTTCGCTACACCACCCACAGGGAACAGAGCCTGAACAGCATGAGAGAGGGGGACCAATTATTGGAATGGAATGCAAACTCACGACATAGAACTGTGCAATCATGACAAGCACGACAAGAGTCAATCCAAGCCAAGATCCCCAAGCTCCGCCTAATGCCTTGAAAGGCAGCTCTTCCGTTGAATGACCTTGGACCTTCCACGCACGACGGAAACGGATGCTGACAAGACAAATTACTACAGACATGATTCACCACAACCAGGAAGAACGTACTGGCACAAGCAAATTGAACCCCAGGTCACCAAAGTCGACAGTCCAGATATAGCCTGTAACCAGAGGACTGGGAGGGGAATAGGAAGGGTCAAAACTCAAAAAAGGTAGAGCTCTAAAGCGACTCACAGACAGTGTCACCAGCGGCGACAACGTTGACATACCCAATCGGCGCAAATACTAGGACAGCAATAACAGAATAGAGAGGTCTGCTGCTCTTGTCAATGTAAGTGAAGAAGGATGGTGCGTAACCAGTTTCAGCGAGGGCGGTAAGGGTCCGGGATCCAGCGTAAACACATGAAAGTCCGATGGAAAGCACAGATATACAAATGGTCACATTGACTAGATCTGGACGAGGAGTTGTGTAAACAGAAAGCGAAGGCGTTGAAAGACAAACTACTCACGATTTAGACCTGGGATTTTACCATTGTCGAGGGCGATAACAAAAGGCGAAGCAGCTAGAATGGATTACTTAAATATGAACGACCGGAAATAAAGCAAGAAAGAATAAAGTCCAAATAAGACTCTTACCAGCTGAGGTTCCACCGAGCAGTCGCTCGTCGGTCCAAGGGATGAGCAAGCCAATAATAGTCAAAGAGGTAATGTAGATGATGGTCTTGAGAGCAAATTTTCAAAAATCCATAACAACGACTGGGAGCAGGACTTACAATACGCCAGAAAGTACCCTTAACGGCTCCGGGTACGGTTGAGCGCTACCAAACCCAATTAGTCGCGCCACTTGCATCTTTAGAATATCAGTGTACATACTGGATCCGGGGTTTCGCTAGCTGCAAGTCCCACAAGCTCGGTACCAGCTAGCGAACATGGATGTCAGAATGTGTATCAACACAAAAAAAAAAATGAAGCTGACTACGCACAGAAAGAGAACGCTGCGGTGACGAACACAGAACAGACACCCTGCAGAAGATATTAGAATCAGATGAGTAGTACTGGGGTAGTATCTACCTGGAATCCATTGGAAAATGCGCCAGGATTCTGCCAGTAAGTACCACCAATATAGTGGTCGTACTGTCCACCTGTAGGCCCCCCTCCACAGATACAGACACTACATTACCTATCAACGACAGAAGAAATTGCATAGACAGAATCAACATACATTCCGATGAATACAAACATAACCACAATCAGAAGCTTCAGGCATGATGACCAAAATTCTTCCTCTGCATAGCCCAAGGTACCGAACAGACAAACGATCACTGCCGAGATTCTGTCAGAAATCTATGTATATGAAGAATATAATTGCTTTGTATACGCACTAATAACGACCCAGAAGACGGTGATCCAAACAGCGATAGGAACCTTATCAGTCCAATAATTGACTGTCGTTCCAGCCACAGTAATCTCCAGAGGCAAAACAACGGCCCACTGCAAGAAATAATTCCAGCCCATGGCGAAGGCGAAACCGGGATCGAGAAACCTATGAGCCAAGGTATAGAAGCCTCCGGAAACAGGATAAAGAATAGACATTTCTCCAATGGCCTGGAAGGGACACCGTGAGCCCACAAGCGGACATGGGAAGAAGATGGGCTAGCCTGAGTAACGTTAATCAACATGACTCCTATGATTATCCAACCGATGAGAATACCAGCAGGACCGCCAGTCTTCAAAGCCGCGCCAGACCCCACGAAAAGACCAGTACCGATACTTCCACCTTCACCATGTCAATAAAAACCGGCAGAGAATTGCATGAATGAACGGGTCCTTACCGACGGCAATCATGGTGAGATGACGCTTTTTCATTTTGGCTTGGAGCATCGGAGTATCACGTTTGATTTGCTCTATTTGAGCTTCAGAGAGATCCCCGGCAACGAGCCGATCACTGTGAAGGAACTGTCAAATTCACGGGTGCCAATGCAGCAGGGGAAAGGACGCTACCCAGTGACGCCTGGTGCCCGCTTGAAGCTTTCAAAATTGAGCCCAAGACGAGTCCATATTGATTCTTTGGAGGGATCGTAGAACTCGATATGGGTGTTGCCATGCCCTGTACTATCAGCGCTGGATGAGTCCCTGAACTTCTCTTTCCCAGCATCCATTATGTGGAAAGAGCAGAAAAGACGGGAGGGGCATGAAAAACAGTGTCTGGCTTTTATATGGGCCAAGGAGTACAGATAAAACCTAGCGTATGGTCACGGCAGGGGCATCATCACGTAAAACAGCGCCTTTTGCATTGATTGGGAAAGATGACGAAGTAGCGCAAATACCTCTCCTCCATTCAGCGCAGCAGACTGAAACAAAGGAATTCGGATTACTTGCTACCCATACATCCTAAATGGTAACAACAAATTTCTTGAACGCTTCATAACATTGGAAGATGGCTCTGCGATTGTTTCGGGATAACATGCCTACAGCGAAGCCAGCGCCGTCTGCCACGACAGGAGGAATGTATCCAGATACAACCGTTGGATCCTCGGGAAAAGCCCCGGAACGAACGGCATGATTCAATTCGGTCGTGACAGGGATTTTGAAGAAACGGGGAGCGGTACCAATCATGACAATGCCGGGAAAGACCTGACCAGCAAATGAGTAAGAGTGCCCATGGAAATACAGGACAGCGTACCGCGTGTTTCAAAAGATCCCTCCTATGCAGCATTCGCTTGTTGTTCACGTACTGGAAAGCGGCAATGGCTTCAGCAATAAGCTGACCAGTGGCATCCACGTTGTTCTTCAGGCGCTTGTCTTCTTGAACAAGCAGAATAATACCATCCCTCTCCAAGTATACACAAACATCCGGCGAAGCGGAAGAGCGTATGCCGCAATTGAGGAACGACAGTTCCTTGTCCCTACGAGTCATGCGAGGAGGATCGGCAAAACCCATATATTCTAGGAGGTGAGTAGCAAAGTCAGCGACGGCTGACTCGTGCTCCTCGGGTATCATCGCAGAGCGTAGATGATGAAGAAGACGGGCAGTTTCTTTATCGTGCGCGTCTTCTGCTTCTTCAGCGTTGAGCGCATCAGGATGTACGGTAGGAGGGGGTAAGATAGCGTTGCCGAAAAAAGTCGCAGTGTCCTGATAGTCAATTCGAATGTTATAGGCCTCCAGCTCGTATTCTGTCCATTCATGACCAGCTTTGGCGTTGCGAATCAGAGTAGCCATGGCGGTGCTGATAAGAAAGAAGAATCTCAGATCACAAATCTATAGCATTTAGTTTTCCTTATTTAAAAAAAAATTCATTGACCATTGAACAGTAACGATCAATTCTGAATTCAAGGCTTCAGGACACTTAGGTTCAACGATGACTGCTATACAAATCGATGGGCCATGGCCGGTACGGCAGCTCGGATACTATATTCGGCAATAATTGAAGCCGCAATTCATTGTGTTTTTGCACCACCGACATCTGACTCGACCAGACGACGACTGATAAAGCTCCACTGAAACGGGTCTCACCACTGTAACGCATGACGCACCTCTCTCACCCAAACCGCTCTAACATCGTCACAAGTAGCCAAAGCTCCAAATTCTGCAGACTCAGAACCAGCCATGTACCACTCGCCTCCAACGGTTACAATTCCACCATAATTCTCACTCTCTTCACCAGCCGGCTCTTTATACAATTGTAGCTACTTTGGAATTGGAGGGACGCCGTCGAGGATGGGGAGTCAGGATTCATACGGGAGCAGCACTGTTGGCAGCGGCTATTGTTCTGTATAGGTGGTGGAGGCCATAAGAAGCGGGCTGATCAGCGTGAAAGAAGACAGAACGTTTGCGAGTTGGATATGGAACCTAAAATGGCTCTGTTTGAGAGAGTCAACCTTGACTTTCCACAAATCCGAGGTATGTGATTCGCCTTCATTTTCCGGTAGCAGAAGTCTAAGCGTTGCCTCGTAGAACTCGCCTCAGCAATCGGTTATTCGTCTATCCGATATTTCCAGCATCGAACGGACCGACCTGAAACCATACTGTCGAGGATTGTCCCATCTGTGAACCAGGACGAGGAACCTCTTTCCACGCATAATAGATCTCCCAGTCCTCCAGCCCAACATTCATCACTCGATAACTCGTCACCGACTGCATCCTGCAGGAGCGCACTAATCGGGATACTCTGGGAGGATTTAGGTTTCATCACAAGCACCTGAAGAGCCATACCCCCAGTAACAGTCTCGAGCAGTACATCAACACTCAGCACTTTGACGTCCGCCCTCAGAGTCGCTTATGGAACTGGGCAAGACAGACGAGGAATCTCCAATGAGGAGGAGATTGTGGAGATTCAAAGAAAACCGCAGGAATCCCAGAACACGATGCGGAAAGGGATAGCAGTGGAGGTCAAGGACGTTGACGGCGCGTCCGAGAAGACAGCTCCTTCGCATTCAAACAGAGTACTTCCAACGATGACTCGGTTAAAACTTGCCCTCAAAAGCCTGACGGCGAAACTGCTAAAGAGACGCTGGGGACCTTCTCCCATTCTTCTAGTGGAGGAGCACGGTACCGAAATCCTCCCGTAGTTCCTTTCTGCCAATGCATAGTGAGTAAATTGAAAAAAACAAGATCCTTATGCCATTCTGAAGGCGATCACTTATTCCTCTCCCTCTGTGGCACTAGGAACGAATGCTTCTCCAATCTCTTGCGCCTTCATCGTTCCGATATCATCCACAACCCGTTTTACCCCCGCAACGTTCTGTCACAGCCCGGTCCATTGTCAAAGCCTCCTCACGAGCGGTCGATGGAAACTCCTGTCTTTCGCGTCATTGACTTTGGAAGGTCGGAGATCTGGCGGGGAAGAGATGCCGGCTTCTCCGAATGAACTCATGAGTCTGGCAGATATGAAGAAAAGGAAGGACAAGGACATAGCCCGAGCTTTTCGGGAACTGAGGATTCTTGACTATGAATCTCCTAGCTCCAGATTTTTGTTCTTTTCTCTGCGCCACGGTGTAGCTCCGAGTCTTTTTCTTGTTGAGTACTCCGCCTTGAGGACATACGAAGATGTATAGTATGATGTAGGTATTTCAGTCCATACTGGCGACCCTAGAACGTGTACTACTTTATTATGCATTTCTTGATCAAATTCAATTCTATGCAAGTGCTTCGCGACTCTGTAGCTAACCAACACAACGATGATAGCAGAGATATCCATGCAGTTGCTCTAATGGCAATCCATGACCAAACGCCGAAAGTCAACGAACACGTGTAATGACGGAATGACATAAGCTGTTTACCCTGGCGGCTTTTGAAATCAGGTCTAGCTTCTTCTTGCTAGTTTCGAAGAAGAAGATGCTAGATTTACTTTGCTTTCGCTCTCCCATCAACCCCTCACATCCAAATGTATACCCAAAACGAAAATATCTGGTGACGAAGGAATGGAAGCGCGATCCCAATGGCAAAATCCTCGACCGCTTGCAACCACGGCCTCAAGGAAAACGTACACCCGAAGGACTGATCTGGGGAAACTCACTAGATAATTTTTTTCGGTATGTTACAAACACCTGAAGTCGCGTTCCGGGTTCTTTCTCTCAGGACTGATTGTTTAGAATTCCAGAATTGGGCGTTTCAACGATCTACAGCCAAAGCATGATGCGAGAGGTTGGCGAGAGCATCACGGGTGTTAATGTTGAGCATCCTGCAACAGATCCAGACCCTGTGTCATTGCCCCCTTGGCCGTTGTTAAAATCGAAACGGCATCTATATCTAGGACGGAGGTTGATTTAGGAAATGGTGATGGTGTAATTTGTTCCAAGGGAGCTGGTGAGGGTTCGCATTCGTTCAATCCGATTGCAAAGATCTGATGCCATCCCTCCGCGCTTTCCTAACCAAAAAAAAAATCTCAAAATAAGCAGATGGAAGTCGTAACATCCACGCAAACAGACACGGTCGAGATCGACTGCGCTGACGGCTTGTCCGACAGCAGAACTGCCAACGACGCAGTTGCCACAGAAGGTTCACCTATTCCTTCCTTCTTTCTTTGATAACCGACTGAACAGGTTGAACAGGAAATGTCAGGCCTGTGGGGGATTATCTGGACCCGAAAGCGATATTCAACGTCCACGATAAAGCTAGCATCAACAACAAACGTCGTGCCGGTGTCGATTACGGGTCCGATGTCAAAAAGAAAGCTCATCTCGAGAATGGGCTGGGAAACGTACATTTCGATGAGATTGGCGACACCGCAGTGTAGGATGGGGACCAATATCAGCGGACGGAGCAGATAGGACAAGTTGAGGCGACGATAATGCATGCCCACTTGAATTGTCTGACGGGAACCCGATTCATGACAATGTTTCAGTGCTCGGCCTTCCATCTGACAGCCCTTTAGCTGGAGGTCCAATTGGGCGAAAGCGATGGCGGAAGAAAAAATTGACAATGTAAAACACGCACACGTTGGACTCACGATGCTTCCCGTACTAATTCGACACCCCTCTCTAGAACTACTGCAAGACCGACTTCAGCACTTTTTGTCAATCAACTGGCTCACCCGGAAAGAGCTTTATCTTTCTCTCAAATCCGACGAAGAATTCTACTCATGGCAAGATGTTATCTATTCTCGTTCCCCACTCATGTCGAGTTTCTCCACATCGACAAATTTCGTCCATAAAGTCTACGTCGGGTTTGACCCACTGGTGAGTTTTGGTCTTGAAAATTCTATGTGTCACTTCTTAAACCTCCACCACCGCCCTCTTAGGCATGCCTGAACAATGGTCCAAGCTCCTGACGAAATCGGCGATCACCCGCGAGGATTACGCCAAAGATTCGCAAGCAGTACTTGATGTACTCGAATTCTATACCGACGGGCTCAAGAAGCGTGAGATGGAGGGAATGACCATCAGCGGGTCCGGTACATCGAGCCTAGGTAACCGCTTCCCCACCTCCCGCTACTTTCTCTGAATTTGTCTTCCCCCCCGCAGTAAACTGAACCATGTCTGGTGCCACGCTCAGCACCAGCGTGGGTCTCGGCTCAGGAATGTCTTCGTCATCCTACCACAACTCTGCAGGCGTCCCGGCCCGCCTCAACCTCTGCTGACAGGTCAACGTACAGCGCCTCCTGCTCCTTCTTTGGCTCCCGCTACTGGAAGTGGTCTTGGAGGGCTTGGGAAGGGCCGAGAGATCTGATGCCGCCTAGTAGTGTGTTGCCTTCTGGGCAAGATTCGTTGCATTCTGCGGACGTGAGAGAACAGGAGCGCAGGGAGAGGGAGAGGGAGGAGATGGATAGACGGGACAGAGAACAACAGCAGCAGCAGCAGCAGCGTGAACAGGAACATTGAGATATAGTCGATTCAAAGGGGCTCCCAATCCAGCGACGAATATGTATCGAGTTGAACCTGTCCTTGATGCTCACAACCTGCCTCAAGGGAGTATCATAGCCCTTACGGACATTTGCCAAGCCTGTATGCTGGTGCCTAGCAGTAGCGAGTGGGACGATAAGTGGTATTTTAGATGAATGTAAATCTTTCTTCGTAAACAATTTCCAAAGTAAATATTCATATCAGACTATCTATTAAATATATTGGTACATTTTTATCGTTAGCGCTCCTACACTTTTCACGTGACCGGCACGTGCTGATCGGGATTTGTCATCGGCGCGCCCATATGCGAACCGCGACGAGGATGTGGCCTCAATCGAACAATAGAACTATGTTTGTCTGTATTTCGACGCCACCCTTTCGTTACTATAATCCATGTGAATCCCTATGCCCCCCAAAACTTGCGCTAAATCTTGGTGTAAAAAGCCCCTCCCCGACGACTATCAACGAAAAACTTGCCGAAAATGTCTTGATCAGGCTCAAGCGAGCCAAAAGAAGTGTGCCGAAGAGAAAAAATCGGCCGGGGAGAAGCGAAAACGATTAGATGAGGATCTTTTCAATGGAACTAGTGACAGCGATGAAGAAGAAAATAAAGTACTATTTAAGGTTAGTCTTCAAGGATACCGTTGTGGCGGCAGTAAAACTCTACTCGCAGTCAAAATCGTCGCACTTGGCGCGCCGAGTCCAGTGCAGTGATGCTGTATAAAGAGCGGCCTAATGGTGTTAATACCTAGTACAGTTTTATACCCTAGTACAAACAATTTGTCTTTATGTACATGTATAGATTATGTATATGCCCAAGCCAGTCCCCTCGTAGTACAAGCCGGGAGTTTGATTCAAGTTCAAGTTGGCACTTTCCGCAACACGTGAAACATGTAGGAGGGGCTAGCAGCGGAAGCTGCACTTTAAGCAGGTAGTTCACATTCACATGTCCATCTTTTGTCACTTTTTTCTGCGCCCATACTTGTTTTCTTGTCTTTCATATGCATAAGGTACACTTACTGCTCATGGCTTACATATCTAGCAAAGACCCGTGCCGTTGGTACAGGGAAGGGGGCTTGCCGTTATGCCATCGCGCCTTGGCGCGACCTGTGTGGAGCTCAGAAAGTCCGAGCTTTATCCGGGCACTACCTAACTATTTAGGAATCTCGCGTAGACATGTCCCTCGACCCCCGACCTCCCACTTCGAAAGGCTAAATCTAATCGTACACCTCTTCATTACTAGTCCATCTCCTCAATCTCGATCTCGTCGTCGATATCCATATATTCATCGTTACTATTACCCTCGTGGTTGGGAATGATTAAAAGTCGGTTATGTGGTCCGTCAAAGGTGACACCAACAGTTTCGTTATCCCTTATACGGTCAGAGAGAATCATCACAGAAAGTGGGTTGAGTAATTCTTGTTGAATGGCGCGGTTCAGAGGGCGTGCCCCATATGTGGGCGAATAGCCGATGGAGCCAAGGTAATGTTTCGCTTGTTCGTCTAGTTCGAGGATGATTTTCCTCTCGGCAAGTCGGTCTTGCACCTCCTTCAGACGAATGTCGACGATCTTTAAAACGTGTTGCCGAGACAGAGAACGCTGAACAACAGCTTTGAGTAAGACATTCATTCGGAAAGAGACTACCACACTTACGAAAACAATGAGTTCGTCGATGCGGTTGACAAACTCTGGAGGGAAGTGCGCTTGAATTGCGCCAAGAACGAGTTGCCTCGTCTCTGCTTTAACTGGTCCATCCCCCATGTCGTTGAGATAAACAGCACCCAAATTGGAGGTCATGATGATGACAGTATTCCTGAAGTCGACGACTCGACCTTGTCCATCTGTGAGACGACCATCGTCCAAGACTTGCAAGAAAAGGGTGACGAATTCCCGAGACGCCTTTTCAATTTCATCAATAAGGACGATGCTATACGGCTTCCGACGGATGTATTCTGTGAGCTGACCACCTTGATCGTGACCGACATATCCTGGGGGAGCACCGATTAATCGGGCAATGGAATGCTTCTCTGAATACTCAGAGCCGTCTATTCGTACCATTGCGTCCGCAGAATCAAATAGCACAGTGGCCAACTATAAGATAATCAGTAATCATGTAATAATGCCCGTATGACAGTCCAACTCACGGTCTTGGCCATGAGGGTCTTTCCCGTTCCAGAAGGTCCCGCCATCAAGAAGCTCGCGATCGGTCGCTGAGGGTTCGATAGCCCACTCCTTGACAGACGGATAGCGTTAGCAACTGCTTTCACTGCCTCATTCTGGCCGACGACACTGTTAGCAAGTATTTTTTCCATTCGCAAAAGCTTTTCCTTTTCGGACGACATGAGACGAGTGACCGGAATTGAGGTCCAGCGGGCAACTATCTCTGCGATCTGTTCAGGCGTTACGGCATCTGCACCTCCTCCCTGTTCCGCGTCCTCAGCTGCCTTTTTGGCTTCGAGCTGCTCGAGACGCGTCTGGAGTTCAGGTATAGCATAGTACTTGAGATCAGACGCGGTAGCAAGATCATACCTAACTCATGTTAATAACGTCATATCAGCTCACTGGAGAAACTGGTACCCACTTTCGTTCAGCATCTTCGGCCTTGGCTTTGAGTTCGTCGATCTTTCTGCGGACAACGTTTACTTCGTCACCGCGTTGCTTCTCGCTATCGTAGGCGGCTCTGAGCGGTTGCAACTCATCTTCGACGTCAGCGATAGCTTTTTTGGCCAGCTTCAGTCTTTCCTTGCTGGCTTCATCCTTTTCTCGCTCCAAGGCGTGGATCTCGACCTCGAGTTCAAGTTTTTTTCGCTGAAGTTTGTCGATAGCCTCGGGTTCTGTCTCGCGAGTGACGCGTACACTAGACAGATTGTAAGAAAAGCATGGGGATATGGGGAGTCTACTTGCCTCGCACAAGCTTCGTCAACCAGATCTATGGCGGCATCTGGTAGCCGGCGAGAAGTGAGGTATCTGTGCGCTAACTGAGCCGCCTGAATGAGGGCACCGTCAAGAATTTTGACCCCGTGATGGACTTCATATTTTTCTCTGATACCTCGAAGGATACTGATCGTTTCCGGAACAGATGGCTCGTTGACCATAACCTGGGCGAATCTCCGTTCCAAAGCAGTGTCAGTTTCGATATATTGTCGGTATTCGGCCAAAGTCGTGGCGCCGATGCACCGTAGTTTGCCTACCAACATAATTAGTCACTGAAGGGCACAGATACCAAGGGCATGCAACTAACCTCGAGCGAGTAAAGGTTTGAAGAGATTTGCAGCATCCATACCTCCTCCGCTAGCGCCGCGTCCGGCCATGATCAAGTGAAGTTCATCGATAAACAGAATGACGCCAGGACCACCGTCCTCGGCAGCCTTCTCGACCTCGTTCAATACGGCCTTGATACGCTCTTCGTATTCTCCCTTGTACTTCGCTCCCGCCATCAGTGCGCCCATATCCAATGAGAATAACCTCGAAAATAGGCTGGCCGGTACATCGCGCTTAACGATGCGCTGGGCTAGCCCTTCTGCGATAGACGTTTTACCAACGCCGGGTTCACCAATCAGCACAGGGTTGTTCTTGGTTCTGTAAAAGAGATAAGGGAATCTGCCCAATCGCACAAATACAAATCGGTCTACCTCCTGCAAAGAATGCGAATGGTACGCCGGATCTCGTTATCTCGGCCAATAACAGGATCAATCTTCCCTGACTCTGCGAGTGCAGTAAGGTCAATGGCATACTTATTGACTGCAATACGTTGAGTCGACCGCGTAAAAGTTCAACAGCAAGATTTTACTCACGTGCATCAAACCCTTCTTCAGCTGTTTTGGATTCAACACGTCGATTTCCGCGAGTTTGCTGGATGGCGGTCTTCAACGTGGCTTCGGTCATCCCACTTTCTTTGAGAACGGCGATGATTGAGGGCTCCTTCAAGAGAGCCAGGAGAATGTGATCTTGGGCTATGTACGAATCATGCATGTTTTTTTGGAGGTTCTGAGCCTCACGAAGGACCTTTAGGGCAGCAGAACTGAGGGATGTCTCATCTGGAGGAGGACTCTGTGTTGGAAGCCGCACGATGAGTTTCTGCAGTGCCCGCTTTATGGTAGAGGGCTCGCCGCCAGCCTTTTCAATTACAGGACTGAACAGTGAACCATCTTCATTGAGGAGGGTAAACGCGACATGCAAAGGGTGAACTGAGCAGACGCGGTTAGTAGCTAGCAGTCCGACAGAGAGGTCGATCTACCTTGAGCGTTAGCATAGTCCTTTGCACACTGAATCGCATTTGCGATTGTGGTCTGAGTCTTGTCGGTAAATTCAAAGTTGGAAGTCATTGAAGAAGGTGTAAGAAGGTAAATTTCAAAGAGCGTAGATTTCTTACTCGTTCCTTTTATACGGCTGTTTTGGACTTTTGAGAAGCTACCAGAAGGTTCAACTACGTCATTATATGAATAAGAATTTAGATAAGATTAGATAGGATTCAGATATCAAGAGATTAGATTTGGGTTATGCAACACGTGGTTGACTTCCGTTACTGCTTCAAGTTCCTTCTATGCTATGAGCCACATATCCATTCCTTTGGGTATATTCATCGGTTTACTTTCTTCCTTCATCCAGTCCCTAGGTCTTACTATCCAGCGCAAGAGTCATGTCCTCAATGAACATCTACCACAAGCAGACAGACAATCGGAATACCGCAGGCCGCGAGTCCACGTTCAGATTATTTGTTAGGTCTATCTGACCTTCCCATTTCTATCCAGACTTTGGCTTCTAGGACTCGCTATATTCATTTCTTCAAACGTTATCGGCTCTCTCGTTCAAATTGCCTCCCTCCCTGTCGTCATCCTGGCTCCTCTAGGCGCAGTTTCACTACTTTGGAATGCCTTCTTTGCCAGGTTGATCCTGGGAGATTCATTTTCCTCCTGGATGATTGTCGCAACCCTCTTTATCGCCGGTGGAGCCGTACTAATTGCGGTCTTTGGCATCGTGCCAGAGCCTACACGGTCCCTCGAGGATTTATTGGCCCTATTCCGAAGGCCCACATTTGTTGTATATTTTTCCCTCCTTGGCGCCATAGTATTTCTTAGTCTGGCAATGGTGCGTTCTGTGAATCTCCTCCTGCTATCTGTGACTCAAAATCCGTGTGATCATAGACCCATCTCACAGAATATCGACTGAACCGAAGATGTGGTCAGACGATCTCTTTGTCCGAGTCACCCACAAACATCATACCTCCAGTCGCCCTAGAGCCGCCTTCTACCCTCACCACTGGTATAACGGATTCTGTCACTGATGCTATCATCAACGAGCGCGCTCCCCTACTGGATTATAAATCCCAAGGATCTTCCTCTCGTGCTTCTTCTTTGCTCTCCCTTAACAAATTTGCCACGCAGTCACAAATACGCTCGTTTTATCGCACTCGGCTAATGATTGCTATCTCCTACGCATCTTTCTCCGGAATAATCTCCGGCATGTGTCTGTTATTCGCAAAGAGCGGGGTTGAACTGCTGCTGCTGACTGTTCAAGGTCAAAATCAGTTCTGGAGGTGGCAGTCTTGGGTCTTAGTGATCAGCCTGATAGTTTTTGCCTTGCTTCAACTGTGGTATCTGCACAAAGGCCTGACGCTTGCCGACCCTACATTGGTCTGTCCGTGTAAGCTCAGATTTTGCCTCCAATTTGCTCCATTCAACTAAACTTTCTCAGCTGCTTTCTGTTTTTACAATCTCTCCTCCATTGTAAATGGGCTGGTCTATTTTGATCAATTTAATCTCATCTCTCCCTTACATCTTGGTCTCGTTGCCCTTGGCATTGTCGTTCTTCTCGTCGGGGTTTGGGTTGTGAGTATTCAAGCTGGAGGTGAAGGGACTTTAGATGTTCCTTGGGTTCCGGACAATGTTCTCAACGATGAGGCATCAGCTGTTGAAGACGAGCCCGTTGCCATACCTGAAGAAATTGAAGCCAGAGCAAGTGCAAATCACAATGAGAGCCACAGTCTATCCGCACCGTGGGGGACCGCATCTGAACCGGTGATGGGCTCAGAACAATCTTCACGATCTCACTTTGGAGAAGGGCTGAGCCCTTCATCGGTGACTTCTCAGCCATTTTACTCTTCCGACAGAGCGTCACCTTCGAATATTTACTCCAGTGCACATCTCAGACGGCCGACGGCCGTCATCGATACCCGACATCATCGTACACAATCTAATTCCCAGTATCATACCCTTAATCATAATTCACTTACTCGCCCTCCGCTATCGCCGACTCTTCCTACCGTCTCTACCCTCGCCGGGACAGGATTCCAAATCGGTCTTTCTCCATTTTCTCCAGGCTTCTCTGTAGTGCCCCTAGAGAGGAGAAGAAGGATCGGTACTAATTTCAGCTCAGGCCTACCTCCGAGCTCTAGCGCCGGGAATGCAGGCACGATTGGCGGCGGAACACGCTACACTGACTACAGGTCGCGGGTAGCGGATGGTGAGAGGAGGAGAACTGTGAGCGAGGGAGACGTCAACCAGCACATTGCATCATCGGTGCGGGTAAGGCATGAGGGTCAAGTGGACGACAGTTCCCCGGCCCTGCCTGATCAGGTTAACAACGAGGCTTCAACTGGAAAGGGTAAGAGTAAGGGTAGAAATTTGCAGACCAGGAGAAGCTGGTGGAGAACGTTTACCAGACGTTGAAGACTTCTCTTCTGGTATTCTAGTACCTCGAGGCCTGTCATATCCATGCGTTTGTGCTGATGAACATATACTGTATGTGTATTTGGATGCTGTTGCCCGGACTGTTGCCAAAGGGGAAGTCCGGTCCGTTGATGTTTACAGTAAATAAAGAGTCCAGATAAATAGGACAACTCGAGTAAACACTTGTCCCGACCTTCCTACTAGTTAACCCCCACCATGTCCTTCCACTTTATACCTCCATCTGCCATTGCGACTGTTGTACCTCAATAACCCAAGCAGCGCTCGTCGCTGGCGAGGTCGCTCGCCCAGCGCCCTTGTTCTACAATCATGGTAGATATTGTACATTCGCTGCCTTTTTCGCCGTTGTCTAAGCCCTGTTTAGGTCTTAATCGAGTCTAAGAAATATGCCTGGTATGCCCCTCTCCAGTAGCAATATCTCCGTACCTGACTATCATTAGTGAAACATGCATCAAGGGTCATCGGTCCAGCGGTTGCAAGCACACCGACCGACCCCTCTATGAAATCAAAAAGAAAGGTCGACCGGTCACTCAATGTGAACACTGTCGTGAGTTACGCAAAACGAAGCAAGTCCATGTCAAATGTAGTTGTTACAAAGAAGAATTGCCTGTTATTGGAGGTGAAAAAGCCTCTAGTCGCAGCAAAAAAGGTGTGCAACTCCATCCATCTACTCGTCTGCGGTTAGCTTAGCCATAAGTTTTATCTCCCTTTTCCCTTCTCTCGGTTTCCGTTCTACAGGTGTGAATAAGATGTTGGATAGCGCCACGTTTCCCGATGGCTTGCCAGAGGCATTGGAAGCGTCGGTTGCTTCGCAACTCTTATCACAGGGAGCGGCCTCTGATTCGGACCATGGCAGGTGTTCTAATCCGGATGAATCTTATCGATATTGACCCTCGTCGACAGAGCGTTGCTCTTGTTTGTCCACTGGCTCCGAGTGTAATTGCTGTACCCTGCGCAAAGCTATTCCACAGGCCAGGAAGACGGGCACACTCGATGACCCGCTCGTCTCACCACCTCTTCGCTCATCACATTCGCCCAACCCCGCCAGCTCTTCTACCATTCCAGCCCGTGTCCCTGAGCTTCGCGCTCTATTGCCAAAGCCTCCTCATGATCCTTCAAGTTCAGCATTACATTCAATAGCTCGGCACGAAAGTAAGCTGTATAGTCCTTACGGACGAGCTTATGATCAATCTCATCCCAATCACCCTACATATCATATCACCTCATCACCCGCCGCAAATGTTCCTCAAATTTCTCTTCATTCTTCCGCTCCATCGTCATCCTCCAATATGGTGTTTCCCGATCGCGGAGCCTCATCTTCATCCGCTTATCCGTTGTTCCATACATCTCATGGCCAGGCCTTGAAGTCTGTTGGAGCTTTCGGGGTAGCCGATCATCCCACTGTGGGCTCACACTGCGCCTGTGGTGTCAGTTGTACTTGCTCGCCGTGTAGGGTTCAGCCACGTTCCGACTGTAGCGATACACCGGATACATGTTATGACTGCAATGACTTTGCCAATAGCGCTTCGTTGTCGTATCAGACCCACCCAGAGATTCCTCCTGACTCCACACTGTCGATGTACGACAATTCCTGCCGCATACCCAATGGCAACGACAATCGTGTGATTGATGAATGGATCCGACAGATGCAGAATTCCATTGACCCTCATACCACCCCAGTTGAAATGCATGGAGATTCACATCCGGACACACTCGGGGATGATTCCCACTACCGCGAGCTCTCTTCGAATACGATTGACGGTATTGGCTCGAGCCAAAATATTTTCGCCAGGGGACGGAGTCGAAGCTTCGACGATATCCTCCTCTCTTCTGGCTTGTCATCTTTTAACATCGACAATGCACCCTTGGCCTTGTTCAGTGCCAATCCGGGCACTGGTCCTATGTATTCGCCGAACACTTTTGATATAGATGCTCTGCAGCACCTTCCTACAATTTCCACTGGCCTGGATCTTGGAGATGCCGAAGCGCGTAGTCGCTCCGACTCTTCCTTGTCCGAAGTGAACAGGAACACGGCGCTCAATGCCTTTCCAGATTTTGGGGAGATGTCAATGTTTTACCATCACTCCAATGAGGGAGGTCGCGGGTCCGTCAGATCGCTTCCAGATACACTGGGCTACTTTTGAATCTTGATACGTTTTTCTTTTCTTTTTTTTTCTCCTGCTCAGTAATTTCTTTGTTTACAAAATATCATGTTCGATGTGCGTGTAAAATCCGCGGTGTGAAAATTATGTGAGCGCCCTAGGGTACGCGGCGGACGAGGGAATTAGTAGGGCTGATAGTAATGACAGTAACCAAATAAGAACTGAAAGTGCCATCCACTCTAACAGACTAAGATTACGGAAAATGAATGGTATTATGTCCCGGAGTCAGTATAAGCGAGGAGGCAAAGGGTCATATAAACACGCCTGAGCTGCAGCCTATTCGTTTCTACCAGTCCTCTCTTTATTTTTTTTATTTTTTTATTTTTTATTTCAGATTCACAGTATGCGACCAGCAGGAGGGGCAGGAAAGGAGAATATTATTAATGAGGAAGTGGAGGAAGTGGAGGACGGGTTTGTCAAAGTCACAGCCGCTCGTCCGTCCTCTTCACCCTCTCACGGCGACAAGGCATCGAGAGTGCTGGGCATCCAAGCTATGACGCCGCGGCCTGCATCCTCCAGAACATCCCTCGTCTCCACCCGCTCCGCTCGCGACATTCTTCCGTCGGCCTCTCCCTATCCCTCTCTCCCCTTGACTTCCCTCTACGTCGTCTCCGGTCTCCCCAAATCCCCTCACACTTGGACTCTGGCAGACCCCGATGCTATTCTTGGCCTTCACCATTCCGACGGTGCAGTCAATCGCTGGTGGCGTCCAGAAGTCCTCGGCAGCACCGTCAGCCCCGGTGCTGGCGCCGGAAAGAAGAAGCGACGAGGCAAGGCTGAAGATTTTAGAGCACCCACTTCACTGAGCAAGGGTGATGTCGGCAAAATGCTTTCTAAAGCACTCAAGGTGAGAGGTGCCAATCATTGTTTGACGGAATACAGCTAAAAACGTTTCTGCCAGCTTTCATTCACTCGTGAAGTTGAAGTGATTGCTTCAACGCTGCAACCGGCGTCAACGGTGCATACATTTACATTTACTCTTCCTGCCCCCAACACTCCTTTGGCTCCCACTCCTTCCGGCGACCTTCTTCGAGCATCTGTTTTCTCCGATAACAGGTCCTCAGTCGCTCCGTCTTTCGCACACCCCTACTACAGTGATCCTTTTGCCGCACCTTCTTCCACTTATCTTGGGCCTGCCAGCGCCCTCAATACCGGCTCTCGATCAGGAAATACACCTGGAGACGCATCGGATCTCTCTTCCTCAGCAAATGTTATAACCTACCATGGCGTATGCCTCACCGTTTGGTCTCATGCAGATGCTGAACGTAGTACCGCTATCCGTCGCACCCTCGAGGCCAGTAGGTCTCGAAAGGAATCTACCCAGTCTCTTGTCGCTTCTCGCATCAGGGGTCTTCGTGCCGACGCCTCTGACGACCCCACATCCCTGGCTCGCCGAAGTGGCCGACGAGGCGCTCGCGGTCCCTGGACTGACGCTGAAACCGATGCCGAGACCGAAGCAGAGGGGGCATAAGCGAAAGCGAGTTTGAAGTAGCGAGCACCGTGGGTCATGGTCCAGGAGAGAGCACTCTCTTCCTTCCTGGAGATACCGTCTTCTGGCTGCCATACGCTCTCAGTATGTTCTCTCTCTTTCTCTCTTTTCCCCTGCACGCTGCTGACCTATTGAATTTATAGCCCTGGTTTCTCGTTATCCCATTTACGATCTCATGCGTGACTATCTCACCCTGTCCTGGGCTCGTTTCTCCAAAGATGTTCAGTCTCATACGCTCCAAATATCCAAGATTCTGGCACATCCAGCCCCGCGAGCTGGAGAATTAGTTAGACTTGACGCTAGCCCCAGAAGTGATCCCGGAGGTGACAACAGTTTGGAAGTCATTGCCCGTTTCCCTGGCGGACTGGACTTTGGGCGGGGATTGGTTGACATCAACTTTACCATGTGGCCCCTGTTCAAATGTCTGAACATTGAGAACATCCTTACTATCTGCGAGGTGAGTATTGAAACGTCATGCGGTATCAAGTTTGCTCATTCGTTTAAGATCGCGCTTGCACCCACCGGGAAGGTTCTGTTTTTCTCGAGGCATCCCGCTATGCTAGGGGTGTGTTTGATTCCTCCCGCTCAGTACCATCGTTTAGCTCACTAGTATCACAGATTGCAGTGATGACGATCAAATATATTGTCGAACTCCGAGGCTGGAATGGGGTCGCCCTACCAGCTGTGCACAGCCGGGATGCAAAAATTGCAGTTGATGATCCAGGGCCGTGGATCATTGGTCTCGCCACCGAAGCTCGATATAGCGTTAGACCCAGTCCGGAGGTTTGTATGTGCGACTTGGATATTAATTCTGTGTATGTCTCTTTTTTTAAATTTTTAGTAGTTGTGCCTCTGGCTCATCTCGTGGTGTAGCAACTGCTTGTCTCCTCCCTCTGGATGTCTATCCACTAAACAACAGCGGGAAAAATACAGGCAACGTTTGCAAGCTGCATTTGACCAACATTACCATCCCGATCATTCCATCCCAATCGAGTTCAAAGAAGCTTTTCCTGCTGGACGATTCCGTCCCATCTGTAAAATCCAAGCCAAGCGAGGGGCCTCAGCCTCTGCAGTGGCAGATCAGATTCAAGCTCCCAATTGGTGGCATTCCACACGAATTATCCAGGCATTTGACAGCGTTCTACAAGAGAAGGTCAGTCATACACTGCTTTTGCCTGCTCAACAGAACTAACGTCCTTGCAGTATAAAAAACCCAATATTTTCAAGAGGATATCCCTCTTCGGTGGAGTAAGACGACCCCCACAACTGAGCGCTACTGAGCAAATGATACAACTCTCCATCCGCAAGCGAGCTTCGGCCTTTATAGACGCTAGAGATGATCTTGAAACCAAAATTGGTCGCCTTTCTCGTCGGCTCAACTTCCTCATGGCCGAGAGTGATCTGTGGAGAGACAAATTTGTCACCTTTGAATCATATGCAGAGAAGCTCAGTGCCGAGGCAACTCAACTTCGTTCCAAGATCAGTAAAGAGCAGAGAGAGACCAAGAGGCTCTCGGGATTGGTGACGTTGACCGCAGTGGAAAAGACCAATTTACAAAACCGTACGTTGTATTTTTGGTTTTATAAAGCTTACCTTTCATATTACCTTTTTTTTCCCTTTTGATTTTCAGAACTGAAAGAAACTGAATTCGCACACAATGATGCGCTGTTAGAGCTATCCAAGATGAAGGAAGCCATGGATGCCATGGAGGTTAGTAACATCTTTTGGAGGGAGGTTTGAAAATTTGATTGATAGTTACTTTGCGGCAGATGGAGAGAGCAGACATGATAGCTGAGGTAGAGGCTCAAATCGAACGTGCATTAGAGTCCATGGCCGCTGGCGTTGAGGGATCTGACGCCGGGTCTTCTCGTCCCAGTAGTCGCCTTTCAAACGCGTCTAGTGTCCGCTCGCGCAGGCCAAGTGATCCCGGTAACCCCAGAAACCTCCGTTCATTTAGCACAGAATCCACGTTGGCGGAGTCTTATAGAGGAGACGGCACTATCCTCGCTCCCACGGAGCGTGCGAATGGCACTATCAAAGAGGAAGATGAGACGTCATCCTCGGAAGCTCCTAAAAAAAAGCGGTTCTCCGTGTCCGATATCGATCCACCCCAGGATGGCATGGGTGCGGTCGATGACAAGATTACCGAGAGGAGTGACAAGATAACTGAAAAGATTTTCGAAATTCAAGCTAAGGTCAGTTTCGGTATTCATGCTCATCTGTCCTGTATGAACAACACCTCATTCCAGCTCGAAAATGCTCTTACCGTGGATCGCCGAACCGCAAAATGGAGAGGAAATGTACAGGACAGCGACGGCGATTCTGAAGCATCCGATACGCCTTCTGCGGCCGTTTCCCGCCCCCCTCGGACTCACAAAAAGTCAAAATCTCTCGACAAGAAAGGACGGAAAAGAAGTAACACCGCCTCATCAACGCGCAGTTCCATCATGACAGCGCATGCTGCTGAAGAAGATCTTACCTCTACACCTCCTGTGTCTGCTGGACGCAAGCCGCTATCAGTGAAGACTCCAGGCTCGGCAACTCCCGCGCAGTGGAATCCATCTAGCCTCGAGGAGCGGGTGGCTGTTCGAAAAATTGCATCGGGGGCCTCCCTTAGCGCAACCAGGCCCATTTCGCCGTCTGCGGTAGTCACCCCAAGTACTCCAGCACTTTCTCCAGGACCTCATGGTACTACAGACGAGTCGGATTCAGATTTCCAGAGCGCATACTCGGTCAGTCCTCGAGCAAGCTACCAGGAACATGATGAGCCCTCGGATAGCGAAGCAGAAGAACCTAGTGTCCCAAGAAGCGGTTTTGCTGATGATTTCGGAAAGTATCCCACGACAGCAAACTTGAAAGCTTCGGCCGCGACACCTAATAGTCCTACCCTCAGTGAGGGCACCGTAAGTTCCTAGAGCTTCTTTTGATGTCGTTCTTTCTTTTAGTCTTTGATCTAATGGGTCATTTGCCATCATCTTCTATCCCAAGTTTACACCTTTATCGGATTTATTCCTATTTACATGTAGCCTACCAAAAATACATATTACATACGTCCTTGGATCATCTTGGATCATCTTCAATATGTCCAATCTCCATAGTTTTCCTTACATTCTGATCAGCCATCCATGCGTTTTCTGACCTATTGACACATTAGATAGACTGAAGTCGAAAAATGACAATCTGTCTCACATTAAATGCCTTCACTACAGATGCAACTCTTTCGAAAAACCAGGTTTGCGATGCCTTGTTCGGTATGAACACAAACTTGTCGTTTTCCCTACCAGATTTATGTGCAAATCGGATACCCGTGTCTTCTACAGTGATGCCTTGCACCTGTGTCAAGGGTAACTCCCAATCGAGCCGGAGCTTTTTGGACCAAAATGAAAGGACTCGAGACATTGTCAATAGTACAACATTGTCACTTCCGGGCGCATCTAAGGCGCGAATAAGACAAAAGATAGGAATGAAATGTGAGAACGTACTGATGTGTGCGACATACAACTCTCGACGATAAGTACCGTTGTTAAGGTCTCGCATCCAATACTGCCCCATCGCTTCGCGAGCGGAGTACGGCTGGACACTAATTGATGCTGTTCTCGCGAAAAATGAACTCATCTACTCACTCGTAGAACCTGGTCATGAGAAACCAGTCTCGGCTGTAAAAGAGCTATGTCAAGATGTGACCGAGAACGTCATGATATACGACTTACTGATCGAACTCGATCTCGATCTGGACTATCGAAGACGGTAGTTGTGTTGCGAATACCTGTTGGGATTTGAACATTTGGTCGTTCCAGTCTACTGTATGTGGGATCATACCTTCTGAGACGTTGGATGCTAAATCAAACACGCCGACCACTGGCTTAGTCACAGCCCTACTCTCTATAAGTTAACGGTCGACAATGCAACCGAGCATTTCACATACCCGACAATACCCTTACCCATTCCTTTGAAGAAACCAACGGCGCCTTCGGATTCAGCGCCCTCTAAAGGCTTCATTAAGACGCCTTCCATTGCACTAGCGACGCTGCTCGCGAGTGCTTCGCCTCCCGCGGCGACACCATAGCTGTGCGCATGAGAGTAAGTAGACCACTTCAGATTGATAAATTCGATGTTGACCTACATGGCATGCTTGGGTTTGTTTCTGCGCTGTGTCATTCTGCGCCGAGCCTGGTATTCCGAATCAAAAGTCGCTGCCGATAAGCCTATATACGGGTGATCACAATAATTATATGATAAATCTTTGAACAGGGGCAAAATCTACCTTTCCCAACGCTGCTCGTAAATTTGGTCATGCTGTCACTCAAGCCGAAGACAGTTTTCTTCACAAAGCTCGCCGCTCCCTAATATTGTTGTAAATGAGCAACAACATTCGGATAGACGTAAAATACCTGACCTTTGCGATGCCAATACCCAGCTCTTTATTCCCGTGCATGACTACACCATTGAAAGGCTCGTAAAAGATATCCGCAACACCAGAGCTGACATTTGTGAATAACCCCACCGGATTTCCAATGAAATCGGCGGAGCCTAGAATTCGATACAGCTGGCGAAGAACGTCTTGACGATAATGGAGCAGTATTCGACTCTGGAGTTCTGGGTTTGTCAGCCGCATGTCCTTGATTGCAAGAGCGTTCATTTCGAGAGGCGCGTCATTGATATTACCTACGGCCATTGTGAAAGCATTCAAAACGACAGCTAGCGGATTCCTGAGGCTCAGTCTAAAGAGAACAGGTAAAACTCAAAGTCGGGAAGCAAAAGATGTAGCTCACTTTTCCTCGCCGCTGACTCGCTCAGTGCGCATAAACGACAACGAAAGCTTGATTGGTTGTAGCTCCAAAACTTCGAAGTACAAGGCTTGCCCCTCAGCTATGTCTTTCGGTTCCGGTATGTCCTCGTCATGTTTGATCAGAATACTGTTGACCATATCAATTGGAAGAATTCATCCGCTTTCTGGTGACTCACTCTTGAGCGTCCTTGTCCCACGAAGCGCCTTTAATTTGCGTTAGGTCGTATATTGAAAATAATAAATCTTCGTCGGCCTCGATGGTCAAAGCCTGCAACAGGATAGAGCAATACTTGACGAATAAAACTCCGTGATCTTTAGTTACGAGCGTCAGTGCCATCCCATTAAACATCCCATTAAACACAGTCGTCTGACTAACCTTCATCTTTCAGGAGTATCATCGAAGCTTGAACTGTCGGTAAAGCCGCCGAATCCTTTGGAATAGGAGTAGGCTGTAGAATCACAGGATAGATAGCATCGTGAAGTTGATTGTCAATCTGCAATGCTCCACAAGAGAGTGTGAATGATTGTGCCACCGAGCTATCTGTATATTCGAACACTAGAGCGTTCAGCGACACATATATAACCTCCATTAGTTTCCGGTTGATTAGGGAGATGCCAATCCCGCTGAGTGAGATGTACACCCCGAGAGTTGGGAAATCTTCTTGAGTAACGGCCTCGAAAGCTTCGACGCTGCTGGAGATTGTATCCTGTCGAGATACACTCCCGGTGTTGGCTCGTTTTGGTTTATATAGGCTCTGCTCAGCATTGTAGTTGGTAATGGACAGCACTTGCTGATCCCCGTCCGCGCGGACATCAAGGGAGACAGTTCTGGCTTTTTTCCCTTCCTGTTTAGAACGTTCAGGGGAAACTCACGAGATATTAAGGAATGACAGACCATAAACTTGAAGGGAATGAGATCGCCTATCTCCATTAAATCTATCGTCCGGCGAGATTCACCAACGCAAAGACTAATCTTCTTATCTCTTGCAGCAGGCTGATCCCACGCATAAGACAACTGTGTGTGCGGGAGAGCAGTATAAACCCCAGGAGGCTTTGCTAAGGGAGATGAAGGCGCTTGTTCATTTCGTTTCGCATCCTAAGAATGTGCTTCAGAAATGCAAAGAGTAATGAAATAATGCACCAAACCGTCTGCAATAAAGTGAAAGTACAATCGCTGCGATTTTCAATGACGAAAGGCCAGTTGTTGGAAGCTGAAGAGAGATAAACAAATATGGTTGATCCGTCAATTTTGACATCGACGCGGATCAATCGTATTTGATCGGAACCAGGCACTTTCAGTCGGAAGTGGACGACGCCAATATCCTCGATGTTGAACGGTGCAGACCTAGAGAGTTTTGGCAATTACAGTTATTGTCAAGAGACTGCATGCGCACCATTGAGTGTTTAGCCCAGGGTAAGCGACGGTCAACAGTTTCTCTGCGCTAGCCCGAATAAAATGTAAGGCGCAACGATCCCGGGGGTTGATGACCGATTTTTCCCTCGGAGCAACACCGTGCTCTCGAAAAGAGATAGGCTCGGAAAGGTCGTTTCTCAGAATGAATCGAGGAGTCAAAGTGATGATCTTGGTGAGCTTATGCTTTCCCAGGCCCTCAGTCCAGGATACACCAACGTGGATCTCGTCTGTTTTCTGCTTCTGAGAGGGTATGACGAGTGCAATCTCTGCAGCCGGCGCTTCGACGCTGACAGGCTGACAGGCTCATTGCTCAGTAAAAGATTGAAAACTGAAGATTTCCAAGTACACTCACTGTTGACCAAGCAGAATCACCAAGCTTGAACGTGAACTCATGGCCTTGATCATTTGCATGAGATAGCACTGGAAGACTGTCAATCGTCATCCACTCAGGAAAACTCAGCACTTACTAAATGGGACCGGCTTCAATAGAGTACCTAAGGATGATTCATCAATTCACCCAATACAAATAAGAGTGATATCTAGACTCACTGATGTTGGTGTCTCCAGCTACATCTTGGTGGGACATAGCACGACGGGACCGAGTAGATTTGACAGCGAAAGGTAATCCGGTCTTATTTACGATCAAATAAGGACTGTAGATTTGAACTTTGAAAGCTCCTCCGGAGTCAGGATACCGACTTGGAAGGACGACATTATTTCGCTGAAACATGGGGAAAAGGGTGCGACTTACACGTAATTCAGCCTGAGGTTTAACTTTCGGTCGTTCTGGTCAAGTAGCGTAAGTCGTTTTTCAATGTCAAATTCGCCATGTCCATCGGTATTGATAATCGCAAAATCACTGGGTTTGAAGACTATTGCCGTGAGTCAGATACTTACCAGTTAAGTGGTTCTACTCACTCGTATCTTGAACTTCAATGTTTAGTAAGACCAAATGAGCTAGCTCAACAGAGTGCACAGGCATAATTCCGCCTTTCCGGAGATAGCTCCGCCAATTCTGATCGGTGTTCTTATCGTAGACTCGATATTGTATGTTGTACGGCAGAAGATTCTCTAATTCTATAGGCGCCCGAAGCTTGAGATTTATCTTAGGATATTTACTGCGCAGAGGCATTCAGAGAAATTTTTAAAAACCCAGAATTCAGACATACCGAACTAGAGAATCATTGGGATTCAGATCACTCTGCACCCATGCTTGGAAACGAAAGGCGGCTTCTTGAGGATCACTATGCGGGCAGCGCATGGTGAAAGACTTTTTGGAAACTACATCCTCCCATCGTACAGGATTGCACCATTTGTACCCAAACCCTTGGTCTGGCTGAATGCGAATCTTGCATGTGTTGACCGCCTCTATCGGAAGCGCGTAGTCCAAACCTGGGGCTATTTTCTCCAGCGAATACACAGGTTGTCCTCTTTCATCAACAAGTGTGATCTCCAGAGGATACAAAGTATGATTCTCTACTTTGTAGGTAGACCTAATAGTGACTTGTTTAACGTTGTCCACAACCTCGATTTCGCACAGAAGACGATTGGTGTATTTTTCGGTCTTGGGCTTCAAAGGGAAGACAAATTCGCCCTCTCGATCCACAGGCACGCTGCGAAGATGTTCCCAAGGTTTATTCACGAATCGGATTCCGATGCTGTGCTGCCCAGAGGTCGAGACATGCTGCAAACAGTGAGCTCTGTGTCATCGAAAGTGGATACACGTACCTCTCGCATAGTCTTCCAATCATCAAAACGCCAATCCATGGTCTGGTCATGGGATAACTGAGCTCCAGTCGCATCCGTGCTGCTACTACTACCATCATCGTCTGTCCAGATGAATACAGGATATCCGGTGCGATTGCGTATGCGATAAGGCGCGTAGCTGCCCCGGGCTTTCCGAAGAATGTGCTCGCTCCCTTGACCCCACATATTCACGGTTGTCATGGCCAGTTCCGCAAATGTTGTGCTCAAGTTGAGATCAAGACGCTCGCGAGCCGACCACTCTATGTTTAAGGCTCCTGCTGGATTTTGTTTTGATACAGAGACCGAGAAAGTCCAAGGATCGATAACTGCAGATGGAAGTAATTAGCCCTCGGGGTTGCGCCCGCAGAAAGAAGATTTACGTGGTTCCCAGTGTGAATTCGTGAGATTCCAATAACTAATTTGAGTTGACAGAGTAGTCGTCGCAGACAGCTGTTTATCTGTGTTCAGAGGAGCTCAGAAAATTATTGCTGGCACTCACCTCTCCAGACCAGTCTTTGGCACCAATGATGAAAGGCTTTACTTTCAAATGAAGCATGGGCTGTTCGTGCAAGTCCCCAATCAGGACTAATCTGAATCCATCGAACGACCCTTTAAACTGCAGTTCGTCAGAGTTGTCGATTCGAGGGTCGAGATTCAAGATTACTTACTTGCTCCTTTGAAGTAACGATACGAGCTTCTCCAACAGGTTTCGCATGCGCTTTGCTCGATCCCATCCTCTGAGATACACTGGACCGTGTGACCTGCCCCCCAGAGAGCCTGGCGCTCAAAGTAGGCTCTGAGCCTTGAGAGTCTGTGCGTGTTGGGTTGCTGGACAGTTCAATTGCTTTATTGACTATCGTAGTGATCAAGGCAATGTCCCGATAAGAAGCACGGAAGACGATAGGCCTCGTGGTAAGCTCTATGTTTGTCATAAATTGAGAGGAAGTAGAGCGATTGTCGAGGGAAAAGGCCAAGTCGAATTCATCGAGAAATCGCACAGTCTCGGAGGGTTGACTCATCTGCACCAACGACATTCCCATTTGGCTTAGTGACAGCGCCATGATGCCCTGTTCAGAGCATGAATACCACGATATGAAACTGTGTATTCCCAAATCTTACCTGCTGGGATAAGAGAATTTGCTTGATAGAGAACTCAATCGACTGAGAGTCTGGGTCGGAATCGTTTTCCAGGACAGAAATCGACACATCATGAAGATCCACGCGAAAATCAAGAGACCCTCCTGAGGGTAACTCAGGCTGGGCAGTTTGAAGCGCGCCAGCTTCCTGAGGTAAATCATACGGTGGTTCCGACCTGAGAGCACTGGTGAAAAAGTTCATCAGACCGGATACCAGGTCCACTGCAAAAATAATTTGCGGTGAGTCGATCGTCAAAAGAGCCAAAGACGAGCCCCCGAGCTCGGCAGCCATTGTATATAGGATCATGAATTGATTCCTATCATGCTGGGCCGCAGGTATTATTTCACGGAATTTTGTGTTTCCAGGTCTAGTGTTGCTGATAGTGAAAGACTTCAGAATAACTTGAGCTTCTCCGCCGCCACCTGAAAGTATTTTTAGTCGAAGATCATTATGGTTCAAGGCAAAGCGTGCGAGTCCGTGCTCTTTGAGATTCGATTCTTCAGTGGCTTCCTCGTCGTAAAGATGGAGTTTGATGGAGTTGACGTCTAACACAAGATCCAAGGTAGGCCACGAACTCGGGCGACCGGCTTCAGGTGATAAATTAATTTGCGATTTAGGTCTTTCCCTCGGCGCGGCCTTGGATTCGGAACTAATGGCGGCCCCAGCTTGAAAAGCATCGTCGGATGCCCCGGCAAGAACTTTTGGGATGGTTTCGGACAATCTGATTAGAATCCCATACTGTATCTGGGTCAGATGCAGTTTGATATCGGATATGTGTATTGACATCTAGCGAGGGATTAGATATGTTCCAGTGAAGACGAATCCACTTACCCGAGTGTCAGGCTGCTCAAGATCGGCATCACGGTCGATGGCCGCATTTTGCACGATGTCAGCTGTAACGTCAATATCGTCGATAATTTTGAGAATCGATGTTTTTTCCCGATGTTCGAATTTCGAGGTCAACTGAATGCCTCGGAGAGTAGCGCCAATCTTGTTTACCAACCCCTCACAAGAGTTATTTGCGAATATTTCTCCCAGCCTCATGACCAGCATGTCGGGGGAGCGCGCAGGATCAGACGGAAAGATTACAATGGGAGACTTGATCGAGATGTTGAACTGCATGAGTTCCGTATCCATCTCCGAAGCAGTTTGCACTGCTGCTTGGGTAGCGGCATCGTAGAGGCCCTTGAGCTTGGCAAGCTTGGTTAGGAACAGATATATATCGTGGAGAGGTCCCTCCAAGAAGTGGACTTTGAGAGAGCCCGCGGTGAGCGATACAGATGACTTGATGCCCGAGTTACTTGCGTCTTCTGGATCGAACGTCTCATAGCGAAACTTTGCAAAATTTTGCCCCTCAATGGACATGAGTTGGTTAAATTCGGCTCGAATCGAATGCCTTTTCGAATCGTTACTCAAGGCCAGGCTACCAAGACGTCCGGCGACGAGGAGAGCCCTGGGCCTGACAAAAACTGTAACATCAGCAGTAGAAAGAGATAGTGTTGCAATGTCGACACCCTCGTTCAAAAGCGCCACTGAAACATGTTAATGGACAGGGCAACCTGTAGTAAATCGAGCTAACCTTGAACGCTCGCCAGATTGACGGTGACCTTAATCTTGCTTTCGTTCACCACGGCTGTGGGTACAACGGCCTCCAATTCAGCTCCAGGCATCTGCAATTCCTCTGAAGGAGATTCGGACTGAGGAACGAAAGTGGTCATGATAAAATCATACAGAGTCAGAACTGGCTCAGGTGCAGCATGGAAAATGAAAGTGGAGATCTTTACATCCACACTTTGTTCAATGCCCTCGTAGACTGTAGTGAAATCTGGAGATTCTGGCTGGACGCGAGCGTAGGCGACGCTAAGCAAGTCCTTCTCCTCGTGTGAATCAGTGGACATGAATTTCATTGAACCAGACCCAGACTGTATAAGATCCATGGCCATCGATCTGTCAAAAGGATTCAGATAATCGAACATCATATCATTACTAGCCGTACCGAAGGTTTACGTCAACCTTCATATCATATTTGGCCAAACCGAATTTGAGGTCGAATCGTTCAAGAGTTACGCTGCCCAAGCGATCTTCGGAACCATCTTGTCCAGCCTTTGATAATGAGGCTCCAAGCTGATCGACTTGAAATGTCAGCTCAAAAAGGTGTTGACGAATTTCTGGTTGCTAAAGAAAGGAACTGATCAATTAGTATCCCACGGTCAACAGAGAATATCCCAAACCTGAGTAACTTCTTCATCAACTTCGAAGAATTCGTCTTCATCGTCTTGAGACCCGAAGTATGAGCAGCATGTTCCTCCCTGTCCTCTTCATCATCATCAACATGATATTCTTGCTGGGCCTGACTGAAGAGCGTCCCAGGGACTAGCGGGAATCTGCCAATTTCGGGACCGTCCCTCGGTCGAGCTAGGTCAATTTTCGATGGCTCGTCGAATTTAGGTATACCAACATCAATCAAACGCATCAGGGACTTGTACTTGGCATCCGACAGGTTGACTTGCAGACTAGGCAGTTTTCCGGAAACTTTGAAGCGAGCCAAATTGAACGCCGTGGGAACTATGGAGTTTTGAATCAAGAGGTCGATGTTAATGCGTTCCAAAAGATGAAGGCTATCGTGGCTGTTGGATTTCAGAGCCTCACGGCACAAATTCAAGTCGGTTCCGATGACAAACTAAAGGTAGGTGGTTGGTATTAGGTCACAAGGAAAGCAAACGAGTCCTCTCACCTGAGCCGAATGTAATTTCAAAGACATCTTATCGTACATCAAGTCTTCTAGTTGCTTATAATCCTCTTCGCTGTACTTTTGCGAGCGTTTGAGATGCACCGCTCTTATTGCGGCTTTATCGGCCAATTCGCTCTCTATTGCAATATGACCAGCATCGATGATGAGATGTTTGCAGCTGAGCGTTGTGACACTTTTGAAAGCAGTTAGGTCCCGTTCGCTAGAAATTCGTGCTAACTCACTCTTCAGGTATGATAATGATGGGGGCATTCATGTCCATTTGGATGTCGATGGTTTTGTGATCCTGTAGAGCAAATTCCAGGCCCGCTCTTGTTTCTTTACGTAGTCCTTCAAGTGTTTGGCTGGCAACGCTCTGCAGGACTGTTCAACATTGTCTCGACAACAATAAAGCTGATCCCATACCAACAGTGCTTCCACTGATTCCAACTGACTCTCGGGCGGCTTCAGGAACTTGTAAACCGCTTCTACATAACCCTTATGGTATATTATCTCCATGTGTCTCATGCGAACAGTGAGGGCATTGTCTGCGCGTTCATCAAGGGGGTTGCTTTCGTATTTTACGAAAAGAAATGGACCATCCATTGTTCTGTCACGTCGTTCCTCCGTGTTTAACTTTTTGACCTGCACAATCTGCGGATGAACAGTATTTTCTGTGGTCCCGTCAAGCACTGTGACACCTCCCAGAGAAACCGAGGCCTCCAGATTGTCAGGTCGTTGAATGACATCCGCCTGAAATGCATCAAAATTGACCGAAATGATATCCTGGGCTCTACCGTGGGGATCGTGCTTTAACGCGAACGAGCCCCGGTTCAAAGAGGCCTTGATACGGGCTTTCATTGAATCTCGGGGTGCTTGGAGTGACTCGACGACAGCAGATTTTTCGTCGTAGTCTAAAACATCATATAGTTGTTTCCTTTGTTCTTCAGTCATTGAGCCTCCAAATGCGGGATCCTCTTGGGTCTGTTCTGAAGAGGAGGAAGAGCCCCACAGCCAGCTCCCCCACGATTGGTTTTCAGGTTGTTTAGGTTTTTGCGCTTCCAGGCGTTTACGAAGGGCGGCATCCTTTCGTAATCGCGAACGAGCGATGGACCGATAGAAGCGAAGGTCCTCGTATGAAAGCTTCTTTTCAAGATCTTCCAGATCCTTGGCGTCCTGTATAAAGTTTTGTCTTGTAGAGAAAAATAAAGTTTAGAATAAAAGTAAACATACCAATGCCGATAACGAGTTGAGAATCTTCTTTTGAAAGAGTTCAACATATGTCAACCTGTCATCGCGGCGTTCCGCAAAATATCGCCAGGTCCACTGCTTACGCCTTTGCCGGACGGTAGCAAGAATAGCCGTCCCGACATATTTTAGTCGTGCACGCCCAGTATTAACCTTGAATTCCTCGTCGCTTGGGCGATACTTGCGATACTAGAATATGGAGGAATCAACTTTTTTTTTTTTTTTTTGTGAGTTAATGAGACTCTTCACTTGATGTTGTCGAATGTATACATGGTACATATCGAGGAGGGAAATGACATCACGGTATTGGTTGTCATCTATGGTCACTCCAATCTCTTCAAAAAAGAGCTGGACATCAAATCGAGGAGTGCTGCCATCGAATTTATGATTCATTATGATCTTGATACTCTTCTCAGAATGACAAGAATCCAGCAAGAGTCGATCACTCACTCGTCCTTCCCCTGACACAGGCTTCAAGATAAACTGGTGATTTGGATCCTTGGCATCATGTGCGATCTTGACTAGCAGGATGAGCGCTGGTGACAAGAGAGCGCTACGATTGCTCACCATCTTGTTAAACTTTTCTACAGCCTCTTTTAAAGGCAGACCGGCCATGCTCGGAGAATCTGTGTCGAAATATAGGGCCAGCGATTTCAGTTTAGCCAGCTAAAAGAACTGGAGCTTAGAAACGCGTTCGCTCTGATGATGAAATTTATACTTTATGAATAGCGCCTGCGGTGCTCTCGATAAAAGCTGCCTGCCAGTCCTCGTTGACGGAAACAGCAGTGAATCCGGCCAAAGTGACACCTGCGGCAAAAGGATGCTGTATCGAAAAATGTGAATGAGTCGAGTGAGAGTTCAGGTCTCACATACCCCTGGAACGCTCATTTTATCTTCATATCGAATATGAATGTTTTGCACGGTAATCTGCAAATTATTAATTATTTTAGCAGTCAACGATGCCCATAGTCCTTGCTGCTGGGGAGAATCATCTGACATGCACGCGTTAAAAGGATGATATTGGATGCAAGAACGCGAACAAGCGCGTACCAGCAGCTTGCTCAGGTTGTCCGCGCATATGCAACAACTCTGCATTTTCAAGGCGCTCCATCTTGGCTGCGTGCACTCTCACTTTCTCCTCTTCCGGATCGTAGGCGGATTGGGTGGATGAGACGACAAGGAGGTATACATCTTTAATGAGAATCTCAACTGGTTGGTTTCCTAGATTCATCCAATGTAACGAGAGCGTGAATTCTCCAAGATGGCCTATATTCAAGGTAAGAGGATGATCAGGAGAAACTAAAGGCGAGACGAGCCTTCAAGGACATCTACCGGCAGCCTGAATTTGTCCAATGCGCCCTTTTTCAATTGTAAATTCCGCAAGGTGAGTTGACCTTGATTGAAGTACATTAAGAGAACGATCTTTTAGCAGGATATATAGAATATGTGCCTTGTCCGATTCCATAGTTAACTTGGTTCATATCCAAATTGGCGACATACGGGGCAAGTATCCTGTTGAAGAGCTGGGGGACGGAGGTTGGATATTGGCAGAACAGAGCTGGGCGGTGCGACTCACGATGTTGAGAACCTAGATAGAGCGTATCAGATAGGGAAGAAACGAAGGAAAGACTGAGAAACGGGCCTCTTTGCCAGGATCGAGCCACCACATCGTAGTGGTGGTGGTTGCTGCAGTAGGAAAGAATGATGACGTAATTCCATTACAGGATGACATTGACGGCGACGGCCAGATCCTTGCTGCTCGTCTTCGTCTTTGTGTTTTTCTCCCTTACCTTTTATCTCTATAATAATTCCCCGGTTTATCTGACCAGTGTTCCACAGTTCTCTGCAACCCCACATTCTTTGGACCTCGGTTTCATCTCCAAGACCTATGTCATCTCTCTTCCAAACAGGGATGACCGCCGCAAAGATATAAATCGTTTAATGGATGCTCTCAATTTCACAAACTGGGTCTACCACGATGCCACCTATGCTAACTCTTCCTTCGTCCAATCGTTCCTTCACCACGTCCAAGCTCGGCGCTCGGAGCATGAAGACTACTCTCTTCAGGACACCATACATCTACCCTTTTCTTGGCCAGAAGACGCAAATAATCAGTCCTACGCTTATCCCGCTCATGGGAAATCCATTCCCTTCGCTGGTGCAGAGCTCTGGACATCCAAACCTTCCCCTGATATCACTCTCCCGGAACCGATGATTTGTGCCGAAGACGATTTCCGATTGACAAGATATAGTGTGGACATGCCGCAGTGGCGGTATCTTACCTCAGAAAGGGTTTCTGCATTCCACTCGCATTTGACCGCCATAAGGCGTGTTGTAGATGACAACGCCGCGGCGGGCGTCAGTCTAAAGAGGGAGCAGGGTACTTTGCAGAAGAATATTGTACTCGTTTTAGAAGACGACGTGGACATGGAGATTGATATCAAGGAGAGACTACAGGTCCTAGTGCCCATGCTGCCCTACGATTGGGATATGCTTTTTCTAGGTAAGTGACTTTACAACACGCCCCGCCCCGCACTGTTATTCATTTTTTTTTCCAAGGCTTTTGTTGGTCGCAAGAAATTAACCATGCCGTCCTTGAAGACCCATACCTTATCCCTAAGAAGAATAAACTTTATCCTTCTTTCCAGCCTAGGTGTCTTCACGCCTATGCCCTCTCACCAGCTGGCGCTGTACGGGTCCTCACTCACCTTCGGCATGAACAATTTGCGTATGGTCGCTCCGTCGACCTTGCGACCGAATGGCTCGTATGGGGGAGACGTGTAAAAAGTTTTACCGTAGTCCCCCCTGTATCCATACAGAGAAAGCTCACCAAGAGCAGTATTACTCTCGCCGGTGGGGCCGTTTGGAAGGAATCACTAGAGGAAGGTGCTCTTGGGACGAAAGATAATGGAAATGAAGTGTAGGCAAGTAGATTGCAAACCTCTTGGTGCTCGTACCAATTCTGCACTATCGTGCCAGCAAAAACCTATATCGGTTGCTCAGCTGTATAAATTTGATATTTATAATGGCTCGTGTCAACAGTCGCCATAGTACGCATAACCGTATTCGTACTCATAATCCATCTCCTTCATTCCGTCGCCTCCTTCGTCAATAAGCTCTTGTACATAAGCCTGAGAAAAGAATATACCAGCTATTGCGTTTCAGAATCTTGCTCAGGAATACGCAAGGAACTACATACCAATCTGAGCGAACCACAATTGTACGAAGAAGGTGAGCGTCAAATACTGCATGGTCGATGTTCTTTCACAGAAACCCCTCGAAATGTGATCCATAGACGCACATTTGTGATGCAGGGCTTGAGTAACTAGTTCGCCGGGGTCATCGAATAGTATTGCCAAACAGTACACTCCAGAACCAATGCCGAAGACAAGTTGAGCGAGCGTCAGAGAACAGAACATGGTCACTAGTGAGCGAGATCTGAAAAATGCTCCGCTGATCCTGCAGCAACAAATAAGAGCTTTACCAGCGTCGATAGTAACAGACGTACCCCAATGTAGTAGCAAGACCAAGGAAGAAGTAGGCAAATATATGCAGGTTCAAGGCGACTGCATCGACATCCAGGATCCGTTCACCTACAATACACGACTGTCAGCAATGAGGGCCTCGCGCATATTGCAGACGCAGAATTCACCCAAGGTGTATAGCAAGAAGATTCCTAAGATGAGAAATACGATTGAAAATAACAGCTCGGCGAGAGCGAGGTACAGCACAGGTTGTCTCGACGACATTCCGCTCAGCGGTGAGGATTTAAGCGACAACTACAATGAGGAGAGCAGGCCCGCCTGTCTGGAAGTGTCGGAATCCTCGTCGCCGATATTTATACCTGAAACCATGCCGACATGGCTGTGATGGACACTTGCTGATAAGATAAGATTTCCAATCTATGACTCACGTCACCACCAACTGACGGATCACGTAATGCATTTCCTCCGCCCCGTGCTCAACCTGTGCTGCTCCTCTCCATGATGCTTTCACGCACTCAATTCATCTCAAAAAAACATACAGAACACATGTATATTACAGATCGGAATGAACTCGATCACTCACACGCTCGATCACATGCTAGATAAAACTTTGCTCCATTTTTTATTGACATTACATAATGTTGATTCGCCGAGGTGACATCATTTTGTATGACGTACTCTATCTACGAAGCTTACTAAGATTACAGAGTACCAAAATTAGTCAGCTTCGTAATCACCATGCGGCGCAACACTGATGAGAGGCAAGCCGTGACCCAAACTGCAGCTGCTCCCTCATTTTGTAGCTCTCCGAAGATAAAGCAAACGAGCTATTACAAAGTCAATCATTAAAATCCAAGCACTAACCAGGAGTACTGAAGTACTACATCGCTGCAACGGGGTTTTCAATAAGTATTCCAATCAATCAATCCGAGCCACAAATACAGTACAATTTAGTTTCGTTGACTCTTGCAAATGGGAGAAGGGGGGAGGTGGCGAAGCTGAATAACAGGAGGGAAACGATAACGATAGTATGGGTACTTTGCAACGGGATATCTCAAGATTTATCCTCGCCACAGGACATCGTACATGGAGCTAACTAACAGGGGAAGCGATGTAGCACCTCAAAAACCAAGATATTACAGTATAGGAAAAATTGGGATGAAGAGAGTATGGCCTCAAAAGACAACAAAGTAAAAGCCTCCTTATTAGGATAAGGATCGTAGTGATAGACGATGAACGCGCAAAGTGGCTGACCCAATGTGATAGAACAGAGTAGATATGATATGATATAAGGTGAACGGTGACAGCGACGAACGAGAGTATACGCAAGTTGATATGCAGATTAAGATAAAATGACGGCAAAGAATACAATGTTGCAAGAGAAGAAAAGGGAACGTAGCGTGCATCATACAGGCCCACGAAAGATAGTGCCTGTTAATGGGTTTCCATTTCCATTGAGGATGGACAACAATGGATTTCCAACCATACCCGAAGGCCCTTGGGAAGCGATACTGAACATGGGAGATAATGCCGGGACTGACATCGGCACCTGGATCGGAAGAGGAGGCACGGAACCCGTAGGGTGAGGAGGAGCTACCGAGATGTGTCGGTGGACAGCGAACGGAGGTTGGGGAAATAAGTCAGCCCCTCTAGAGGATGTAGTAGCGAACGGCGTGTACTCTGGGTGAGGCGCGGGTAGGAAACGGTAGTGAGGTGGTTGCGAAGGCATTTGTGAGGTATACGGATGGTTGTTCATCAGGGCTAAAGCCTGATTGTGCGTCATGCTCATACGACCAGGTGGGTTAGGAAGAGCAGGATATGGTACTCGGTGTACGGCTTGACTGGTACGAGGTCTTACGACAAAGGGATCATCATGCATGGAAGGACCTGGATGATTCAAGGGAGGTAAACGTGTCCCAGAAGCTCCCAAGTGACCCGCTGACGTGGAAGGGATAGTTGTGGCGAACATCGGGGGAGGGGAGTCCATGTATCGTGCAGGATGGCCTTGGAGAGCGCTATTAAAGGCTGCATCACGCATATGCAACATCGGAGACATTTGAGCGGATTCGGTCGCAACCGTTTCTAGCAAGGCTATCTGTTTTAAATGCTTAGCAGAAGAAGGTATTTCGGCGGACTTCGACAAGTAGGGTGAGATGTCGGCAGTACTTGGTGTGCGCCGAGATGTTGGCTGACGATGGGGTTTCACTGGCGAAGTCGAGTTCAACTGGCTAGATGTCCTAGGAATTATCATAGCGTTCGAGGACAATGAGGGGTTGACTGGTAGTGCCGCATTTTCGAGATGGTCCCGAGATGGCTGCCTGACGGACTTGGAAAGCTGATCAGCTGGGATGGGAGGGGTGGCAGTCATTGGTGTAGACATTAATGGAGCAGGTGGGGAAGCTGGATCATTCACTGACGCAGGGGTAACCTGAGACCCAAGAGACTTCACGACTCCATCTTGTGCTGATGCAGTTCCAGAAAGAGTAAGCCCGCTCAATAATCGCGCAAAGTGCGGATCAAGTTCAGTAGTCATGCCCTCAGCCGCAATGTTAACGTGATTCGCCAAGGTCGATGGAGCTTGGGGAGACGGGGTCTGCGGATCACCATTATCTGCTGACGACGATTGAGAGCTCGATTCCTGATTCGCTTCTTGGGATGAATTAGAAGGAGAATCGGCTGGGGAGCGCCGGTGTTGACCAGATGACCCGGATTCTGCGTGATTAGTTCTTTTGGATCTGGGCGGCTTACGTGGAATAGCGGTTGGTTTATGTTCCCTGATAAACTGTTTTAATGCACTGGAAGATGTTAAGGATTACAGAAGCACAATGAGAAGAAGATAATTACCCGATAAAAGGCGTGATCAAATAGAATTTCCCAGGGGCCGCTTTGTTACGCCTCCAAGTTGGTAGATCTGCGAGGCGAAACCATTCTATTTTCTGTGCGGAAAGGTGAGCGAGACAGATGGGGAAAAGGTGGGTTTAGGCATACACTAATCTCCTTTCGCGTTTTTGTCTTGAAAGGAAAATCCTCTGGAACGCCTGGTACGATAAACAGCGAAATTTTTTGCTCTTTTATGGACATTTCAATGACGTGGTCGGGGTTCAGGCGACCTGCTAAATTGTAACCGGTTTCTTCGAGGACCTAGGGGGGATGAATGATTATAACTTGGAGTCAATGAGGGACACGCACTTCACGTGTGGCACAATTAGCTCGAGGTTCGTCCTCGTTTATTTTGCCTTTGGGGAAGCCCCAGCCAGAAGAAGACTTCCAACCTTTCACCAAAACACACTGAAAAACTCAGTGAATTGGGTGCTCATATCAATCAGCGAAGGTGACGGACCTTTTCCCAAGTCTCGTTGAGCATGATAGCGCCACAAACGGGTACTCGTGTTTTGTACTGCATGAAGTCTGTGAAGGCTTGCTCGTGATCCTCCCAACGATGGAGCAAGGGACATGCAGCAAACAACATTGCGGAAAATTTCTTCAGTGGTAGTGAGGGTAGCTTTGGATTTGCCTCGCGGACGAAGTCTTCGTAATACCAATGCCTGCGAATACGAAATGTAAGTGTGATTCCGGATTATGAGTGCACTAGGGTTTACGCTTGCTCCACTTGAAAAGATATACGTTCTATCGAGTTGAGCTCTTCGTCAGGAAGATTGAGGATGAATCGGCTTGTGAATGATGTTTGTGAGAGCAAGAAAAAATAAAAGCTGTCGGAGCAGCTACCTGGACAGATCTTCCAAGACGTCTTCCTGCGTATCGTACATGGTTGAAAACCGGACTTGAGAGGAATCAGTTTGCGTAGCAGAGCTTATTTCTGGTGAGGAATATGGAGATGAGGACATGGATGATTAATGTAGGACTTGTGTCCGATGAAGAAAAATGTGATGGATTCAGAGGATAATGGAATGGTGGATGGTTGTAGGGAAAGCACCGGCGCAGCGTACAATAAGGGTGACAGAGCACGTGATACAAGGTCCTGATCACCACTTGGTAGAATTTATACAAGAATACAGCGTATGATATGTAACAGTTGCGCAGGATCTACCGAAAACCCATTCTCCTGACGTATTCCTCTTCCTCTTCCAATGTCAACCGGTCAGTTCCGGCCCAATTCGCAGAGCTGGTACGGGCCCTAAACCTGTTGCTTCGACTCCTGAAAATTTCCTCCATCCGTAGGGGACGAATAGGCCCAAAAATATTGTCTGGATTGATAGAGCTTTGGTCAACCAAGGCCTGGCGGAGCTCGGGGGACTGCGCCCAGTGCGGAGGGTGAAATCTTTTGGCCCGGTCCTCGTCTTCAGAATCCGAGTACTCGCTATCAATGTCCGGTAACTCAATGCTCTCACTGGGGGTCACTGCTTCGGAACGGGCCGCATCAAGCTGGGCCTTAACACGAGCTGCCATTTGATGTTGTACGTGTTGCGACGGGTGTACAATTTCTTCTTCAGTTGCCGTTGCTTTCGCTGGAGTCTTGCCCTTTGCTTTGTTGACCGTAGATGAGACCTTATTTGAAGGGCCTACAACAAGGCTTCCACTGGTGTGCAAGGAATTCGTAGTTGTAGAGGAGCTTGTTCCAGGAGTCTTCTGAGTGGGTTTGAAGGCAGACTTCGCGTTGGGCGGCGGAGCCATCTTGGAGAGAGGCCTCTTACTGTCTGGGATTTTTCGTTTGAAAGTATCCTCATCCTGAAAGATCTACAGCAAAATACTTGGCCAGAAACTCGAAGCCTACCTTCTTGGTAGTACCAGTATTAGGCACTTTCAATGGACGTTTTTCGGTGTGTTCTTCGCGTTCACGCTTCCTCCTTTCGACCTCGTCTTTCAATTTCTTCTCCTCCTCGAGTTGCCGGTTTCGCTCTTCCTCCGCCTTCCGTTGAATGGCTTGCTGACGCCGGATCTCCATGTTCTTCAACACCGCTGCCTTTTTGTCCTTTTCTTCTTGTTCCTAGAGATCCGTCAACTGAGCCCATCACACGACAGCAAAAGTACTCTTTTCTACCTTTCTGGCAGCTGCGGCTGCCAACTGCAAGCTTTTCACTTCCATCTTGCCCTTCTTGCTGGTGGCGAGGAAGTTATTTACGAATCTCGTCGCCTGACTGAATACTCCAGCGCTCTGAGAGAAAACCATTTGACTTTGGCCTTGATTCAAGCTCGCCTTTCCAAAAGATAAGAGAGGCCCTGCAGGGAAATCGCGAACTTACATCATCAAGGCTAAGTGTAGAATCAATATTCGAGTCCGTTGCGGGGAGCCCATTCCCAAGTTCATCCATTTCCAGGTCAGATGTTTCCAATGCTGCAGGCGGACTACGCTGGTGCGCATCGTTAGACCAAGGGGGTGCCTGCGTGTCGGTGAACTCCGGAAAAATCTTTTCGGTATGATTTGGCTCGCTACTGCTCCAAGTGTTAGTGCTGTCACCTCCACCAAAGGTCCAGTGCATTCCCTCCGGAACCTTGTCATGCAATGGCCAGCTATCATCATCTTCATCGAGCTGATCGAGATAACTACGAGATTCAACCTCATATTCGGTCTCTTGGGTTGATGGTAACCATGCGGGAGTGTCTTGACTTTCAAAGACAGCATTGGAACGATCTGACAAGAGACTTTCCAAGGTGGATTGGGCCGTAATTGGTAGGGGGTGTTTGACAGAGGATGATGGAAGGTTAGAGGAGAGCCCAACTGACATCGACGTAAACTTTGTCGGGAGCAAAGGTGGAGGTTCTTCTTTTCGCAGGGGTTTCGGGGAGGGAGGTACAAATACAGGTTGTCCTTTGTTAAACAAGATTTCTATTGGAGATGGGAATGGATGGGCCGAGGCCGCCATCTTGGTGTCAGAACCTTGCTGAGCTGGGGGAGGAGGGACGAGATGGAAGATAGCATTTTCATTTTTCTTGTCCATAGTTTCATTATCAACCGCTAAATCAGAAACACTAAGACGGCTCTGGTGCTTGCTGCTCCTCCGCAGGCTTTCTCCTCCGCTAAACGTTGGATCTGAGGTCATTTCTTCTGCAGGACCGAACGCTCGCGTGAGTTGTTGTCCTTCGTTCTTTTGAATACGTTCAGCTACTCTAGCTTCAGCGAGGGCCTTGGCCTCAGCTAACGCGCTTACGGCCGCGGTTACACCCAAGGACTTATCCTTTGTCATACCAAAACCTAAGCCTTGGACGGTCTTCTTGAAGTGATCCAACATGCCTTGTGATTCGGTGGAAGAAGGTTGGCTTTCAAGAAGCGTTGTCTCCGCCTCTGCTTGAGACCTTTCCTGCCCCGCCGCCTTCAGTGGCGCGACATCAGTGGCAGATTGTTTGCTGACTTTAGACTGACGTTCCTCGTCCTCCAGCTGTAGTATGCCTATTGGCGCGTCTCCCGGCCCGATCGAGCTCTTCCTCTTCATAGAAGATCTTTCTTGGGTAGAAGAAGTCGGATATGACATGGGCCCAACAGTGCTCGTGTGCTTTGCCTCCAAAGCCTTGACCTCTCGTGCTTTCATTAACCAAGATGTTCTCTTTCCTATACCGGTGCCGGGGGTGGCAGCCCCTAGCCCTCCGCTCGAAGGATCTCGCGAGGTTCGCATCGATTTACGGAGAGGCAAGAGCCCAGGCAATGTTGGGAACATAGGTGGATAGATGGCGTCATCGTATTGAATCGCGATATCTTGTAGTGGAATGGTCTCCTCGAAAGGAGACGAGTGGCGTGAACGGGGAGAAGCTGGGTCCATTACTTGATCGTTGTTCGAGGCAGGGGGCTCTAGATCCTGATTGTATGTATGTGCGAGATGGAAAGAAGCTTCATCAGAATGCATAGCTGACAGAGCGGCTTTATCAGTGGGTGACTCAGGGGTAGAAGCCGGCCTCACGGAGGATGAGGAGTTGGAATGTAGAATTTCCCCAGATGAGATATCTGATTGAACCTGGCCGTCTGTCCTCTCCCCTCTCTGAACGTCCTTCAGCCGAGCAGAGGGCAATGATAGCTGGAAGGTAGTATTGAGAATGAGTGACCGTTCTGTGGGCTCTTCGTCCTCGACAATCATAGACAGCTCGATAGGTCCTGGGTTGGTATCCAAGTTAGATGTTGTCAGGTTCTCAACTTGCGGAGGTGGCAGAGAATCTGATGGGCAACTCTGTTGTACGGGGAGGGTGGAAGTACCATCTGTTGAAAGTTCGACAGCAACCACTGGAGTTTGATTTAACGTGGATATTTCCAGTGCAGCCGCGTCAGCGACATCGTCAAACAGCTCGGCTTCTGCCTTGGCCTTCAATAACGCCTTCTGAAAATTGTTGGGAGAGAAAACGTTTTCCTTGCCTTCGTTTTCATTTTCGAGCTTCTGGCCATTGAGTTCAGGAAATCATAGCAGCGTGAAACTGGAACGTACCTGTGACGAAACTACGCGCTTGAGTTTGGAGGTCGATTTTGGTTTCTTGCCAGAATTTTTTTTGCGGGCAGGAGTTTTCAGTAGAGCGACAACATCCCTAATCACAGAATTCATACATCATTCTACAGCGGAAATCATGGCATACTCATGTCTTGGTTTAGAAATTATGTTATCCAAGTAACTGTCGAGAAAATGGAAACCATGCTGTTGAATTTGGTCCTGAAAGTACTGACGACCTGGGTCGAAGGCCATTGAGCTTCGGATATAGTTTGCCCATTGAATGATGTCAGCTTGCACCATGGCAGGTAGTAGAGGGCAAACGAGCGAGCCTGACGGGAAACAACAAGTGTTGTCATTTGCACGTGATCGTACTGGGTTGACCTTCGTAATACTGTACTTACTAATGATAATTACATGCAACCATGTACTTTGTGTAATAACAAATTTCAGAGCGATGAGAAAAGAAAAATTGAGAGCGCGAAGACGAGTTATATGATAAGAGATAGGATAAGTAGGTGCGACGCCATGCAATGCTATATAGTACAGAATGTACTCATCGCCCATGAAAAGGCGGATAGAGAATGAAGAATGAACGACGACAAATGGTCAGCCCTATATTAGAAGCATTTTTGTTTCTTCAATGCAATCAAGCAACCTTGTATACACCTCCTTAGCATTCTCCAATAGTGGCTTGATGTTTTCTGAGGTCATAGCTAGTCTATGGCTTGTGGTAGAATATCCCTCATTATGAAGCGCATGCAGTGGTTGAGGCGGCATAGACCTAACCGAACCCGTCTTTTCTATATTTCCTGTTAAATTTAATTTGCCGTGACTGAAATTTTCCGGGTCGGGATTCAACGAAGTTCTTGACACTCGTGGATCATCTTCATTTTCATTGACATTTGAAAGGCGCGTTGAGCGCGTTGGCACCCCGGGTAACCCCACCACGGGAGTCAAAGTCAATGATGTCTGCGGTGCGTTTGGGGACCTCCCTTGCGATTGAGGAACAGGGGGAGGGAGTAGTGCATCTTGCTGCATATACGGTGATTTCCCTCGAATGGTGGAGAGATGTGGCCTAGTGGTCTCGTCGCGTGCGTGCGTAGGATACTCCAACTCTAATCTATCCCAATCCTCTTCGTCTGTGGTGCTCGTGCTACTGCCGCCGTCCTTCTTGTGATGTAAGCTAATATTGTCCGTTGAGATTCCCGCATTGTGTGAAAACGGTGAAGACCTCGCCGTGTTAGTGGTATTAGTGGTACTGCCCGAACTTGAGCCTGCCTTCAAGCCGATCCGAAAAATACTGGCTAGCGAGGGCCGCCTTGGAGAAGCTTTGACAGACAATGACGATGCGGTGTATGGAGAATTGAACGGTCGCTCTCCATCTTTTTGCTTCCCCGTGTGGTCATTGTCCCACCGTTCACGTTCACTATCTCGCGACCTATCATCGGGCCCATAACTGGTTTTGGCTCGCCTCCTTCCATAGGTAACGAAATTTGGCGAGTTTGATGGAACAGGAGTGACTACTGTGCCGTGGGAATGCGCATAACCTCCAGTTTCAGCAGAAGAACCCTCGGTACTGATGCTGAGAGAGGTAGCTGATATCGGAACCATGGGTGATACAATCGGCGAAGAATTTTGCGTTTGCTGTTTTGTTAAACTCCTCAGCATATCTCGCAGCCCACTCATTCCCTTCAACCTATTGCTTCGTCGTTTCTTGCTTTCCTCGCCCCTTCCCGGCCCACTTGTACTTGCTAAAAATTTCCCGGTAACATTGGTGATGGGGAGTCCAGAGCTCTCCTCGCTAGGAAGTGTGATTGTGCTATTCATAGCAACCCCACTTTCACCCCAACGCCATTCCCTGTTGACATATTGCGGGTCAACCTCCAGTCCAGATGTGTCCATGACAATCGAAGCGTGTTCGAGATTAGTGGATCGAGAATCCGTCTGAGGAGAAAGTTGGGTTGGAGAAACCGGAGTTGTCCCATCGATTACAAAACTCGAATCAGAGTTATTCAGCATCTCTCTCAACAAAATCAGCTGCCTTTGATTGAGATCATGCCGACCCGTGGAAGCACGCCAGGCCATATTCGGCGAGCTTGATGAGCCAGTATAGGCGGATATGGAAGTATACGAGGGTCCTACTGGAGTTGGCGTCCCAGGTTTCGACTGCTCGCCAGAAAGTGTTATGGCTCGTTCTCGAGATTTCTTCGATTGGTTCTCTTTCACGTTGGTTGAGGATAATGAAAGCGGTGGCAAGATTGCGCTGGGTTCAGCGGCACTACTCGTAGTGGGCCCCCCGCCCAGTTCTATCAACAGCTCGGCACACTCCCAGGCAATTTTATACTTCGAGTTAATGGTGTAGAAGGCCTCAGCGAGGTGCTTGTATTGGTTCACATTGCCGCCAGATATAGATTCAGTATCTGTGGATCGTGTGGGCGCATCAGGTGTTGTGGATAAAAGAAAGGGAACAGCAGATATATTAGCGGATGAAGATGACCGGGAGGGAGAAACGCTTGACGTGGGAGTGATAGGCCGTACTCTATTTAGTGAGCGGAAAATATTCCCACCGAGTGGAGAAGAAGATGGAGAGGCGGCGCGAGCGGAACCCTGCTTGATATGCTCAGCATGCTGAGCGTCAAGTATACATTGCACCTGTAGGACAAGATCATGATATGCCGTCCGTAAAGACTTGAGTTCTTTACAAAAGAACAGCGATCAATGTGAAGGGTGGATGCAATAATCCGGAGGACTCACGTTCAACTCTTCTTGCGAATTCCTTAACCATCCCCAAATCTCTCCTTAATCCTACTTGAGCTTGGCTGATTCGAGCGGGGATCTTGAGCTCGCCTAGTTTAAGATCACCCATCGAATTCCTCCTTGGAACATTGGATAACAAAGCGGAATGATTCCCAGGCATAGAGGCAGAGGTCTGCATTGACGATAAACCTTTAAAATAGTCTGCTGAGAAGCTGAACTTAAGCACGGATATTAGTTGAACTAGCCTGTTTTTTCCTGGACCCCAATTGAAGGTACTACACTCGATCTCCCTAAGGAAGCAGTAGCAATTACGCCAACAACGCCAGATCCCACCAGCCCCTTTGGGACAACAGTAGATGTCGAGGAACTCCCGGATAGCGCAAACGAAGTCGAATACGCGGCGGAATTGAGATTCACCGAAGAATTGCTTGCAAAGACTCCAGAAGACGATGGTAGAGGCGGCGGCGAAAGTTTGATAGGCGGTAATAACCTCCCTGATCCAAATGGAAGCGTCTGAAAGGAGTTCATCTCTACATCTACGCTCCGGGCGCGATCTAGAGGCGAATCGATGGCCATCGAATCCTCCCTATCCTTCCCATGCCTTTCGAGCGATCTTTTAATGCCTTCAGTTACACTAGCAAGGGAGACCCCACTTTTTGTCCTTTTATGACCTGGGTGTTTTGCGGACCTCGAAGTCCCAAAAGATATCCGCCGAACCGACCCCATGATTCCACGACTGCCTTCTTTCTCTTTAAGATTGATATCCCTTGTTTCCACATCGGAAGACTCAGTCGTTACCCTTGAACGACTATTAGACCGAGTCCGAGACCTAGGACCAGAGATCCGCGAGGAGCGCGAAAATGATCTGCCATTTTGACCGGGATCACCTTCGATTCTATCCTTGGTCCGCCCTGCCTCACCCGCTCTTCCCAAACCGAGTCCTGCATACGATCCATGCCTCATTTGAGATTCTCTGGATTTCCGCGCTGTGGCACGTTCAGAAGGACTCCGCCTCACAGCCGCGACCGAGCCCTGAGCAGAGCCAGATGTAGAATATAACTCAGCCTCCAGGTCAGAAGGAAGATCGCTGGTAGATGCAGAAGAATGTGCATGAGTTGTCCGGTAATAGCTAGAAGTCGTATTTCTCGGAGGATGCGGATGCGAACTGTGCACGACAGAGGCGGTCGAAGGTAAAGAGGTGCTATCCAAATGCACGTCGTTGATGGGATGATTTCTAGGTTTGAGCTGAACGAATCCTAAACTTTTTCTTTTGATAAGTTTAGATGGAGTGGACATATTGGGGGGATCGAACGGAGGCGGAAGGGGCGGTGGAGGAGAGAGTCCATTCAATGATGGACGAGTTTTAGGAGCTTTGGGGGTAATGTGATCGCTCGTGGAGACGACTTCGGACGAACTAGCAGAGTTCCCGCTACTCCCACTAGTAGCACGGAAAAACCAATTGGTCGAGGCTTGCTTGGACGAAGAAGGCGTATCCGTTGAAGAAACCATCGGATTTCCAGCCCCTTCGCCCTCTTGTAATATGATCTCACTCGGTGTAGAACTCGCCCGCTTCTTCCTGACCGCCCACTTCTTCTTCACACTTCCAATTCGACTGAGAAGAGGCGTTCTCGTTGTAGGAGAGGGCAAACCAGCAATGCTATTGCGGTTGCTAGGTGGATTTGGCGAGGGACTTGAGGAACGATGGGACATGGGAGTGACCGGTCTTAAATGGCGATCAATATCACCTACGGTCTCTCTGCTCGAACTCATGGTGTACATTCCGGAATAGTGATTCTGCTGTGGATCCTGCGGTCTACTCTTTTTTCTAAGTCTCCTTCTTTCTCTTTGAGCTTGGGTGTGCGCGTGGACGGCTTGAGAGGAAGGATGAACTGGCCTCAGATGTGTGGTACTGCTAAATGAATAGGCTGCGACCGAGTCTCTTCCGGAGGTAGGAACAGAAAAAACAGAGGCAGTTGGTGAACGAGGAAAAGGCTGCTCAGCTTGCAAAAATGGAATAGGAGGGACAGGGGGAGGAGGGCTATATGCCAGTTTTGCCAGAGCCGATCTTCTGGACCGAGCAGTGACAGTCCGGTCCTCCTCATCATCATCGTCGTCATCTGCATCAAAGTCTTCGTCCCAGTTCTCCCTGTCGTCTCTTGGTAGAAACGTTCGGACGGGAGAACCGGACTTTTCTTGGAAGTCGTTATCCCAGTTGTCAGATTGTGTGGAAGGGGGTTGCTCAACCCATTCCAGTATATTACGAGAGGGACCCGAGGGAGGCTCTGCGTCCCAGTCTTCGGAAAGCTGAGAAGTTGCGGCAGAAATACGTGGATGTTGTTCGTAAGTCGTGGGCTGGAATTCAAAGTCGTCGTCCCAATTTTCCGAAGGAGCTTGGGTCTAACGCGTTAGATTATAGACCAAAATTAAGTTCATAGCGTACGTACCTGAGTGTAGAGCCGTAGCAGCCATTTCCAATCTTTTCATGGGGGTGTAACACTGCGTGAACGGAAAGGGAATAAGGTAATGTTCTCACGTGACTATTAAGATTAGATTAGATTTGAGTCCTGTGCATCTGGTGCATCTGATTCACGGCCTGACTCCTTCTCCTTCTTTTCGATGCTCAACGGGAGTGGTATTAAGATATTCACCGGTAAGTGCTCTCTCGCTTTCGATTTCCTGACCTGACCCTCTCTATGCAGGCACTAGCCATCCTGAGCTCGCAGAGATCATCGCTCGCCGGTTTGTGGAACTGTATGCTTCTTCAATTCTTTGTGACACCCGTCAACCACAGGCTCGGTCTTCCGCTCGGTAAAGCCTCTGTCACTCGTTCCTCTATTGGAGAGACCAACGTCCGCATTTCCGAATCTGTCCGCGAGGATGATGTTTATATCATCAATACTGGTAAACCGCCTGTTCACAGTTTTCTTTTTTTTTCCTAAAAATATATAGGTTCCGACTCGCCCACTCCAGTCAATACATCTCTTATGGAGATGTGTATCATGATCCATGCATGCAAAATTGCTTCTGCCAAACGAATCACCGCAGTCTTGCCGCTTTTCCCCTATGCAAGGCAGGACAAGAAGGACAAAAGTAGAGCACCTATCACTGCCAAGCTGGTAGCGAATATGCTTCAAAAGGCTGGCTGCGATCACTTGATTGTGAAGAGCCTTCTGCGTGTACTAGCTGCTGTTGTTGATAAATCTATTCTTCAGACAATGGACCTACACGCCTCTCAAATCCAAGGTTTCTTCGATGTTCCTGTTGACAAGTGAGCTCATCCGTGTCAAAACTCGCATTTTCTTTGGCCTTTTCGTCTGTGGTTTAACTGACTAATATGCTTTCCTATCTATTGCTCTTACTTGATCGGTTACTCGTCTGACAGCGTGAGTCTATGTTTAGTCGATGACATTTCTTCTCACTCCGAAAACTTTCTTTCTACTCTCCTTCGCTTCTGACTTATCACTTTTTTCTTTTGGCGATATTTCTGCATGCTTTATTACGTGGATCTACAGCTCTATGCTGAGCCGTCCGCGATTCTATACATCCGAACACATTTCAGCCTCCACGATGTCGTGATTGTTTCACCTGATGCTGGAGGAGCCAAAAGGTAAGCAATATGATTGACCAGATGTATGCGTCTTCATTCATTCATTCCCCACGTAAATCAAAATACATCCATCTACACATTTCATTCATCAAATCGGTTGGCTGTCGGCAACCCTTCTGTCATTGGAACGCGGTTCTTTACTTGGCGAGGGTGATACTTGTACCTCCCGCGCACTCGTTACCCACTTGCTCAATTCTCCACTCATACCGTCCGTCAACATCGTCAATTGGCATGGTCGTTCAGAGCAACTTCCATGGCCGACCGCCTAGGAGTAGACTTTGCCTTATTTCACAAAGAGCGCAAAAAAGCCAATGAAGTATCGCGAATGGTTCTCGTAGGTCATGTCAAGGACAAAATCGCCATTCTTGTGGATGATATGGCGGACACCTGTGGCACACTTTGCCTCGCAGCTCAGCATCTCTCTGATGCGGGTGTAAGCAAAGTTTATGCGATTGTTACCCATGGAATCTTGAGCGGGGATGCGTTAAAGAACATAGAAGAGAGTCGGCTGGAGAAATTGATTGTCACAAATACGCTGCCTCAAGCGGAGAATCAGAGAAAGTGCCCCGGAAAGATTGAAGTCATTGACGTGGGTAATGTGCTAGGAGAGGTGATTAGAAGAAGCCACTACGGGGAGAGTGTCAGCAAGCTATTCCATGAAGTGCCGTACTGAAGAATGTATGTATTGTAGTACTTATCTACAGCTGAAACGCACATAGAATGGACTTGACTGGATAAATTTAGTGGTGTTGGCATATGTAAGCGGCGCTGATTCTTTAGGCGTGTTGTTAGCCGAGGAGCAACTCTGAGAAATAAATTTGCTCTTTTACCGCGACGACGCCTGCCAACGATTGAACCCTAGCTCGGGTTTAAGCTAACTGGGGTCGCTGGAAATGCGACTAGCATGAACGCAGTCTCTCAAAATTATCCTCGCCAGCATCAGCCGAGTCCCCACCATGTCATATTGCCCACCAGCACTGCGACCCCGCCGACCAGTAGTTCTCCAAACCCTGCCAATAATTCCAGAACAATATCCGTCATCGGAGTCCCTTCTGTGCACATATCCAATAACCGCCTCGTTGTTGGCTCGGCGTCGTCTTCTTCAACTCGCTCGTATACACCGCTCAAAGTTTTGGGAGATGGGTCGTTTGGAACCGTTTGGCTTTGTGACTGGCACGGAACTTTACCCCCGAATACGCCGTTGTCACCGATGCAATGTGGTGCTGGAGCAAGGCCAGAATGGGTTGGGAAGAGATTGGTAGCAGTCAAGAGAATGAAGAAGCGGTGGGAGGGAGGCTGGGACGAGTGTCAGCAACTCAAGGAATTGGAGGCAAGTCTCAATCTTCAATCTCTGGTGAATCAACTAACTGGAGACTTCAGTCCCTGCGTGCTATTCCATTTCACCCAAATATCATCCCCTTATACGATTTTTTTCTAATGCCGGCGACCAAAGAGTTATACTTTGTATTCGAATCCATGGAGGGAAATCTCTACCATCTCATCAAAGCCCGCAAGGGTCGCCCTCTGGCTGGCGGCCTCGTTGCTTCCATTTTCTTCCAGATTACTTCAGGCCTCTCCCACATACACACAAGCGGTTATTTCCATCGTGACATGAAGCCCGAAAACGTCTTGGTCACTACTACAGGTTTATTTGATTATACACCCCTCTCACCAGACACTTCTTCTGTCGAAAAAGATGTCGTCGCCATCATCAAGCTGGCTGATTTTGGTCTAGCTAGGGAGACGAAGAGCAAACCGCCTTATACAGAATATGTCTCAACCAGGTGGTACCGAGCGCCTGAGGTCCTGCTGCTTAGCCGGGATTATTCAAATCCAGTCGATATGTGGGCTCTTGGGACGATCATGGCTGAACTCGTCAATCTGCGACCGCTGTTCCCCGGAGCAGAACAGGTAGACCAAATCGCCAAAATTTGCCAAGTGTTGGGTAATCCGTGCGATGACTATGGTTTGGATCAGTCGGGCGGCCAGCTTGGAGGTGGGCCCTGGCCCAAAGGTCTAGAGATTGCTCAACAAGTGGGCTTTGAGTTTCGTAGGGTAGGCCATCTCATCTCGATCTATATCTTTTTCCTTCTAATTTCTCTGCAACAGATGGTCCCTCAGGATATTCACAATCTTTTTGACCGCTCCATACCAATTTCCCTGGTACATTGTATCCGTGATCTCCTCAGATTCGACCCAAAGGCCCGGCTTACCAGTCAGCAATGTCTACACCATCGTTATCTCGCGGAGTCCTTGCCCCGTAATGATATTCCATTACCTCCAGGAGTTCGACTCGCCACTACGCCTCAGGTATCACAGCTGCAGATCCCTAATGTAACTGTCTCACATCGTTCTGCATTCTTCCCTTCCAATTCTCCGTCCCCATCGCCTTCTCCCGGTCCGGCTTATTCCCGCCCTACCAGAGCCGTTTGGGAGCCCAACGTCAATGGTGGCGCCGGAGAACCAATGGACATTTCACCGCAAACGGACTCTCCCCCATTCCCCATCCCCAATGTTCTGGGAGACAGTGTATCCCAAATTCACAACTCTAACTCTGCCAAGCTCAGTGGCAAGTTTTCTGGCTTTGGGAAAAAACTCGGTTTGGGCAGATTCGGCTCGACTTCTGATAAGCACACGCACCATGAACTTCCCCCTGTGCACGAGATTCCTGCCGGCACGATTGGTGCATCAAGCTCGACTGGCTCTTTGGGTTTGAAACGGACTCAATCTGCGGGATCAGGAAGCGCCGAAATGTCTTCGCCTGTCCAACTTCGTCCAGATGAATTAAAGCGCCTCAAGGACAGGGATAGGGACAACAAAAAGGAAGCTGAACGTCTCCACCGCGAGGCAGAGAAACAACGTCGAGCGCTCGCTGAAAGAATGCAGCGCGAACAAGCCAGGGCTGTGATGCAAAAGCGAAACCTCATCCTTCAAAATTCTACATCCGCAAAAGAGGCCCCATTCATTGAATGGAGGAATGGAGGCAATGAACAGCCGACGGTACCCTCGCAAACCTCTGGCCCTTCATCGGTGGCCAAAGGTAAGCAGCCTATGGCGACGATGAGCGGACACGGGCCGGGGCCGATACGAACACGGACGAGAGACAGAGACCACCTCGCTAATGGCCATGGAAATCCTCATTCTCCACGTCTTCATCCTCCGGTCGCTGTACCTTCGTCAAGTGAGATGTCACACTTGGATTGGCGAGAAGGCGGAAGCACCACTAATGGAGGGGAACGAGTAACTAAACTTCGACGAATGGACTTTGATGAGGACGGCTCGTCCGTTGTTTCCTCGTCAGATGTTCATAGCATCGGACGGAAATCGTCTATGTCCCGGATGTCGACTATCTCATTTGCGACAGTCAACTCTGTCGACACTGTCGGGAGCGATCCAGGCCCATCGCGGATCCGGAATCGTCCGAGTTTGCTAGGCCTTAATCGGGTGACATCTACGGGTACGGGAACGAGTTCATTACGAACGTCATTTGATTTTCCTAACGCGCATCCATTCACCAATACTTCTTCACAAGTTCCGGAGCATCCCCTTCACCTGCATCCTTTACCGAATTCCTACTCCCAGCATCATCATCACTCTCACTCTCCATCACATCACTCTCACAGCTCTTCGATCTCTGCCCGTTCGGCGCGTTCCTCGAATTCGTATTCATTGGACGGTCAACTGGCGCATGACTTTCGGACACAGGCCACAATGGATTCCGACGTTCCCGTTAACGGAAGCGTTTCGCCTCCTCCCATGCAATTTCTCTCCTTGTCACCGTCATTGTCACCGGCTCACCACTCTCATTCTTCCCCCCGCCCGTCTCCGCATCCTTCTCCTCATCATTCGCAGTCGTCATTATCCCCTTCCCTTCTGTCCATGTCACCCTCCCTTTCGCCGTCACTTTCTCCCAGTCCAGTACCTTCTAGATGGGGAAATACTAATAGCAGTGGTACTACACTTCCAATCATTAGTCGGGATCGAGAATCACACTCGCTTCCGTCACGCAGAGGGCAGGTGCCGCCCCCACAGATCAGCATCCTCCGTACACAACGAAGTGGCGAGTACATGTCAAGTCCAGATGTTGAAGGGTATCAGTATCATGATCCTGGGATTGAAGGCGAGTTTGAGAACTATCAAGATTACGACGGGTACCAGGAACACAGCAGTGGCCAGGGCGTTCCCAGTTCAGGCCATACAACAGCGCAAATATTTTATCACCAGAATAACCACCCCCCACACAACACTAATGGTATACCAGACCTCCGTGGGATCCAAGCGATGCGAATTAAATCGTCCTCCGAGCAAATTCAAATTAATCCTATATTCAAAGTGGTGAGTTATTCTTCTTGGGAGGACAACATTCGGGAGGACTGATGAATAAGCCTATTCCTGTTTCTTCTTCGTCTTCTTCTTCTATCTCTACCTCTATCTCTACTCCTACTACTTCTTCTTCCTTCACTAAAAATCAACACTACAATTATAATACGTCCCCCACCTCCATATCCTCAACGTCCTCGCTCTCTTCTTTCCTGCAGCCACCATTACCCACTCCGACGGCCTCCGATGTGACTAATGGATCCTTTGGCGACTCTATCGATACGGACACGATGGAAGACTCTGTAGTCGATGAAGATTCGGACGTCGTGAGCTCTCCCGTGTCGTACGCATATTCATACACGTCATCAACGTACTATAAGGACCCACCCGATAATCTGGGTAACCTTGACCCTCGTTCAATACGTCTGAACTCTCATTCGCATTCAAGTACATCGAATGCCAATGGAACGTCTCTCCCCCCATTCTCGGAACTCGAAGCTGTCGCAGGAGCTGGGTTTGACTATCCGCCATCGTCCATGTCCTTCACTGCTCCATCGGAAGTCCAGGAGCGAGAGAACTCGAACTCGAGATGATATTGACGATAGAGCGGTGCTTCTGAGCACAGCCTACGAGCGGCCTTCTCGTAGTCTAATCTTTTGATGATAATGGGTCATTCTCTGCAGTTGCATGGCTGCTCCGCATTCGGCCTTTTTTCGAGTCTTAATGGTTTCTCGTCCAAAGTAGATGTGCGAACCACCTCACGCTCATTGTTTTCGACTCTCCGTTCTTCCGATGCATAGTCTTGCTGGATTTCGATTCTAGTATTCGCAAGTCGTTCGCTCCGTTCATTTTCATCAATGTTTTCTTTTTTCTTTGCCCTTGCACTCTACGCTACATATGTACATATCCTGCTCTACCTATCCGTCTCGTTCTTCCTCTCACACACCTGCCGAACGGAACTCTAGCGATTCGTGGTCACACATTCGTTCTTATTCACCAACCTCTCTACCCTACATCGTCATCTTGTCATTAGTTTGCATCGGATCTGAGCAGAATTTGCATACTTAGAAGTAGCTTTTACTGTTTCCTTGTTTTTTTCCTTTACTCGCATATCCAATATCGCAATGCATGTATTATTATTGCCAACAAATTTTTTTTTGCTGGGAGTGGTCTGATTCAGCACGGAAACGGAAGGTCGTCGGTTTGAACAAACATTCTATACACTATTGTAGTAAGGCACAACTTTTTTTTGTCAAATGGCCAACCAGAACGCAAAGGGTGTTCAGTGATGGTGACGTTGTTCGAAACGAAGACCGCTATGGAAAGCCCGGATTGAGGTTTCACACTGTTCGAAAACCATAAGTATACTCACCAGTATCTGAGTGTCCGCGAATAGAAAAAGTAGTGAGCTCACGACAAATGGAAGCATGACGAAAGCGCGGATTAGACTGACCCGCATGGCCGGGGACCTGGCTGGTCCTAATTTTTTAATAGATATTAGAACCTGCTGGGGCTGATACTATAGAGAACGCACCAGATTGATATAAATTTTAGGGTGACCCAAGGGGCCGCCACCTGTTACATGTGTAAACGACGGCCAGTTTTGTTTGCGCCGATGGGCAACGCACCTCCATCACAAACGGCTTTCCTTCCATCTACAAGTTTGATGGGCTCCTCTGCAATAAGAGCCATGGCACTAAGCGGATGCGGCTGTAGTTCCATTGCGACTTGTTCGAAGCGCGGTCCAGAGCCAACCGCAGGACGCGTACGCTGATTAGCTGACCATGTTGTTGGATAATTGGGAGCTTGTGTGCCCACAACAGGTGCTGAAGGTGTAGGGCCCGCCGGTACCGGTGTTGCTATATGGTTGGAGGTGATATTTGTTGAACTGGAGGATGAGGAAGCGGCTCGAGTAAGGGATTTGAAGACCATGCTTTTCGAGAGCAAAGTGCGGCTTAGCATGGTGATAGTCCCAAGTCAAGTTGTGCTTCCGATTCAATGCCGGAAATTTCCACTCTGCTTCAGAAATTCATACAAAGTGTTACACCAAAGTTCATATACATATCGTAAAAATAATCAAGGTAAGACTACATGAAGAATAAAAGAATAAGTAGGGTATAAACCATGTGGTGGGTATTGAGACCAAGTCGATTATTTCAGTCAAATGTAACTCTCGTTGTATGCGTGTAAAGCCCAAATTCGGCCGGCCGCGAAGTTGAATCCATATCTAACTGGTACACCAAGGGCCTAAGTGGAAAGGTCAGATCACGGGTGGTTTCGCAGGGAAGTCAGTAAACGAACGTTACAAGAGTTAGTAGGGTCATGAAATGGTGCACCAGCTGTGGCAGGCGGCACCGTCTTCCTCCTCAACTGGAGGAGCTGAAACTTGTTCCTCGCTTGGGGAGGTCCAAAGCGAGGATAGCAAAGTGAATGTCTCCGACGATCCAACGGAGAAGACAATGAGGGGGGTCATGATTGTGAGTGGGTGGGTGTAGGCGATCCAAGTGGTCTACTTGCCAGCATTTTAACCAAGCCAGATAACAATAAGGGTGCCGGTCGCGAAAAAGAAAAAACAAAAGCAAAAATCGAGTTGGCTTACGTAAAGGGTTCTCTTTGCCCTGTCAGCTGCTCACTGAGCGCCGCCGAACCATCCATATTTCCCCGATTCGGATTCGAATCTCAAAGCAGCGTGTCCATGCACGTGGATAGTTGTTGAGTTCACCAGGTCACGGTGAACTCAACACCCCATCCTTGTTCATCACCAGATACAATGTCGGATCGCTCCTTGGACCGAGGTCATCTCAGCATCGTCAAAAAGTACTATGTCGCCGACGGTAATCTATATGTTCAGGTCCAGCTTTTGCTTTTATTTCCGGAAACCCCCCTCCCTGACAAGCTTTGCTTTCAAGGCCGGACAAGGTCTCTTCAAAATCCACCGCTACTTCTTGGAGCGAGAATCCACAAAATTCCAAGAGCTCTTATCCAGGCCTCCAGCTACAGGGCAGGCGACGATAGGGTCATTAAATAATCCGGTAGTGCTTAACGTGACAAGCGAAGAGTTCCAGCGTGAGTTTCCATTGGTTCTTGTGCTGCTTCTGGTAATACTGTATCATGTAGAATTTCTCTGGATTTTCTACAATCCGGTGTATTCCTACGAGGAAGCAAAACTAGGAGATTGGGCCACAATACTTACTGTGGCGTGTCGATTCAAATTTCCAGAAGTCAAGAAATTAGCGGTTCGACATCTGGAACAGATTGACTTGGATTTAGTGGAGCGTATTTCCTTGTACCAAGAATGTAATGCCGACGAGGACCTGCTCATACCTCTTTACTCGCAACTATGTGCTCGTGAAAAAACTCTCAGTCTAGCAGAGACTCACAAATTGGGGTACGAGACTGCAGTGATGGTGTTTCAAGCAAGAGAACACCTGCGCTCACCCTCAGATCGCGGAAAAAGTCCACTTCCAGACGATATTGAGGAGGAGGAAGTTGAAGATACTATCCGGGATCTTATGAAAGATCTGTTCACTGGGGATTCCAACGAAAATCGTAAGAGTATTTCAGCTAATGGCTGGGTGAATCTACTCCTCGCCTTTCGGAATCCCTCGCGAGATGCTGACCTTTGTTCTTGATTTCAGGCCGCCGCTTACGAGGACGCGTTAGCTTCAATAAACATGGAGCCGAAATCGCGAAGTGTTCGTCGGATACAGCGGCCACTTCCTCCACCCGCTCCGACTACCGGTACTCCTCCCGCAGAGCCAGATGGATCGCAGCAGAAAATGGAGACGATTACAGAAGTCTCCACTCTTCGAACTGGGAGGACTAACAGCATCCATTCAGAGTCTGGAGTCGATGACAGAAAACGTTCCAAGAGTCCACAGATGAACGGAGGTAAGCTCAGCTAATGTGATTCAAACTGCCTGTTCTAATTCGGCGCTGACAGTGAGGTCGTCCGGTCAGACTCTGAAGAAGAAAGATCTTACGTACAAGAACAGCCAGAATCAGCGACAGCGGAGAAGGTCGATTCGGAACACAATTATGGGATTGATATCGTAGCGCAACGGTCCAGGCTAAGCACAGAAACACCTCGAAACTCGTTGAGGTGGAGTCGAGCGCGAACGTTTAGGACAGCCTCGACATCTTCTGTACCTCCGGTACCTGGCTCGTGGTCTGAGGCGTAATTCTTGTGATTTATTCAAGTTGAAGTTATTGGGGAATTGATGTGCATAGCTCCTGCGAATGGTTTTGTCTTGTACGCTGCGTAACATATAAATACTTTTTGTGTTACCATTCTCATTCTTGATGTTGCATCCGGGCAAAGCGATCTATCTTTGAACTCCGCCAGTCAGTTCGGCTCAAGCGCCGGCAAGTCATTCTTGCCTTTTCAAACCCAGATTGAATTTCTTCACTGCCAGCTTATTCGAATACGCTCGTCGCCGGGTGCTCGTATATGGCTAGCTCATACTAGTTTGCAACGTTTCTGCTTCGTAGTATACTGCTCTTTGACCGCATATATCGACATGTTTTTTTCTCCTGAACTTCTCGCTCGACGAGACAGTGGATTCGGCCTGCTTTGGTATGTGCTTCATTGAATCGACCGAATGTTACTGATCTGGATACTCAAGGCTCGCTGCCACTCTCGGCTCAAAGTCCACATTCAAGAAACTCCCTAAACGATCTGTCCTCGGCGCTGATATAGCTCAACTCTGTGACCTCATTGCCCACCCAGAAGAGCCCCTTGCACTACGACTGTCCAGCAATCTAATGGTCGGTGTAGCTCGGTGCGTAAAATCGATCGATAAATCACTGTAACTGCCCTGAGCCTTTAGCGCATTCAGCGTCTACAAAAGTAATAAGTTCCTCATTCAAATCTAGCACCCATTTCATTAACCCACTTGCTCAGTTAAGCAAGAAATATTTATGAATGATGTGACGAACTGTGTATCGTCCTTGAAGAAAGTTGTCCAAGAAATTCAAGCTCCCACCAAGAACGCCTCTCATCAGATGGCACAGCAACAACCCAAGTTCGTCTATCTTCCAGTAAAATCGTATTCACTGACGGAAACTCTCTGCTTATAACAGAGTCGGAGCCTTCACAATCGCTGCGGATCCTCAGGCCATGTATTTTCTGGAATTTGATGAATTCATCACAGTGCGTATGGATCTATCCTAAGTTATGTATATTCATCGTGTCCCTTAGGATTGGGATGAGTTTTTAAACCTTGATGGTGAGCACTCCGTGGCTATCCCTCTTTTTTGAGGCTGAAGTTGAATTTAGAGGACGCCACTAAGAGTCAAAACGTCGTAGACGAGGATGATCAAGAATACAGTCCGGATGCTCTCTCGAAGTCGAAAAAGAAGAAAACCGCTGCTACGAACAGGCCCCCATCTTCCACAGAAGGAGCTCGAGCTGACCTGGTGACTCTCAAAGAACATCACGATTACCTTCTTTCCAACTCCTTCGACCTCGCATTTGATACAAGTCAAGGTGGTGGTGACGTCGCTCCCCACAGCGAAGCCATTTTCCACCCTGAATACGATCTGTTTCCGGGAATCGATGAAGGAATGGACATTGATTTTGGCATAGGAGATGATCTCGCTCGAGAACTTGGGGAAGGATGGGGTGGTTCTCCCGTTAAGAACACCAACCAGTTCGTCATTCTCATTGCCATAATATGCATGGGTTATTTAGGCATATTTCAGGGATCGAATGATTATCAGCGATCCTGTTCAACTCGATGACATTCGCTTTGAGATGGGGCAGGCACAGAATACCGATTTTTTCCTTGGAGTAAACGACGTTGTTGATTCACAAAATCCGAATCCACTCGATGCAGACCTTTCCGCCGATCCTCCCAACTCAAAGCAGGTAAGTTTCTCTCTAAACCCATTACATACTTTTCGTCTAATTCTACAAAAGGTCCGCCAACTTGGAGGGAAAATCCAGTGTCCCAGAGCTCCGAAAACGCCTTCGTGCAGCTGTTACTATCGCAGGACGAACAGCTCTTAGAACTAGAGCCAACTCCGCTAGCAGACGTCGCCAGCATAAAAAAGAACGGGAATAAAAGAAAGAGTACTCAGAAACGAACCAGATTGTTACTCGATTCAATAACAGAGCTCTCTAACGAGGAACTCAAGGTAAGAAATGACCGTTGTCGAGAGCAACTTGCCTCTGCTTATCACGCAGCTAGATCGCTCAGGCCCAATATCTTTCCAGGCAACATGACCTGAGACGTCAGCTCAGAACTAAACAATCTGAGAGGGACGGCGAAAAGAACATCGAAAAACTAATCTGGGCTGTCCCGGGAGGCAGTACGTACAACTTTAGCGGTGTTGTAGTAACAGCTAAAAATCTCGTCTAGTCGAAGCACCTTCTCTCGTCGACTTTTGGCAGGAGAATTTTAGGATCCAGGTAGAAGCCAGAACCGGCCTGATACACTTGGACATACCTGGTATGGATATCCGCACCGCTGGATAGAGTGATAATCTTACAATCTTATACTTCAGATCAACGTGGGCCCCCGAACAAGCGAAGGAAACTTGAGCGGCAGGGGGAAGAAGATAGGACCACAGATTATGATATGCGTGTGGATGAGCCCGTTAACTTTGAATTGAACCAAATAGACGAGGGAGAAATTGGTAGCGCAGGTATTTCCTCCATTCGCACCAAAATTCTCTCAAACTGATCACCAATCTATTGATGAAGGAATGGATTTACCTTTGGATTGGAACGAAGAAATGCAACTCCGTTCCTCAGAGGCATGTCAACCTGTTTCGAGACTCGACCTAGATAGGCTGACTGGCATGGCAGGAACCAGGACAAGGCCGTCGAATGTCGAAGGTGCCTTCAGACGTCGGAGGCGACTTTAATTTCGACCTTCATGGACAGCATGAGGAGCAGCATCAAGGGTCTCAACGAAGTTCTCTATACCCTTGGGACAACGCTGGTGCCGGGCCGTCCTCGAGCGTCGATTGGGTCAAAGGTGGAAGCGATCGAATCAGCATAAATCAGGCTGAAATCAGGATGAGAGGGAGTTCCCTCAGTCGACGAGAAAGCTCCCTGGCGCTAAGTCACAACGGAAGTGCTGACTTGCGAGGTATATCTCCTGGAAATATCAGGATCAGGGAAACGCAGACTACTGCAGAAGACTTTCTCTTTAGCGGAGGTCAGTTCGAAATAAGTAGTTGCTCTCTCCGAAGTGATACCACTGATATCTGGAAAGTGGAGCCCGATGATACACAGGGGATGAGCACCTACTCGCAGATAGATTCTCAGAAATCAGATATGAACCTCGTTGCGCTCGAGCGCAATTCATTTAACTTTCTGGAGTAGGTGGACCTGTTCGAAACACCGTCCATCGCTGATATATTGAGTCAGGTATGCAAGGATGCAGCATCAGGCTATGTCCGCCAGAAGCGAGAGCATATCGTTCGACGTTGTTGTTCCCAAGCTAGCCAGTACTCGGCACGTAGCAGCAAATGCGTTGTATAATTGCTTGGGTTTCGAGGTTTTTTTCTCGAGTTGCCTTCAAACGACTAATTTCCCATTTTCTCAGTTCTGGCTACCAAAGATCATTTGCGAGTGAAGCAAACTGAGGCTTATGGAACGATTTTGTTGAGGGTGCTCTAGTTGAAGTAAAATTAAGGCATGATTCGCAGTAAAAACCGAGTACCGTACCGAATCGATTTGATCGGCCGAGTTGAAACAATGTTCACACAACAAGCTACCCTCACTCGGCTGATACGGGTTCGTATCAATCCGCTATCTTTTTCTTCTTTCAAACGACGACCAATGTCTTCACCTGCTATTGTCGCTGCCAGAACGGCTCTGGCTAGCATTGATCTTTCCGGGTACGACCCAGTTCAGTCTAAACTGATGGATGAGAGATGTATCCTTGTTGACGAAAATGATAATGCCCTCGGAGCGGTGGACAAGAAGACCTGTACGTTCCTTCTAGCTCGTCTTCAGCCAAGGGTGTCTAACCAGCGAATCCCAGGCCATCTCATGGAAAACATCAACAAAGGTCTCCTCCATCGAGCGTTCTCGGCCTTTGTCTTCCGCCCTTCGGATGGAAAGCTCCTTCTCCAAAAACGTGCGCCTGAAAAAATTACATTCCCAAACATGTGGACAAACACTTGCTGCTCACACCCACTGGATGACTTTGAGGCTGAAAAAATCGAAGAGGACCAGCTCGGTGTGCGCGTTGCGGCATCTAGAAAGCTGGAACATGAGTTCGGTATACCGCAAAGTCAGACACCCGTCGAGAATTTCCAGTATCTCACGCGTATTCACTACCTGGCGCCTTCGGACGGAATGTGGGGAGAACACGAAGGTAAGGGCGTCAGACGAGATACAACGCAAGGCTGACGACAAGGCATCCAGTGGATTATATCTTGTTCATCACGGCCGACGTAACTGTTACACCCAATCCAAATGAAATTTGTGATCATAAATATGTGGACAAGTCTGAGCTGCAAGCCATGTTTGAAGAGACAGGTAAAAACTGAGCAAATCTTGCAGCTTTCTGTTCAGCTCATTGCATTGTTTCTCCCTCTAGGCAACTCTTTTACACCCTGGTTCAAACTGATCGCTCGAGATTTTCTATTCGGTTGGTGGGACGAGCTCTTGCGCCGCAAAGGCGCTGATGGAAAAGTCGTAGCCAAGAGTCTAGCGGGAATTGTGGATGGATCTAAAGTCGTAAAGATGGTGTGACATATATAGTATACAATATACAGATACAGATTCTTGCATAAACAGATTACAGAACGGAAAAAAAATACAGACCATGGTTCCCGAGAATGAAAATGAGTTCTGTGTTAGGCCAGAGCCTCACTGTTGGCCGACTTGAAGACAAGCAGTTCCTGTCTTGTACCGTAACCAAGCGCTGATAGAGGCCCTCTACGGGCCATTGGTAAAGTGGCACACAATGAATATCCCATGTTATCCAGTATTCGAAACAACTGGCAATGAAATTGATTGACGGTGATTTCTGAACCTATTTAGGTATATGCTCAGATACAACACAGTCAATACAAGACCGGGTACTCACCACCGTATGTATGCTGTTTTCGAAGGTCAATGACCCGTAATTCAGTCCCTCCCACTTTTTCCACATCATTCCGTGATATATGGCCGGGAAGAGCAGATTGTAGTCCAGCCGAAAAGTCCCGAGCGACCTCCATTGGGGATCAATCATGGTAAATCTACGCCCTTTATTTGTTATCGTAGCGACGAAAAACTTGCAGAGGGATTGTTGGGTAGCGACGAATTGTAGTCGAGGACTCTGGTGAAACACATCAGTGTGTACAAAGGACGCAATAACAAAAGTCGCACCGCAGAGCCGACATCAATAGTGGTATTGTATGTAAATCCCTAGACGCACGAGAATAAGGCATCATCAGATATTAGAAAACATACCGCGACATACCCGCTCTTCGAACAAGGTGAATAGCCGGACCAGCATTCTCCAAGCCCTACGCTGGAACCTAAGGAATGAGATGGCGACTAACAGGGGAGCGCGACAGACCATTGAACATTTTCATCGCGAAGAGCCCAGGGTGCGTTTTGAAAGCGCACGCGCCATTGGGTATTAATCAATTCATCCAATGTCATGCCACCTGGCCACATGCCGAAAATTTCCCTGCGTATCTCGTCCATGGCTTTGTGAGCAAGGTTTTCTATGATGATTTCATTGGTCCCATGGAAGGACACGAACATGTATGCTTAAGTCATGGGTTGAACATGCGAAATGAACGAGGGAGCAGTAAGTGAAGGACAAACCAGACTCGTCTTGGGGAAGCTGGAATACCTGGTTAGTGTTGTAGCCCGGGGTGTAATCGATGGCTGGAGTGGGAAGATAATCTCTTTTTGAATTGGACAGTGCACGTTTTCTTTGGTACAGCGCAGGCGTCGAAGGAATGGCCGACTGGGCCGATTTGAGAGCAGACTTCAATGGTTTTGAGCTACTGGGCATTGTAGCTCTGCTGCGATGATTTGAGCGATGTAGCGGTGGAGGAGCCGAGGCCTGGAGCTGCATTGGCGGAGGAAGACCTGCATTTCCTGCGTACGGCGTGGAGCCCCAAAAGGTTGATTGAGGTTGAGTGTATGCAGGCGTGTAACCGTTGTAGGGCCCTGCGCCGTCGTACGGCGTGTTGTAGTAGTACTGCTGCTGCATCTGCATCGTTGTCCGAAATCAAGCCGCGAGCAGCCAATTTCCTTATTTGGCTCAGTATTTTCTGCCGTCTACCACCATGTCCACCTTTATGGCCTGGCTCCGTTCGCCTGCCAGTCGCGAATATCTTATGAGTTCGTAGACTGTTTCTATCTTTTTACTAGTCCCTAGCTCATTCTTCCAACAGGCACTCATTTTTGGGTCCAGTGAGTCATATTTCCCCTCCCAGCTCTCCGTCCACTCATCCCAAATTCTCTCCCAGCTTGCAAACTGGGGTCTGCCCCTTGCTGCGTTGTCGGATTTAAGCAAAGATGAAGAGGTGATTTCGGGGACTATGACTTCGGCTCTCGCGTGTTATTCGTGCGTCTACTTTCTCTCCCCCTCTCTCTCTCACTCATCATGCCCACTCCTTTGCATTTACAGTGCGACATTTGCGCGTTTCGGTTCGTTCTTCCTGCTTGTCTCTTCCGCCTTCCAAAACTCAAAACAAACCTCCACAATAGCATGGGTTGTCCAGCCACGGAATTACCTACTACTAGCCTGCCATCTGACCAATGTTACCGCGCAGTCGACGCAGCTGTACAGATGGAATGAGTACTGGAACCGAGGCGGGCGTGAGCGCAAGCTCGGTCTAACAGGTGTCATCCAGGATAGCGCGAAAGACCTGAAAACTTCTGTCGAAGAGGCCGCCAAGGCGGGCAAACCATAAAAAAACATTGCATTCAACATTGCAGATATATATATATATCTAGTACCTCGTTATTATAATACTTTTATGTTCTTGTTCGAACGGCTGATCAACATAATTGCAGTGTGTAAAAATCCTTGCCTTTCTTGGCTTGGTGTATCATGCGACCATTGGTATAAATCCCATGGAAGGGCCTATCAACTGTGAGTGACTGAACGTCCCCCTCTGCACGACACCCCCATCCTACCGATGAAGGCTAGGCCGAGAGTCTCACAGCCCGTACAGTACGGTTCCGCTTCCGACTCGTTCTGGGTCGAATACGAGAGTGGATTGATTGATTTATCTCGCTCTACACCTCTTCGGGATCTCAAGGCTTCGGCCGAGACACAAATTGGCCTCAACACAAAGACAGAACCTGGGGCTCAAGACATCTTGGAAACTAAAACTTCAATCACTCCTACACTACTTCCCGGACAGCTAGACGTTTCGGTCGCGGGTGATAGGCTTATTCGTCTAGATACTCAGAAATCAGCTGTCGTAATCATCGACATGCAGAACTTCTTCCTCCATCCTGACATTAGAAGCCATCCCAAGGGGCTTCTCTGCGTTGATCCTTTGATGAAAGTCGTTCCGTTTCTCAGACAGAAGAATGTCATGATTCTCTGGGTGTAAGTAGAGAGATAGAGAAAGCAATTCTCATTGGGCATTTTTATCTTACCCGGTGGGACAGAAACTGGGGCTTAACTCCAACCGAGCTCCGTACCATACCTCCCTCTCTCATTCGAGGATTCTCCAAACACAACTCTCCACGAGGCGGAGGGTTCGGGTCCAACCTTCCAGCCGACTTCGGTAAACTTCTGATGAGAGGGGAGAAAAATTCCGATTTGTATGGTCCCTTGCAAGGCCTGTACGAGGAGGGAAGAGACAAAGGAAGTGACTTTTGGATTCACAAAAATCGGTAATAGGCTTTTTTACTCCGCAATCGAAAACATATACTCTAATACTAACTAGTGTGCGTGTGTGTGTGTGTTAGGATGAGTGGGCTCTGGGATCAGACCATTCTCGATAACTTCCTCAAAGAGCACGGAATTAAAACGCTCTTCTTCGCTGGAGTCAACGCAGATCAGGTATGGAATTCACCTCCGTTCTTCCAATTGGAGCTGATGAATGATACATTCACAGTGCGTCCTGGGAACCCTTGTCGATGCATATTATAAAGGATACGATTGTATTCTTCTCGAGGACGCTACTGCAACAACGTCCCCTGAAGGCGGATTGAAAAATGTAGTATATAATGCAGCAAACGTGAGTTTTCGCCACCATGATGGCTGCGGCATACCTGAACAGATGTATCACAGAGTTATGGATTTGTTACAAACACTGAGAAAGTGCTTGCAGCAAAAGGAGCTTGAGTGGGCGGCATAATTATTCATATCTTGTACTGCTCGCTTTGAAAGCCTATAATTATTTGATTTATCTTTCCATTCACCAGAACCCATCGTCATCATCTCCGCCGCGCTTTTTCTTACCACCTCCGGCCGCTAGTGCTTGACGTTCATACATTTCTGCAATCTGATCAAGTTAGCAGCCGCTACACCTCACGAAAGGCTGAATTCACCTGTTCCGGCCCTGTAGCATCGTCCGCGCCTTTATCATCACGTATACGAATGAAACGCGGAAATCTGAGAGAAATTCCTCGTTCATCGACCTGTATGGAACAATCGATCAGGATGAGCTCTGCCAATCCATCTTTAGCTAGACTCACCAATCCCTGTGCGGCGGTATAAATCGGACTCAAGCTCAGATCAGCCGTCAAGACCTCCCAAACTACCTGAGGCTCAAACCAGATGTCGGGTTTCGCCCCACCGATTTTGATATCGCCTCGGGGTGCGGGTCGTTCGAGAGATTTGAGCACGTCATAGTGCGATTGTAGCATCTCCTCTGAGAATCCTGTACCGATCTTGCATATTGTCTGATATTCCTCTGCGTTCTCGTCGTAACAAGCTAGTAGAAATGCACCGTAGACATTGGTTCGTTTGCCTTTGCCATAATATCCGCCAACTACGACAAGGTCGAGAGAGTCGCCTACACCAGCGAGGTAGTCCTTCTTGAGCTGCAATTCAAAACAATGATCAGTTTTTCGTCCGCGTCAGATAACACAGAGCTACCTTCAACCAGTTAACGCTGCGCCTGCTAGGCTCGTAGAAGCTTGCATCGCTGTCCAGCATCTTAACCATAAGGCCCTCACACCCGTCCTTCACACTTTCCTCAAGGAAGGCCTGAAGTTCATCGACAGTCTCCCCGTCAGATGATTTGGCCAAGTCAAATTCTCCGGGTACTACAGTGAAATGTTCACGAAGCAACTTACGACGCTCAGTAAGCGTTTTATGAAGTAAAGGCTGCGCCATAAACGTGCATAAAATATCTCAGGTTCTAGTATCCAAGGACTCACCTCCCCGTTCAAGTATAAAAGATCAAAAGCGAACAGACACACTCGGACTTGAATGTCTTCTACCTTGACATCTTTTCGCTTTCGTTTACTCAACTCTTGGAAGGGCATGAGTTTCTTTGTTGTGCGGTCAAATGCTACCGCCTCAGCATCTAGCACGAATGATTTGGTCGATTCCTTGACGCTCTGCAAATTTTCAGTGTAAACTTTACCGAGCCGGACTACTGCAGGTTTACCTTAGGAAACTGCTCGACCAGATCGGGATATTTCTTGCTCATGTCTTCTGAGTTTCGACTGAAAACTTTGACAGAACCATCTGGTAACTTATGAACCTGCAGAAAAGTCTTGGGAATCAAGTCATCAGAATAGACGAAAGCTCACTTGAGCACGTTCACCGTCATATTTGTATTCACAGGTGAATTTTTTGCCCTCGAACTTATCAAGTACCTCGCCGATGGCCTTGGTCGGTTTTGCAAGCATGGGCTTCAGGGGAACACCTGGTGTAAGTTTGCAATGATCGCGGATACCACCGACACCGTGCTCGAGCAGTGCTGGTATAACTTCTTCATAGCTGGGAAGCTCACTGTCGCCTATGATGAGTATTCAGAACACCGGCGTGTAGTCTGCATCATACCTATACACAGACTTCATGCTATCTACGCCTTCTTCAAGGTTCGTTGCGAGTTTTTCTGTGTTCCACTTTTTGCCGGCTAAGATGATATTCAGTTTTGCAGTAGTCTGAGCTCTGGCGTGCATACCTTTCTCATGTTCAGCAAGGACTGCAGCATGAGCTAGTGCGACAAGCACAGATCTGTCGGCGTTACCAATACGCAGCTTGCCTTCTAAACTTCGGATAATATATTTTGCCTCAACATTTTGACAGGCCGCTAGTAGCTTGGTGATGATCGAAACCTTCTTGGCTTGAGACTTTGATAATGAATGACTTATTTTAGAGATAGTTGGATGAGATTCATGACGATACTCGCCGAATGTCCAGAGCTCAAGGCGATTTCACGCAGATTAGAGAATACGAAGTCCACCGTAAGCGGCTTTGGTTTAAACAGGGTTTTCTGACTGTTCTTCGAGCTCTGGCTAAAATTTCAGTTTTGCTCCAAGCCAAAAAACATAGCATCTTACCATTGCAACGAGACCTAAATCACCTTCTTTCTTGAGGTCCGCCTTAATTGTGGCGAGACTTCGACCAGTGGACTCGGATATGGCCTTAATGAGTAAGCTCTCACCAATGCCCAATTCTACACCTACGTAGTCCGGGCTCAGCTGCCAAGGAATTAAGTCTAAGTAGCAATGAGATCGCGGAACACGAACGCGATTAATGCATAGATAGACAGCTTGAAGAAGAGGCATGGGGTCCTTTTTAGAACTTCGTTGAATGACGAGGAGCAGAAAAGAGGTAAGTATTGCGTTCTTTTCTAATCGTTTGGTGGTTGCCTCAATCATTGAAAAAGCCTTTGTAAGAGCGGCATAAGGAATACTGACAAGGATGAGGAGTCGAAGATAGAAGTCGAGTAACGCGCGTACGGTTCACCGGTTTTCCAGCCACCTTTGAGGTCGACGTCTGTCACCTTCGATAGAGCGACCAAAGCACTGTTTACGAGGGTCAGCAACGTCAATAAAGATGATGGGGTAAACGTACCTCTTGGACGCGGCAGCGACGTCTTTTTTAGCAACTAAATCGTCCTCTATTTCATCATCAGCATCGTCTTCTCCTTCGTCTGCGCTACTTGCATCATTCCCTGCCCGCTGTGCGCTTTTTTCTTTGACAGGGGTCTTGACTTTGGCTTTAGCTCTGGACGAGCTCGAACGAATGGCAGGCGACGATGCTACAGGCTCTGCACTAAAGTTAGATACAAACAACAGATATTTGAATGTAAGCACCTGGTGATATCCCAGCGGTATCAGCATCGTTATCATCGTCAGAGTCCAGTATTCTTCTCTTCTTTATTCTAGAAGAGCTAGCTGAAGAAGAATTTCAAGAAAGATCGTAGCTTGAAGATCGCGTAGAAACGCACCAGCTCCTTGGACGTGTTTACGCTTCGAGCTCTCTGTCTCTCGCGTGTCTCTGGAAGACATATTTTGATATATATTCATAGGGAGAATACCGTTCTCTGAACCTTTCTCCTCCGACTTTGGTTTGTCAACAAACGCGCTTTTCTTCCACATGTCGCTGAGACTAGACTGCTGAGGAGGCGCTGGCTTGATAGACTTGGGCATTTCGAAGAATTTTCCTGGAGAATGTTGAGCTTTGCTCACAGCCGTCGTATAGTGAGAAAGTTACCTAGTGTTTGTTGCCTTCCCATTCGAGGTTGAACGACGCGAAACAGGCCGGCATGACGGAGCATTGGCGGCACGTGCTCTTGAGCATCCGGTCATATGGTCGGCGGACTCCAGCACTACTCTTCAGACTGGTCTATGTTGAGAGTTGCTGATAGCTATTCAGGCTATTGCTACTCTTATCTGGTGATTTTTTGGATCTGCAGGAGAGCCAGATTCGGTGGCTTGAGTTGCTCATGTGGCGCGGGTTCCGTTCAACTTGCAGTATCCACCTCCAGAGTCGCCGAGCCGAAAGGAAAGACGGGAGACATGGTGAGGTTCAAGAAAATGAAAAAGAGCTGGATTACTCTGATCCACTGGAATACAGCTGGTATGTATACCTTTCTTCAAGTCCTTTATATAAGGTACAATCATTATAGACACAGTATAGGCAGACAGAATCCCCGATACGCCACTATTTCGATTTCGTAGCCTCTAATCTTGACTTTGTGGAATTGAAGTGTACAAATGTTTTCATTATACACCTTCGTTCACACCTTACTCACTTACCTGTGTTGGAGGCACAGATAGCTCAACCCGTGTAAAGCGTGGGAACCTATATACAGTTTTGTGACTGTAACAAGGCACGTGCTGAGCTCAAAAATCCTCCTTCTCTTTACCTAGCAAGCCCTTTTCGCGTGCAAGATGGCCGAACAAGTACGAGTTTCTAGCATCTCCAACCCGAAATATGCGCTGACCGATTTCAGATTGAAAAAGCTTTCCAGAAACAGCCTCTCTTCCAGAACGCTAAAGCCAAGGGTTGGTACTAACGAGCTAGAAACAACGACCGCAGGAAATTTACATGCTGTTGTTATACAGGTGGAAAGAAGGTCTCTACCAAGGACAGGCGGTGGTACAAAGATGTCGGCTTGGGATTCAAGACGCCTGCAGAGGCAATCAACGGTACTTATATCGGTGCGTCGTGATTCATCTCTGTCTAGAGGTGGATTGGTACTGATTGAAGGAACGATAGACAAAAAGTGCCCATTCACTGGCGAAGTCTCTATTCGTGGGCGTATTCTTACCGGAAAGGTCGTATCAACGAAAATGACCCGTACACTCATTATCCGCAGGGATTATCTGCACTACATCCCAAATACAGTGCGGATTCTTAGCTGATTCAATCTCACCGGGTTACTGATATACTTGTGTTCAAAGATCGTTACGAGAAACGACACAAAAACTTGGCAGCGCACGTATCGCCTGCCTTCCGTGTTGAACCAGGTGATATTGTGACAGTCGGTGCGTCCCTTTCTGAGAGGGTGTTTGTAGGAGGAGGCTGATTGTATGATTATTCGCAGGTCAATGCCGGCCACTGTCAAAAACTGTGCGATTCAATGTTCTGCGGGTGTCGAAGAACAAGGCGGCTGCAAAGGCCTTTGGCAAGTTCTGAAATTGTAGCCCAGTATGATATGTATGCTATGTCTGCGCGAGAATAAGAAGCATGCGTTTATGCTGAATGCTGAGGGACTTGGACAAATATATAAGGGTGATCATTGTTTGTTGCAACCAAACAAAGGAATTATTAGTTGTGAGGTGAGCGAATTACTCACTTCCCCTTCCCCCCTTCTTCATCTAGTCCTCTACCTCCTGCCCGCTCGTTCATCCTGGCGCCCACATTACTTTCTGTGCTTACATCTAAGCTGTCCAAAGGGCGGCCCTCGTCGCCCCAGCCGGCAGCCCCACAGTCGCAGCCATCTCAGCAGTCGAATAAAAAGTCCAAGAAAGCTTCGAAAGACAAGGATAAAGACAAGGAAGAGGACCAATCTCCTGATAATATATCCCTGGATAATACTTCTCCAGACGATTCATCAGAAAGTATGCCAATGTTGTAATTAGAGCTTAGCCGTCCAAACACTAATACAGCTTCAGCTTCAGATCTCAAGCAAGTCCCCAACGGAACTCCTGCAATAAATGTTCCAGAGTCCAGTCGTTTTTTAGCGCAATCAAACAATGGCGGCCTTCACGGTTCACCCTATCCTAACCCCTCTTCGAATGACCCATCCTCCACATCTCCACAGCCTTCTCCCAAACCATTGCCTGCTCCAATCGACATCCCTGCCGCACAAACCATACTGTCCAATGCTTCCACTTTCAGCCCTGGATCTACTGCTAGCACGGCTCCGGCGGACAGTGCAAACGGTGCCAAACTCAAATCTTTCGATGTCGACGACATGATCCAGCGTCTTTTAGACGTCGGCTATACCGGAAAAGTTAGCAAGTCTCTATGTCTCAAGAACACCGAAATAACATCTATATGCCTCGCTGCGCGAGAGGTGTTCCTCAGTCAACCGACGCTGGTCGAATTGTCACCTCCCGTAAAGATCGTCGGCGATGTACATGGCCAATATTCTGATCTCATACGCCTTTTTGAGATGTGTGGATTCCCTCCCGCCGCCAATTACCTATTCTTGGGTGACTACGTTGATCGCGGGAAACAGAGCCTAGAAACCATTCTACTGCTGCTCTGTTACAAGATCAAGTACCCAGAGAACTTCTTCCTCTTGCGTGGAAATCATGAATGTGCCAATGTGACCAGGGGTGAGTTTTTTCTCACTTTCCAGGTGGTTTTCAGTTCAAATGTTTCTTAGTGTATGGCTTTTACGACGAATGCAAAAGACGATGTAACATCAAGACCTGGAAGACCTTCATCGATGTATTCAATTGCCTTCCTATTGCAGCTATAGTCGCCTCCAAAATATTCTGTGTACACGGCGGACTGTCACCATCCTTGCACTCGATGGAAGACATCAAACGGATACAACGTCCCACTGACGTTCCTGATTATGGCCTCTTGAATGATTTGCTTTGGTCTGATCCATCGGATACTGCTCTGGACTGGGAGGAGAATGAGCGTGGGGTCAGTTATTGCTTTGGGAAAGGCATCATCAACGAATTCTTGGTTCGATATGACATGGATCTCATATGTCGTGCGCACATGGTTGTTGAAGACGGTTACGAGTTTTGGAATGACAGAACCCTTGTGACCGTTTTCAGTGCTCCAAACTACTGTGGAGGTAAGTCTGTGCATATTCGTAATTGCGTTGGCTCAACTCAGCTCCCTCTCATGTATAGAATTCGACAATTACGGGGCATGTATGAGGTTTGTCCGGGATCTTATCTACCAATGTCGGTGTCTTACTATTTTTAATAGCGTGTCCGAAGATTTGCTATGTGCTTTTGAACTGCTGAAACCTCTGGATGGTGCTGCATTGCGCAAAGAAATGACCAAGGCAAAACGAAAGAGGTAGTAGTCTCTGCGCCCACTGTAGTTTTCCCCCCTTTTTTCATTGATTTCTCCTTTTCTTCAACGTTAGTGTAATGAACAGTGCTACATAACGGTAGCCAATACAACCTCTCTCCCTCTCTTCCCATTTCGCGAGGTTATACGAATATAGTATCGGGTAGTCTATTCTTCAGCCGACCATTCTAATGGCTCGTAACATTTTTCGTCAAGTTTTCCCCCATTTTATCCTTGTGTGTCGGGCCATGGTCAATCTTACCATTCCTTGGAGCAAGATACTCCTATCATGCATACACCTGCACGAACTTCCCTTGTACTCATATAGTCATCATTCTGGTTTTCATCTCCTCTCCGCGTTTCATTTCCTTTTTATTCTCTGTGTCGCTATCTATTGACTTCGGGTTGCTGTCTGTGCTATAATTATTCTTTGGGATAAATTTACAAGCATTTCATCAAGGTATCATTCATGATGCGTCGTCGCCAGTAGGACTGGTAAGTATGAGCACCCACGCTGCCATGATAATTAGGGAGCCGGCGACACTCCAATAACTTATCCTGGCTCCCAACAGAAAATCCGTTAAAAACACTAGGACCGTTGTCAGAAGACTAGTAACCGAGACTTGTATTGCTCCCCACGATGCCAGGAGCATCTGCCAGAATCGATCAGGTTTCATTACACGGCGTGAGATTTTGGAAAACAGCTTGCCATTGTGCCAGTCATAAAAGTAGCGCCAGACGCAGCAGCGGCAAGTATCAACCACATCGTTGGTGAATCAGGTAAACTCGATTCCTCCAGACCAAAATGATGCAAGAAGGGAAAAGCGACCCACAAGAGGGTAAATGTTGAGAGACCGATAGTGGAAGTCCAGAAACTGGATTCCAATCCGAAAGGAGGAGGTTGCACGTCATTGTCTTGTATAAGAGGCGCTTCCTCGGGATCTGGTGGCGCCATTACTGCTGAGGGGCGCTTGAAGAGCGAATCGTAAAAGAGTTGATATCCGGCGAATGAGATTGAAGAAAATAACGCTACGAGATCGCCCGTCAAACGAGAGGGCAGTCTTGAGCTTGTATTGTCAAAATTGGCACTGCCATAAACGACGGGGACCACTCCAGAGGTGGCAAGGACGACTGCGATGAACTTTTTGGGATGATGGGCGCGTCCAAGGAGCGTGACGGAAATCAGATACGCAAAGACGGGGTTAGTGTTCCATAAAACTGGGTGAAGAAAGTGTGAAAGGGGTATTTAATGAGATACGGCGCAGTCCTTGCCTGTTACGTCGCTTGTACTAGAGACCATCCTGTTAGAGATTCTGCGGGGCATTGGGAAGATCGGCTGTGGCTCACGGAGACAGCGATATGGCGACACCCCATGCGAGGGTCGGGACTGTGAATCCGATAGTCAAAGAAAGCGCTACGACCACCAATCTCGCGTACGGAAACCGTTCAGAGGGCAAATCCCACCGCCTGTCTGGAAGTAACTGTCGTTCGATAGAAAGCTTCAAGCCGTTGCAGGTTTTTGATATCGAAGACTTTGCAGATAATACGAGGTAGATCAAGTGGACGAGGACTGAAGCAGTGAAGACCGATTGGGTGACATAGCTTTTAGACAAAGATTCAATTATGCAACAAAACACACATAGCTCTCTCCACCCACGTTACGAAGAATGGATGATTAAAATGCCTGACTATTAAAACTTGGTGCGTTAACTCGGTTTGAGCAACAAAGCCGCCTAGAGCTAGAACCAATGCCACCAAGGATTTCCGTCTGTCTCTTATCCGGAGAGCCATTGTGGTGTATGTACCAGCGTGTGCGATTACGGGACGAAACTCCGACAGGCAATCGACAGCCTTTACAGTAATTATCCTATATATCCTATATATATATCCTATATATGAAATTAAGGCGGCTTAGCCGCCCGTCCTTTTTGGGAAGGTGATTTGTAATATTAGATAATCTTACAAATCAACAAGCGGTCCTTTTTGGACCGGCGCAGCCGGTCCCTGTTCGAGTTTGAGGCCGCATTTTAAACATGCCTGAAACATGCTTTGGTACTGTTAAATATGGTTGCAGAAGATATGTAAAATATCCCCCCTGCCTTTTTCATTGTGTTTTTTATACTGTTTAAAGACTGCCTTTTTGATGTATGTATTTTTAATCTGTTATTATACCATTTTTATGATTTCAATTGTAGGGTTTCACCTCCAACTACTCCACAGCGAGAAAGAGATGCTGAACGCCGTCGCTTACAAGCTCAGAGAGTATTAAATAGTCCTGAGCATCGCCGGACTCCTCAATCTCAAGGCAGGGGTCCTCCCATTCCATTTTTATTACATCAAACTCCTCCCCAAAATAATTACAGGCTTCCTTCTCAGGCTGTTCCTCCCCCTCCCCCTTCTCAGAATGGTCCAGAAAATACTGTTCATCTTGATGAAAATATGAGATGTCATGGAAATACTGTGCAGTCATTGATTAATGCCATTTATCCAAGTCTTAATCTAATAGAAATCAACGGCAATAATGATGAATGGTTCATGGAGCGTACTATTCTCTGTGCAAAAAATGATGCTGTTGATGAGGTAAATTGGTTATGTCTCAAGTGCATACCTGGAGAGATTCGCCTATACAATAGTGCAGATAAAGCTATTCCAGATGGTGCAGCACAAGACGATCAGTTCCAATATCCTGTGGAATATTTAAATAGTATCAATGGGTCAGGATTGCCTATTTCAAGATTGCAGCTAAAGATTGGCTGTCCTATTATGATTCTGCGAAACTTGGATATATCAGCTGGAGTTTGCAATGGTACTTGAGCAGTGCTAACAACTTATAGCACTTCCAGAGTCTTAGAAGCAAGAATACTGACTGGTGAAAATGCTGGCAAAACTACATTTATTCCTCGCATTACACTGAGACCTTCAAATCTTGACCTTCCATTTATATTTGAAAGAAGACAATTTCCAGTCCGTTTGGCATTTGCAATGTCTATCAATAAATCCCAAGGTCAATCAGTGAAGCAAGTGGGATTGAACCTTCAAACTCCAGTATTTACCCATGGGCAGCTTTATGTTGCTCTATCTCGAAGTACAAGTAAGTCTGGAGTAAAAGTGCTGTTTCCAGAAGGTATGTGTGATTGATCTTCTGTATATCATTAAGTTATTAAATGTGTTTTTTTTTCTTAAGATAATGAAGACTGTTCAACAGTGAACATTGTCTATCCTGAGGTGTTACTAAAGTGTCCTTAGTTATGTATATCATGATTTGATTTATGGAGGCGCAAAGCGCCAACCAAGTGTATATCCAGTGTTCTTAGTTAAATGTATTGCATTTATATATGAAAATAAAAATATATTATTATTTGATTTATGGAGGTGCGAAGCACCGACTTGGTAGTAAGGAGGCGTAAAGCGCCGACCAAGCGTACACCCCGTGACAAAGTCACGGGCTATCAAGCTTGTGTAAATATATGCAAGTCTACAGATTATATATTCTATGAACGTGGCTTACTTGAAATTATTCGGGTTGTAGCATATCGTATGCCAAAACTCCAAACGCAATAACGATAATGGCAGAACCACCTACGCCCCAGGGCGTCAAAGAATCAGTCGCTCCGAGTAGGATGTCTGAAAAGAAGACAAGGACAATCGTCAACAGGCCACCCACAGACTAGAGAAAGAAAAGCAAAAAAAAAAAAAATATCAGAATTACGGTCAGAAAAAGACGAAAGGAAAAAAGTAACGGACCGTGATGATGGGACCCCATAGGACGAGTAGATTGTTGAATCCAGCGTTGAAGATGGCGCCAGACAGAGCGATGCCCGCGATGGCAAAGGCGATAGACCAGCTTCCGGGCAAAGCAAATGGCTCTACCCCAAACCAATGTAGAATTGGCAGCGGAATCCAAAGAAAAAGGAACGTACAGGCTCCAATGGCAAATGTCCAAAAGTTGGAGTAAAGACCGAAAGGGAGACTTGGTATCGAGTCTTGTTGCCGAGAATCTGGATTTTCCGAGGCAGAGAGAGGGCGATAGTCCTGGTTAAACTCTAGATTGGAAGGAAGGGCCGCACGAAGCTTGTAATATACTTGATATGCGGCGTATCCGACGGAAGCTACGAGTGTTATTAGATCACCTATCAAAAAGAAAGAAAAAACGGCGGAATATCAGAATAGGCCAAACGACCAAAAGTGTTGTCGGGTCACCGAATAGGACAGATGATTTGGGCATGGATTGAGCGGAGGGTGAGCCGGAGGAAACGGTGCTTCCGCCATACACGACTGCAAGGACACCAAAGGTTGCAAGTACGACTGCAGCAAGTTTGCGGACTTGCCATTTCAAACCGAAAATTTTGACGGAGAAGAGATAGGCGAAAAAGGCATTGGTGTTCCAGATAGCTGGAAGGGGAAAGCCGTGTCAGTTAAGAGATTGGAGCGAGGAACGAATGAGACTTGCCGGTAACATCAGTAACACTTTGTTGAACAACAAAAAGTATATCAGAGAAAAAGGAAGCAGGCAATCAAGTCGCAAATGCGGACCTTGACATTTCCAGGGCGGAGAACCAAAGCAAGGCCGGAAAAGTGACTGCAGCGGTCAGCTTGCATGCTAGGGCGAGACATTTTGACAGTGGAAAAGAACGCCCATCGGAATTGAGATGGTGCGAAATGGCAGAGGCTAGGCCATTCCGCAGCAGAGACAGCGACTGGCCGGTGGTGAGGGCGAGCAGAGCGAGATGGCAGGGCAGGGATATCACAAAGCTGGAGTGGACGATCCAGAAAATAAAGTAGGGTTTTCTGTAGCCAAATACGGTTTGGACATACTATTATTTGTGTGGATTTGAGCTCGCTCGCTGTTGGGAACGACGAGCAGACTGACCTGAGTGAGCTGGCTCTCTACGACAAAGGCGAGGAGGGTGACGGCGAGGACCAAGACGGCCTTTGAGTGTGTGTTGAACGGCGTCATGTACAGAGTTTGGATCTGCCGGCTGCTCTGCCGACTCGCTCTCTCTTTCTTTCCAAAATGTTTCGAGCACTGCTCGCGTCCAGCAGACCGCTTCTGACTCGTCTCGGCCCCCGTACTGCTTTCCACATCCACCGTCCTCAGCCAGCTCCCCAGCTCACGCGCGGAATGAAAGTACGATCCTCAGTCAAAGTAATGTGTGACGGGTGCAGTATTGTCAGGCGCAAGGGCAGGGTCTATGTCATCTGCTCACAAAACGCAAAACACAAACAGGTGCGAGCGTCCGTTTCGATGCTATGCAATAGTTTAACTAGGCTGAACATGTATATCTTTATAGCGGCAGGGATGAAATGTCCACTAGACGGGAGGAGGGAGGGGGTGCAGAAAAAGATGCTATGTGTCGCGAACCCAGAGCTGGAATTCATACTCTACTCCATTATCTTGTTGTACGCCCTGAGGCACTGCAAAGCCGCACCACTCATCCATTTCCTCTGCCGTTGCCTGCTTCCAGCCATTAAAGTCCTTTGATCCTATCCATTCTCCTAAAAAGTCTGGCATGAACACATCGCAGTGGTCAAACGGTGGTGTTATTATCCGCGTCAAGAGGACGCGGTCGACATAGGCAACCGGGGACGTCCTTGGCAGCTGTAAGCTTGCAGAGTACAACATCGCGCCTCCGATGAGAAACATTCGGTGGATGGGGGGCTCCGTCAGGCTACGGAGTTGATCCATTGCCGAGGCAAGGTCTCGATGGACTTGAACTGAATCGTCGCTGCGAAAAACTGGTTTCAGACTGTGTGCGCTGCAGAGCTAGGTGAGGAAGAGTGGACTGACAACTGCAAGCCGCTTTTCCTGCTGAGTACGACGTTGACCCTGTCTTTGAGTGGGCGATACTTGTCTGGGATGCTCTCCCAAGTGTGTCTGCCCATGATCACTGCATTTTGTTGGCCAGGCGGAGCCTTGGAGGTGACGCGAGCAAAGTAGGCCATTTCTTGTGGAACATGCCAGGGCAGTCTGCCATTTTCGCCGATTCCATTCGTGCGGGTAGCGGCGACGATGAGGGTGAGCCTTGACATTTGTGTGGCGGAGGGTGAAGATACAGGGAGCTGATTTGAGCTGATAAGCAATGAACTTGTGACCACAAATATTATTTACATGTAACAACTTCTACACTACTGCTGCGGCTCATTAGTCCCTGCAATGCCCGCACTCAGCACACACACGACGTCCCAGCAGCAAGTCTGGTCAGACTCACCATTTGCGCCATTCCTGCCCTTCCGGTGGCTTCACATCTACGCGCCCCTTCTGGACTTCTTCCCAATTCGTGCTCAGCGTAGTCCCCCCGCTCTCCTGGTAGCTCTTCATCATCGCTCGTTTCGTGTCGTCGTCTGCGTCTGCAAACAACTTTTGGAAAAATGGATTCACGGCACTGTCGCCTCCAACGTTGGGATCATCTTCTATCGTCCTCTCCTTCTCAGACGACAGGATCTCGGTCGTCACAGAGTCCCAGTTTTTTCTTTGACCCTTGGGCGTTGGAGCGGTAGTGCTAGCAGAGTTCGCCAGTGCTAGGAATGGGGTGTGTATATGTACAGCAAGTGAGGATAATAATTGTACGCACGATCTGGGCTATCACCAATGAGACCTCCCCAACGGCCTTGAGCGATCTTGACCAATCGAACTTCGACTTTGACTTTACCAACGGTGTAATCGCATGCGTCCGGATTGATCTGACCCTTCAAAGGCTCCAGGATCAAAGTCTTGTCGCCATGAGTGTACGTTACCTGAAATGAGCCTGAATAATCGCGTTTTGTTTATCCGGTCGGTCGTTCTTACTTTTCGTGGCTCAAAAGCGAGAGAGATTTTATCTGGATCTGCGCCACGATCAAAGATGGAGAGAGTCGTGCGCTCGTCGTTTTCGTAGTATTCGTGGCTGCAAAATGGTCAACGGTGAGAGGAGAGAGAAGCGAGGAAGGTGCTCACCGAATGGACATGGTTTAAGTCGGACCAGGCCCAGAGGCGCCGCATACAATCTCATACAATCTCGGCGAACAGCCCGGCATTTCCATCTCTCTTCTGCTCCCCCATGTCCTCGGTCCCAAAAGCAGTCCTGTACTACAGCCAGATATCTATATGGTCTTCAGCAGGTCAGTATCGCCACCAGCCTTTCCCCGTTCTCCTCCACTCAGATTGCCTTTCAGTTCTCTTGACGCTGTACATCCCATTCATTTCCTTACCCATTTTGCGTTCCTGATTCACTTGCGCAGTGAAGAGAAAGGTTATGGTCGAGATGAACTCGGATATAAACTGGTGGATTTGGGTAAATGTGCTTCCGATCTCAGATTAGACACTATAACAGACTCCTCCTTTCTTTCAGCCAAAGGCGAAAACTACAGTCTATCATTCCTCCGACTCAATTCCAAAGGTAGCCGAGGTCTGTATATCTTGCCGCTCCTTGTTAACGATTAAATAGCTACCGTACCAACTTTGATTGTTCCTCTCCGACAGACGCTATCTCAAGATGTAGAGGTACACAAATCACCTTCATGTTCATATGATCCCGTTTTTCACCAAAGTTTCCCCAGAGTCGTTACAAGGCACTCACCAACACCAAAGTACGTGTGCACTACTCAATATCTTCGCGTATCTCCGCGGTTTCTTTTCTTTTTTAAAACTTACGGAGATCTAGGACATCGTTGAATTCCTTGACAAGTCGCGTTCATCATTGTCATCCACCAACACCACCTCAAACGCTCCTGCACCCACCCTGGCTCCAGCTACACTTTCCTTCTCGTCGACATGTAAATTAATCATTGAGGATGTTCTTCATTCGGACAATGCGGATCCCAATCACTTGCTGTTCATGAATGCGAGAGATCAAGTCTCTCTCACTCAACTTGCAGACAATCTGCTTCCGTTTATGAAAGGGAAAATCAGTTCGCTGGAGACCAATCTCACAGAGGCTCAAGCCGGGACGGTTCGCGCATCCGAAAAGGTGGTCGACTTTTGGACCTCAAAGAAGAACGTCGCACAAGTCTTAGCAGGGGTATACGAGAGCGCAAGCAAGACAGAGACAGAGCTAGATGAAAACGCCAAAACTCGCCGTCTAGACTATTTTAAGACTGCGAAAACGGCTTGGGAAGTAGCGCTACCTACGACTCTGCTTAAATTAACTAGGGAGATCATCGGCCCCTTTGCCCTTGGTGAGTTCAAATTTGTCCCAGACATGAGGCAATCATTAAACAATATCTTTATAAATAAAAAAGGTGATCAATGCGAGTAGTCTAGTTTTGCTTCTTCCTCGCTCTAACCAGTTCGCAAAGACTCACTGGCGGATCCACATCTAACGGCCTGGCTAGCAAGAGTATTCTCTCTTGTTGGAGGTACATCAAACGATAGTGGAGCCACAGTCATCGAGAAACTAGAAAAGCACATAGGAGACTCAACAACTTCAAAGATGGAATCGCCAACTCTCGGCAAACTTGCTACGTATTGGGATGGTAGGTTACGGCATATTTAACGAACGATGCAAGCTAATCGATCTGTAGCCGTAAAGGAAAGACCTAGTTTCAAAAAGGTTTATGTAGATGGATTACACTGAACAGACGGCGGTGCGGTTGGTGCGGTAGATGTAGAGCGCTAGAGCGAGTCATTTCGGTCAGATGCTGCTGTAGCTGCATACCAGTAAACATAGGATTTGTACTTTACAGTATACACGGAACGTGATTAAAGAGTACTTACGGTGGGCGTAATATCAGAAGCTTCATGCTGAATTTGTCGCCTTTGAAGTTTAGCAACATAAGTATTGTCACGTCAACATCTATACAGCCTCCCGTTTCCGCGGTGCCGCCCGAAGGATATCATCCACTCTGGAAGACAAAGTTTGAATCAAAGAATTGCCGAAAGCACGAGTACTGACCTTATGATCATCTCGCTAGCCTCACTGGCGCTGAGTACGACCTGTCGCTTGAGTTTATAGGACTCCGTGACACCCATGTCGCGCATAGAAGCGATCCTTCCAAAGATCATGTCTAGTCCAGCATCTTCATCCCCTCCAACATGGGCTGCCCTCAATGCACTGACTAGTTCCCCAGAGTCATAGCCTGCATTGTCTGAAAGAATGATAGGGATTTGTCGGAGTGCGCGCGCGAATGATTCAACTGCAAGCGACGCTTTCCCTACAAATAAAAGCTGTAAGTTGTTGGGACAAGGCAGTCGAAAAAGAAGAGAAAAGTCCCAGTACCTTTGACTGTCCGAGCAACTTCGTCTACAGCAAGCGACATGAGCATTTCAGAGCATCCTCCTCCAAGAACGGTCGCGGTGTTTGATCGATTTTCGGTAGTGTTCGATGAAGTGCGGCTCGAAGACCATTCTGCAGCGACCTGTGACAACACACTCAATGCGTCGTGTAACGATCTTTCTGCCTCGTCAACCATTTGGGAAGTAGACCCTCGGAGAACGACAGTGCAGGCTTCTGGGGCGCGCAGACCAGAAAATTTGATCAACTAAAGTGAGCGTGAGATGAGTGGCGAAGGTGCAGAACATAGGCTGACCTTATCCTCTCCGATGATGATCTCCTCTATTAATTCACATTCACCTAGTTTGATACTTTTGCTCTTCTTCTTTTCACCCTCTTCGCCGCCAGTAAAGTCAAAAGTCGATGCAATTTCTCCGCCGGTGACCAGTGCCAAACGCTCAACACCCTCGAAATCGGCGTGTTCAATTACCATGATACCTGGTGACGAGCGTCATTTCGCATAACACTTGGTTCAGTGGTAGTTTCTCACCTTTCTCAGCCAAGAGACTCTCCGGGTAGTTATAAATCAGCTGTCGATTGATGAAGACATTTGGCGGAGGGGAGTGCGAAATTATCGAATTGATTTTTGAGCGCATTTTGTCCTAGGTGCCATTTAGGTGAGCTCGGTCGGAAAGCTACGTTTTAAGATCCTGCTTACTTTTTCAGCTCTTTCGAGTTCGGCTAATTTTCCCGTACCATCTACTTTGACTTGAGCACCAAAAATTTTGATCTTGTCGGTGTCCATGGCTGAAGAGCGCTTAGTACAAAGAATGAGTTCTTGACTTTGGCGGACTTACAGGTATTGGCGATCATGATCCGTGCATTTTCCATACGTTTAGGAGAGTTGACCGCAATTGTTTTTTCAAGAATGAAACCTTCATCTAGGTAGCTATCGGTCAACTTTCCTCCCACTTTTTTGATGATCTGTATGTGTTCCAGATTTGTCGAGCCCCTCAGCCTCAGCACGGCCTCAACCGCGAGTTCCGCAAAGTAGGTCTTGTCTTGATTTAGAACCTTGCTAGAAAGAGTTGTCTTGGCGATATTGACTAGGTCTTGCCTAAATTTAGTTGGGTCGGAGCTGTGGTCCACAGATGAGGTTTCAAGGGCCTTCAGGGCGGCCTGCGATGCGATGCGATAACCCTCGACGACCGTCTGCGGGTGTATTCTGAGTCCAATTAATTTTTCCGCTTCTCTTAGTAACTCTGCAGCCAACACGCAGACACTGGTCGTCCCATCTCCAATTTCGTCGTCCTGAACTTTGGAGATGTTTACGAGGATCTTGGCGGCAGCGTTATCCAACTGAATCGATTTCAAAATGGTAGCACCGTCATTTGTCACGCTTATTTCTCCAGTAGAAGCAGACTGAAGGATTTTGTTCATTCCTTTTGGGCCGAGTGTGGTTTTGACTAGATCACCGAGAGCGAGAGCCCCGACAAAAGATGATAGACGGGCATTTTCAGCTTTCTCCTCCGTGGCCTATTAATTATTTGCAAGAGTAACTAGCTGAGGTAAAGAATACACGCGCCTGTTCATTGAAAATTTGGATGGACATGGTTGAGGACGAACGAACGCGTAGATGCTGGATTAGGAGCGTGGTAAATTTAGTTATCTTATCGGGGATTATTACATAATACAGGCTATCCGCTCTTCTTTTTTTCCCCCAAGCGGTGTTGCTTAATTCTTTATCTTCACTCAGCAGTCACCCTGGAGGCCAATGCCGCACTCCGTTGAACTCGTCGACAGGCACAGTCGGCCGTCGTACGAGGAAGAGTATGATAGCTCTTCCTCATCGGAGTCGGTAAACTTGTCCAGATTTCAGTCAAGACGTTCTCATTTCCTTCGTCCTCCTTCACTTCCATCTGGCCATTCTTCTGTAGCTTCCAGCGCAACCTCAACGCCAGTTCCTTCGCGCTCCGGCTCTCCTTTGCCCCAGTTTCTCGTAAACTCTCGCCCCCTACTGTCAACTACTTCCGACACGGACAGTGAACCCGCCGTGCTCCTTAGAAATAGAAATCCTTGGAGGCAGGAAAGACGCTCATGGTGGCAGCTGTCACGCAGAAGCAAAAGGAGAGACGGTCGAACCTGGCGTTTTGCCAAACGATGGGCCAAAAGAATTGTTCGTCATCCACTCTTTCCCAGACAACCTATAACCATCGTAAGTTTTTCTTCAAGTCTTTTCTTCTCTCGGTTTCTCAGATCATTCTATAGGTGTTGTCTCTCATTCTGTTTTCATTATTCGCTATCTTCCTCACCCTTCTTTTAATGTACGTACTTAATCCAGATAAGGATCCACTACCGTGGAGAGCCTATTGCTCGATGCCCTACATGAACTCTCCTCCGGACTCCAACAATCCTTCCTTATACCACGACCCTTATCGCAATTACTCTATCGAGATGGAAACCCCGCCATTTCCTCATGACGAACTTGATACCCTTCCGCCCGTCGGACTGTTTGTTGGTGTCTTTTCCACCGACTCGTCCTTTGAACGCCGAGCCTTGGTGCGTTCAACCTGGGCCTCACATCCTCGTAGCCGAGAAGGTGCTGGAGCCGGCGATGATGGCATCGGAACTTCGCGGACCATTGTCCGTTTCATTCTCGGACAGCCTCGCAAAGACTGGGAGCGGCGTATTGAATTAGAGATGGAGGGTCAGTTATGTTTCTTCTAGTATTTTTCCCCCATTGTTGACTTTTAATATAGAATATAATGATATTATCATCCTCCCTGTGGCTGAAAAGATGAATGCCGGGAAATCTCACACCTACTTCTCCTGGGCTTCTATCAATGCCTGGGTTCCACCGGTGTATGTCAAAGCCTCCATACCACCGCCTCTTTTCTCCTATTCCAACGACTCGAAACTTCCTCCTCCCCTGGCGTCCCATGATTCCAGCCATGCATGGGAAGATATCTCATCTGCGCAGCCGCAACCCTGGGTCCGGCCTGATTTTGTGATTAAAGTTGACGATGATGCATTCGTTATGCTTGCCGAACTGGAAGCCAGGCTTAGGCTAGAGATGCACGCTAAGCCTCCACGCGATGCATCATCTCCACACTATTCTTACCGCCGACGTTCCGAGGCAACCACAGGCCATAGTAGCGGTGCGCTGCGGCACAATAACGGGTCCTTCCGAAAACTGTTCAACGTACAGCCTATGGCCAAATTCTCTTCTTTTCAGGAGCAGGATCCCCTCATATACTGGGGCTACATGGTCACGAATCGTCTACATCGTTTTATGGCTGGGGAGTTGTATGCTCTGAGCTGGAGCTTGGTTGATTGGGTAGCTAGAGATCCTTCAGTAAAGGATCTCACACGCGGCGCTGAAGATAAGCAAACATCGAAATGGATGAAAATGCACCCCCAGGCAGAGAAGATCCGTTGGGTGAGTGAGCGATGCTGGATATACGATCACCCGAGAGCAGGGACAGTGTAAGAGTTTTCATTCACTCCGAAATCAATTAATTTACACCCTGCGCAGTTACAGCCATGGATTCCTATTCCCTTCCGAAGTTCGCCGCGTCAGGAAACAAATGTCGTCCGCTTTGAAGCGTTTGCTTCATGCCAGCGCTTCTATGTCACCCTCTTCCTCCTCATCGTCCTGGAATTCTGAGTCATCTCCACTACCATCGTCAGACACTGAACAGGTCGATCCCGAAGAACTTCTCATTCCATACGGGCGCACCCCGGCGTCGTGGGCACAGTCGACTGTATCGACGTTCCACGCTCGTTATACCCCGCCTGTTGCAGATCTCAGCACCCCAGAAAGTATAGAAGCTCTGGTGGAAGGTAGTGAGATGAGCTTATTACGTTCAGACTCGTCTTCTTCCCTTTCCGAAGCGTTCACTAGACACCCGGTTTCACGCGCTTGGGTAAATCGAGAAGGTCGGAATAAGCGTTACGAGGGCAAACGGGTCGGAGGAACGATCGTAGTACATTTCATCAAACAAAATACCTGGTTTTTGGAGACTGCTTTGGCGTTGCTCGAAGGTAAAGACTACTCAGAGAAAGAGTCTCAGCTAGATATTGATGATGCTGATGGAGACGAGTTTCCCGATATCTATACTGGACAGCGGACAATTGGTTCTCCAGATAGGCCTTTCCTGACGTCCGCGGAATCTGGACAAGACGGACTTCGTTAACATACAGTTGCCCTTGGATTTGTTCATCATTGTGCGCTCTTTCTCGTCCGAGTTTCTTTGACCCCTGCTTTGCATCCGGCCTATTTTATTTAACTCATCTATTCCTCAATAGTAAATTGCTTTCGTTGTAATACCATGTCCTGCCTTCTGTTTAGCCCAAAAAAAATCCGTCCACTTTTTCTCAACCAAAGTCGAGTATTTCTGACACGACGATCATTACAAGCACATGAAAAGGGACTATGTAACAAATCCAAATCTATCTAGTTCGCCACGTTGAAACCAACTCTGTCGTTTACATACTAGGTGGAAAAGCGTTGATCACGAATTATCTGCCGGGATCTTAGACTAGGCACTCAATACATATATCTGAACCCAGGATCCAACGCCCCATTGCTCAGAGTTTCTGTAGGAATATCTTGTGCCGTGAGCACGACACCCTGAGCCTTATTCCTCCTGTTATTATCCCACCGCATCCAAATCCCAGTACTTTATCGCACTTTTTAGTCCTGATGCAGCATAACAAGAACATGAACGTACCCTAATACTAAGATCAGACAGAGACCACCGAAAGCAGCTGGGCATAGCATGAGTTTCCATGTCCTGGTAGGTAAATGGGCTGTTGCTTACCAGACGTAGCTAGAGCCGGGACGTATCTAGGCTCATCTTTGGCAGAAAAAGTATTGGTAGCGATCAAGCCTGAAGAGTTAGCCAAGGCGACTGGATGACTGTATCAGCCATTGAGGCTGACAGTGCAAGTAAGTGGCAATCGCACCCATCACCGCCGTGACTACCGCTCTTCGAGACTCTTGCGGAGTATTATTATTATACCTATATACTCAAGTCAGATCGGAATAGATACAAAATGAAATGGCTCACCAAGTAGCGACTAAAACGCTAGGCGCAGATGCCTAGATTTCGCGTTAGTTACATCCTACACCAAAACAGAGGAATCGCTGCACTCCAGCCGTAAGCAGAAAACAGGCGAAATATGCCACGCCACGGTGTGCAATTGGGTCTATACATCCCAAAACAACAAATCCGATGAGAGTTGTTGCCAAAGGGATGGCGATATGGATAGAGCGCTCTCGGAAAAAGTCTGAAGAAAATGTTAAAACCAATAACGCGACGGTGCCTGGGGTCGGGAGGTATCAAGAGTGATCAACACATATCCAAGTGTTTGGGAGGCCTACCGACGATATTAGGAGCGACAGTGAATAAGTTCGTCTTGACAGTTGAATACCCAAGACTTGCTACGATATTCGGAAGGAAGTTATTGACACTGGCTGAACGAGTCACCGTTAGCAGCAGTCCAAGCAGGGTCAGATGTGGCATTACATACCAAGAGGTACACCGAGAGATATACTGATCATTGCCCAGACCCAGTACAGTGGGTTTCTGAATGGCTCGAAGGCCTCACGAAAACTAAACTTCTCATTGATTTCAACGGATGAATCCTCCAGTATTCTCCGACGTGCAAGGGCTTTCTCCTCTTCCGTGAGCATCCACCAGGTTTCGCTAGAACGCGGGAGCCAGAAAAACGCGAAAAGTGCAAATGCAATCGTTCCGGAACCTGATGAAGGAGGATGTGAGCATTATAATTCTATGGGAAGAAGGATACGAGCTTATCACCTTCGATCCAGAATAGATACTGCCACGAATAGTGAGCAGGATTATGGATCTGAAATACTCCGAAGGCAATGAGGCCCGAGAACGCTCCTGCAATTGCCGCAGCCGCGTAAAATAAACCGACACGAGAAGCAAGCTCGCCACGTTTATAGAACGTCGACAAGTAGTATACCTTTGAACTTCAGCTCTACTGGAGAACGGGATCGACGTGACTCCTACGCACCACCCCGGGTAACATGGCCGATTCAAAGATGCCCAAGAACCAGCGAATCGCGAAAATTTCTGTCGTAAATTCAATCATTAGAGGTCAAGGGACAAATAGAGATACTGACGAGAAAAGTTTTTGGCAATGCTCGTGAACAGAGACCTGAGCAGCAATCATTGTCTACTCAACAGAATTCGCCGAGAAAGACCAACAACTTACATCGAACCCTGTAATAATATGGGGGCGTCAAAGGAAACACTGTATCAGTTAATGGTCTTTCTTACAAAGCCAATCATCATGAGCGGAAGTACTGCGATAGGTTAGAGAAGCTACTGTCTAGTGGGTGAGGTTCAGGCATCTCACCTCGCGCCGCAGAGTATCTTTTCACAAAAATGGAAATTGGTGTTCCGAAGCTTACAAGACGTCGATTACATGGAGCCTCTCTTGACACAACAAGATTGGAGGCACTCACAGGCAAAATGGGACCTATGTAACGGAAATCGAGCTCAGAGCCTTTACCACCGTTCTTGAGCCAAAATGCTCACATAGAAGATCATAACGAGGAGATAGTACTGATCTCCAGTCAAACCGATAGCCTAGCAAAGTATCATGATGTCCTCTAACTTGCGGCAAGCTGTAAGCCCTACCTGGTCCCAGTGGTCGGTTTTCGCATTGGCGACATTTCCTTTATCGAGGGCGTTGCACAAGTACCTATTGTATCATCAATGTCTGGCAGAGTCATCGATCTGCGCAAAATGCCTACATAAAGGTCAACGGAGGAAGGATACACCAATCAAATTTCCGGCGCAAGCCCCGCTCAATTGCGGGGTCAAAGGTCGCGCTGCTCATAAGATCCTCATCCTTTCCAGAACTGGATTGCAGCTTTGGAGTATCCTCCAAGCCAGTCGAAAGGCGAGACCGAGCGCGCTCCATGATGGCAGCAGTCAAGAGCCGTGAATGGGCATTTAAAGATTTTATGGTTCAGCTCTGTGAGGATCCCGTGTCCTGCGGCGCGGTCATTTAGTTCCGAGGAATCATGCGGCTTTGCCGCCCGCGGTCCGATTCTGCCGTCAATTGTTATCGCAGCCATCTGCACCGACCTTGAATCATGTCTGTCGAGCGTATCAACTCGGACGAGAACTCTCAGTTCACTCGAATTCTCTGTGCGTGTCAATGCCTTGTAACCGTGAAATCATTTATTGATAACGACCCATGCATGTCCAGCCCATGCCACAAAAGTCCCTGGCTTGATATTCCTCAGTGGGCAGACACCTGTGGACAAGAACGGAAAGCTTGTAGAGGGTGGAATCCAGGAGCATACTGTCAGTTATTATATCATACCGTATCCCGCATAGCGAGCTGACTGACCTGTAGGAGCAATGCATCAAGAATCTGGGAAACGTCCTTGCAGCATCTGGTTCCTCTTGGGACAAGGTTGTCAAAGTCAATGTTTACTTGAAAAATATGGACAATTTTTCCGCTATGAATGAGGTCTACGAAAAAGTAAAGCGGTCTTCTGCCAGTTTTGCCAATACTTGGCTCGCTGCTCAACCATCTTATTTCTCCAGCTGCTCCCTAACCCAAAGCCGGCGCGGACATGCATCCAGGCGGGAAAGCTTCCCAACGATGTCGATGTTGAGATCGAAGCTATAGCCACCTACTGATCAATATCCAATCTGTATCTCTACTCACTGTACTCACTGAAATACATCCCATATATATCACGGCACGGCCCGTCAATGTACAATCTGATTGACGATCCTTTTCCTCAAACTCCCACATCCAAAATGCAGACTGATACTCCACTCATCGCCCGCCCCACCAAACAATCCCTGGTCAAACAATTTGTCGGCAAACCGCTCGAGGCTCTCAGAACTCCAGCGATGATCATAGATCGCAAGATATTCGCAAGCAACTGCGCGGACATGCATTTGAAAGCAAAGGAGTGGGGTGCCGCCTTCAGGGCACATCTAAAGACACACAAGGTTATCCGAGTCCTGCACGTATTGTACACCACTGACTCAGCATCCTGCAGACATCCGAGGGAGCTCGACTACAGTTGATTTCTTCTGCGGACAAAACGAACGCGGTAGTGGTATCGACCCTAATGGAGGCTTGGGAGGTAGTTCGAGCAGAGCTATTCAAAGACGGCACCGTGAAGGACGTCAGTTGCGCGAAACCATGCATATCTGAACGCACGCAGCTGACCATGAAGTAGCTTCTTTACGGAATGCCTGCGGCTCCCAACAAGATAGAAGACCTTTCTAATTTATGGGATGCAGTCTCCCCAGATGGCGGAATAATACGACTTCTGATCGACCACCCTGATCAAATTCGCTATCTGGAAGAATATGAACGTAAACGGCAGATTCCTCGGAAATGGTCGGTTTTTGTCAAGGTAGACGGCGGTCAGAAGTAAGCCAAGTATCGTTCTGCAAGATGTTTTTGAGAGCTGAATGTTACTCACCATGAAGGCGCGCTGGCGTTGCACCTGGATCCCCGGCTTTTGAAAGTTTGATCAAAACTTTACTGACGTCTCCAGCCATCTCGGTTTATGGATTCTATATTCACGCTGGAAATTCTTACTCTTCGATTTCACTTGATCAGGCCTCGACCTTCTTGTCACAGGAAGTAGACTCTGTAAACACTGGGGCTGATTTGGCTTTAAAGATTGCAGATTCCATGGGCTTGCCACTGGATAGCCAGTCTCTCGTCTTGTCAGTTGGTTCCACCCCGACAGCACATGCTGCCAGTGCTGAAACGAAGTCGAAGCTGGCTTCTTTCCTCCATGGATCCCTGGAACTTCATGCTGGTATGTGATACTTAGTTTGAGATTTCGAACAGAGGTCGTCTATGTAATTCCCTGTAGGAAACTACCCAATGCTAGACCTCCAACAAGAGCACACAAATTTGATTGAACGAGAGTCAGTTTCTCAGCGCGTCCTATGTACTGTTGTGTCAGTATACAAGGGAAGGGGAGATAATGGGACGGACGAGGCACTGATAGATGGAGGCGCTATTGCTTTTAGTAAGGACACTGGGCCATCAGGGACCTTCGGCGAGGTGATAGGGACGAGCTGGAAGCTAATGAGAATTTCGCAAGAGCATGGAACGCTCGGTAGGTTGGGACCTGTGGAAGGAGATGAGCTGAAAGTAGGGGACCGGTGTGAAATTATCGGGCAGCATAGTAAGAATTCTACAGCATGCCCCGATTATTTGCTTTATCTGGGACAAACAGGCTGTCTTATTGCCGCCGGGCATCCATTCTTTTACATCGTCGACTCTGGAATCAATAAAGGGAAAGAAATTGTTGACATTTGGGTTCCTTGGAAGGGTTGGTAGAGCGATGGGTTATAATTTTGGAAAATTTATCTTATCTAATCTCAACAAGCGTGACTTTCATTCGTTGCGTAATGATTGATGTTGAGGTAGTTAGGCCCTGTTTCTCCTAGCCATTGGCATTATGGCTGGCAACGACTGGGAGGATGCCACAGAATTGCTGGAAACATACGGTATTCTTTTCTTTATTTACTTTTGCATTCAGCGAGTTCCAGCCGTCTTACATCGTCCTAGACTTTCTCATGAAATACATTATCATTGGTTGCGTTTTCTGCCTGGGCTCAGATTGAGCCATAGCTGACTATCATTCAATACTCAACAGGCGAGGCTGGAACCGGGAAATCCTGCCTTTTACATCACTTCACCCATAACTCCTGTCTGTGTCCAGTCGTCGTACTCTTTCTGCAGCAATTAACTCCAATTCCCCAGTCAAGGATCATTCACAGCATACTATCGGAGTAGAGTTTTCTAGTCGGACGATAAAGCTTGGAGAGAAGCGGATCAAACTGCAGGTATGTTCATGTAATTTCACTCCTTCAAAGAGATCTCAAAGACTTGGAACGCTAGCTTTGGGATACCGCTGGGCAAGAACGGTTTCGGTATGATTATACCCCTCTGATCAGGGTCAGCTCTCATGACCTACGTCTTGTCATTAGCTCCGTCACACGAAGCTACTATCGAGGCGCAGCCGGGGCAATATTGGTCTATGACATTACCAAGTCAGTTGGCACCATAATCAGTATGCTGAAAAACCTATCTCACGATATCCACTCTCAAGTCGAGAATCATTTTCCAAATTATCTCGGTGGCTTGCCGATGCACGAGCATTAGGCAGCCCTAATCTAGTCACCGTCCTTGTAGGAAACAAGGCGGACCGCGAAGAAGATCGAGAGGTAGAATGGGCGGAGGCCAGCCGATGGGCTGCGGAAAATGGTCCGTCCTTTGTATAGCCGGTATCGAGCAAGTACTCAACATTTGGTTATGATCAGAAGTCCATTTTCTTGAAGCCTCGTCATTGACGGGTGACAACGTCGAGGCGCCCTTTATGTTGGCGGCACGATCCATCTTACTGTCAATAGAGTCTGGGATGCTTGACCCTGAAAAGGCAGGGAGCGGTGTTAGTTACGGTGATCGAGCATTGCGTCGAGTCAATAGCTCCAGCCGACTTAGTTTCGGGAGCTTGTCTGGACGGCCGAGGAAAGGAGTAGCGAAACTCAAGTTGAAGAACTGGGTTCCAGGATCACGCTGTTGTTAAGTTCCAGCTTTGTAAGAGTTTTCTTCACCCATGCTACATTTACTGTAGCTAAACCCCTCTAAAAGCAGTTTCTATCTTCCTCGGACCTACACGCGCACTCTGATACCCAACAACCTGCCACTTATACCATCGCATGCTCTCACTCCACTGTGCGTGCGTAGCTGAACTGGGTGTAGTCCTCGTGCTCATGCAGATTGCAGTACACAACTACAGACATAATCTAACGGTTTTTGATAGAGATCCGTATATTTTGCATATTTTTGTAACTAGATAATTGTATGTCAATAATTTAGGTATCAAACGGATATTCAATTTGGATGTGTGTACGAGTCGATCACATGCATTCTGAGAGTTCTCATTTCGTTTGCTTTTGTGGCCTATCCTGGTTCTTCCATATGAACAGTTGCCGTTAGTCGTGCGGTATCTTGTGAAGCTTCCAAGATGCCATGTTGCGGTGAGAACACGGATAAGATCAACTGACTCTCAAAGGCTCGCAATCTTTCACCAATAATCTCTCGAGGTTTTACCGTACTCACGCAGGCCTGACACGTATGGCGACCTTTAATGCTCAACTGGCTATATGATACGCCATTTCCGTCTCCCACCTTGGGATTTCTTCTTGGTCGAGTGGCCATGGTCAGTCTACTCGGTCTCTAAGGTCAACAATGGGCGCAGCTGCCTCTAAGCCGAGTAAGTAATCTGCTTCATCTTCGATGCTTTCGCCCTAGTCTACTGCTGGCATGTGGCGGTTCAGGATCTGAGGAAGCCCGATATTTCCATGCTTGATTCCCTATATAATACTCTAGACTGACAACAGTGGCTTCAGGATTAGGAACAACAGTCAATCTCTCAAACTCGAGCTCGGTGAGCGATCCTTCATGAATCATGTTGGAGAATTATACTCATCTCCACACACTAGTCTTCTAGCATCGACTTCCTCAGCTCTTCTGTATCCTCAATCTTTTCGTCTCCAGGATCTGCAACCAGAGCCCTCATTTCTACAAGCAATCAACCCACGACCCTTGCGAACGCAACATCTATCGCGCAAACGTCCTTGGGACTCGCCTCATCCGTGACAATTCAATCGTCGGCCATTGGGTAAGACAATCCCATAGGTTTTTAAATATCTTTTTGGAGACGAATAACGTATTTTTGGTACAGTATGTCAACTTCTTCCCCGGCTACTTCACACCCCGCCGGAGACGGGTCTGGCAGTCCTGCTTCTGGCAGTGACACGACTGCTCTGAGCTCAACCAATCGTATTACCTCCAGTGGAATAAGCGCTTCGTCGTCTCAGTCATCATCCGTGCCTTCGAGCCAAGCTTCAGGCTCCCGTTCAAGTGATGCCAGTGTTCATGTCTCCTCAGCTCAGGCTGCGAATGGTATTCTTATCTCTTCAAGCGCCTTTCCGACTTCTGATGGCCCAAAAGAAGGCTCAAACTCTGCGGTCTCTGTTCCTTCGTCGCATGGCTCGGAAGCCACCATCAGCGGGGGCTCTACTTCAGGTACGCAGCGATTTTACATATTTGCTTTGAATACGCCGCTCATGTCATCTATAAAGTAAAAACTGTCACTCAAACGGTTCCCAGTTCGACATTAACAAATACAGTCACTCATGAACCGGAGTCCACCCTATCAAGCCATGTGGGGGTTACTGTTACCGCGAATGGGCATGCTCAGATCTCATTCCCTGCATTAGTCACGCTCGTGACCACTAGTTCATTCGCAGATGGTGATCTGACGACGTGGACGACTGTTTTGGCCAATCCGACGGGTGCAGCCGGAACTACAGCGAATAATACTTCCTTTGCGCATAACGAAGGAGCTTTGGGTGGGACGATCGCAGCCCTTGTGGTGGTGACTCTCGCCATTCTCGCTGGCTTGATAGTTTGCTGTCGCCGTCGGGGTAAACGAAGAATGAAAAGACGACAGTGGATTCATAACATCCAGGCGCGCCTGCCTGTACCGGATGATCCCTTTGAGAATCCGCGAGACGCTCCGGTGATGCGCTCACTTAGCCAGACCAGTCGAAATGAGCATCATCACCACTTCCAATCAAATTCTCCCGTTTCAGCGCAAGGGTTCTTGGACCAACAGAGCTCCCCTCGCTTCGGTGTATACACCGAGCCTGCTGTTCCGCTTAATTTACTCGGGCTCACGACGGACGCATTCAGTGACTCTCCGTACACATCGAACCGCATGCCCAATCAACGGATGGGGCTAGCGGTTACGACTGATGGCGTACAGGCTCATCAATCTCGGCCCTCCCTTGCGCAGTCGAGTCCATCGATCTATCCTCCCAGTATACCTCCCAGCGTTTACGAAGATATCGACTTGATGAACCAAGACCCCCCTACCGCATCAGGTGCAATCGGATTGCCGAGCCCCATCACTCCTACTGAGAGTCCATTCAATGATGGGGACAGTCTCACAAAGCCTGAGACTGTGGCGGCTCCAGAAACTATATCGCTGCCTGTTGCTGCCGCGATAGCGGCACCCCTCCGACCAGCTCGTTCCATTTTGCGAGAGACACGATCAAAATTCACAGAACATCATCATCTAGCCACGCCTCCTTCTTCGCTTTCTGGGCACGGTCACGGAAATTTTGATGAGATGGAATGGGGAGGACAGTCGCCTAGCTCGAGCCTGCTCAGTGGGGACTCTGTGCATGAAACGGTACCGACGTTTTCGTTCCCTCCTTCAACAAGTTCGAAACAGTCACGTCCCAATTCGGGGTCGAAGAGTATGGAGGATGTTTTCGCGAGGCGAACATTATTGGATGTGAGTGACGGTTGGAAAACTTGATGTTTATTCGATTGACGGGGTTTCAGGTGCGACCGCGACCTGGTCGAGATAATGTAGAAAATGTATAGTACGGCGAATGATTGGAACGATGTATGCATACATACATATTGGATGTATTAAATATCTTTGTATGTTTAGTGAAAATTGTATAAAGGACAAACTTTTGACATTATTGGATTTGCCGTGCGGCATTCAAAAGTGGCTGTACAGGATTCGCTTCTACCCTCTACAAGACAATGAGGACATGGGCTTAGGTCTTCGACAGCAAACTGTCTCGTCGTCCTCTTCTTCTGCTCAGTCCCAGTCCCAGTCCCAGTCCCAGTCGCCGTCGCCGGCAGCGTCAACGACGGCTGCTGTTCCGTCTTCTTCTTCCGAGCCCACCACCACCGCCTCGGCTGCGGCGTCTTCGTCCTCGACTTCGACTTCAATGTCCACCAGCTCCTCTCCGGCCCCCACGTCCGCTGTTGCAAGTCCCACGTCAACAATTATTCCGACGAGTACAAGTACTTCCACCACCTCATCATCCACCACCTTTACCTCTCCTTCATCCACTTCAACTTCATCCACCACCACCACCACCGCCACCTCTTCTACCACCTCTTCTATCACCACCCAATCCACCACTTTGTCCTCATCCACGTCTACTTCTACATCTCGCACCCAATCTTCCACATCCACTAGTACGACCTCCACTGCGATATCGCCTTCTTCTACACAAACACCCTCATCTACGACATCTACGTCCTCATTTGTTCAAACGGAGCGTATTCCAACGTGAGCTTTGACTTTTGTGTTTTTCTCTCTCTTTACTAATTATCCTTTTTCTTATCATTTTTCCCAGTACAACCTTCCAAACCACCGTATTTATCACCACTACAGACTCATCTGGTCGTACTACAACTTCCGCACCGTCTCGAGTGACCAGTGTTTTCACATCCACTTCCGCTGGCGCTGCCATTACCGTTACGGAAGTCGGTGTCAACCCAACTTTGGGTTCCTCCTCTGGGAATGGAAGTAAAAACTCGTAAGTCTCTCCTTCTCCTTCTGGAATTGCCGGTCTTCGGCGATAGTTCCAGCTCTATGCAAAGGAGGGTTATCTATGCCCGCGCGTTCTCCGCAGCCGCGGGCGCAGTCTTTCCGTGAACGGTCTTCCTTCCCCCTCTTTCATTAATCGAGCATGTCACGCCGTGTCCCCTTAATCTGACCATGCAATAGATTCTTTTCCAATCAAGGTGCAGTCATAGGTGTCTTCCTGCTCTGCGGTCTGGCGGTGCGTTTGGGGGTTTTGCTCCTTGTGGATATATATATTTCAACTGCTCACCCTTCTAGGTCACTTCGATACTGATATTTATTGGGTTCTATATCCGTCGGCGGAGAAGAAGAGCTCGAATCGAACATGATACCGCTGTCAGCGCAACACTAGCCGCAGCGGGTTTCAAACGAAGTCCTCTTGATGACGACATCGATGATCCGCCTGGAAGTGGAAGGTACAGGGATTCAGACGCGGATCCATTCGGCCCGAACAGAAGCAGAACACACTCTGCAGCAAGTGGAGGTGCTTTGGAAATGGGCCAGCGATCGTCCAGCCATTTGTCTGGCAGGAATTCTGCGTATTTCTACGACACCGCTAACAGCAACAATGGGTTCAATCCGTATACGGAATACGGCTACGCTGTGACTGCCGGACCGCATCCTGGTCAGTCTCCCTCGCCTTCCCAAGTACCTTCGGGGGCAGGAGTAGCACCTGGATATATACCCGTTTCCACTGGGGAACGCAGCAGTCCTGTGCCCGGGCATTCTCCCGGTCCAAGTATAGGTGCGAGTGCCGTAATGCCCGAGGAAAGAGGTCATGCACACAATGCCAGTGCCGGAAGCTACGAGCCTCTGTTGGGAGCTTGGTGGGCCTCTCAAGGCCAGACTCAGAGTGAAAATCCATCCAAGGAAGATTCTTCCGCCTCCAGTGGCTCGAATAAGGAAGATGCTTCCGCTGATCCCCCAGTCTTACCAGCACGGAATCCCCAAAGGTTGTTCGATATATCTTCAGGACCCTCGACACCTTTGGCTTCTAGCGCAGGTCACCAGAATAAAGGTAGTGAAGATCTGCTTGGACCGCTGTCAGAAGTTGCATGGGGAACGCGAGACAGGACAAGAGGCCAAGACGATGTTCCGGACGATGCCTCCTCAATCTACTCACACAGTTCCGATTTCGATGATAATCCAGAAGTTGGCAAGACAACTGAAAATTCATCTCAAGTGGCAGTCTCGTCTGATAGGAAAGCAAAGGTCGAGCTAGAGGAAGAAAGTCTTTTTGGTGACCATGAAGATTACTCCAAGCGAGTCGGCGGCGGAAGAATCTTGGGCGTCCGCAACGTGTCTGACCTAGATCGGACACAGAGTATGAGGAGCAGCATGGACTCTTAAGCTCCAGGGAAAAAAACAAAACGGTCCAGATTGAAAAATGGAGTTTCTTCTGACGACCTTGAGATCGGTTGATACATGGACTACTTCCTTTTTCTCCAATTTCATATCCACTTTGCTCATAGCAGATACATACTTATGGCCCTTTTATGCATACAGGACGTTTTACCAAACCGCTTGCTTATGACTTTGCGTGTCATCTCTGTATACTTTGACTGCTACCTCAGTGGGCTTTTTACTGAATTCCCACTTATTCTCGCATGCAATGCACTTGGACTCTCCATCATCCTATTATCATACTACTCAAAACTGAGGCTAATTTGTGACCCCCTCAGAATTCTGCACGCAAAACTGGCTCGACACGAATCTAGATGAAGCACCGGTAGACTGGGCCGTTGAGGGTCGTCACTGCTTTTCTTTGTGCTGACCCACTGGAGTCTGAAAACACTTTGTTCGCCGCGAGCGACTATCGGATTTGAAAAATTGCGATACATACTTACTTCAAACTAGTATCGCCAATGCCTCATTCCGGGGACGTGGCCGTTAAGTATGTTAAAAAAGTGACATTTACACGTCTCTGTGTTTGCACAAACCTGGAGTGACTAGTAAGCGGAAACATACTTATACACACCTATGGGATGGGGCTAAGGTGTTGAAAGTTCCAGAGCGGATCAGTATTCAGTGAGTTGAATGCAAGGCTTACATGGAAGACATTGAAATGGATCAAGCTAGATCTAAACACCCTATATGAAATGAAAGATATTGCACCCCACCTGGGTTCTTCTGCTTCTCCCTCTTCGCGGGGTTTATAGAACATAATGCACAGCGCAAACCCACGAGTTGGCCGCGCGTCAGAGTTGTACATATGTCTTCCCCCATTCCAGTGAAGGTTTAAGCTGCATCATCTACATGGCTGCTGTTAGCCACTTCCTTTGGGGACTAAAAAAATACTGTACCAAATCAAGCAATTTGTTTGGCACAGATCACACCTAATCAAAATGAACAGAAAAATCAGGTCACCAAAGCCAATGACAGGGCAGGCGAGGGCGCTTACGTGCAACCAAGCCCATAAAACAAAACAAAAACTTGTTCAGTTTGGTCATGGTTACACCCCGGAACGAAGTGCTCGATTTGGTACAGTACCATTGGACGATGTGCCTTCAAGGCTTCCATTGGGCCAATTGTTGATTAGGTGGCGGACACACATGATGCCCAAGATGATTTTTCCCCATATCCTTCGACCATGCCTATTAATTCTATATCGCATTGTGTAACGGACTCCCAGTTCTTACTACTCACTACTCTCTCAACTTGTTATTGTACACCGCTGGCAGCATCTTGTTAACGTTATCGAAATTCTCCATGTTGCTATCGAAGTACAAAACTTTTGAGGCAGTGTGAGATCAATGGTAGAAAAAGAATAGAATGCTCCACGAGCATTATCGACCTTGATAGGCTACGAAAAAAAAAAAAAAGTTCAATATCATCGCCATAGCACGCAGGTAAGAATCTGTTCATATATTCATTCAGTACAGAAATTGATAGTCCAAACATTACTATACCGGCGCCCACACGTAGGGTACACGTGTACCATGAAGACGACGCAAAAACAGATTGGGATGAAAAAACGGAAGAGTATGTGCCTGTTCACGCCAAAAACAAAAGAGGAAAATAATAAGAACAATGAGAGCAAGTCGACCTTTCAAACGATTTCTTTTGGTATTTCTGGTTTATTTTGCTTTCCTTGTTGAAGCGCGCGCCCAGTCCGGCACAAGAAAGTTCCATTTGTGTCGCATTGTGAATCCGAGTTGACCTATTGATGAGCCTGCATAATCGCATCGGAGATGAACGCGGCTGACACTTGTCTTCCACCGAACCAACGGGCATTCAAACCCTGAACGGCCTTCTTTGCACTGTCAATGGAGTCGAATTTAACATAGATCTCCCCCTGTATTTTTTTAATCAATTCGTACAAAGTTGCAAGTATATGATTACTCGTACCTGGGTTTCTTTCTCAATCTTGATCGCTTCTACCTTGCCATACTTTTGTTCGCACTCGCCCTTGACGTCCTCAGCAAGGTCTTTGTCCCAGTCTTTTTCCGTTTCTCTAAACATACATGTTATAATTAGCGGAGAAAGATATTGCTGGAACTCACTCCTCTGGATCGAACATATTCTTCAGCAAGACGGAACGGGACTGCATTGCTTGCTGAGGAATATTGGGCTTGCTGCACAGAAGTGAGTTCTGAGAAAAGCGGCGAGAACGGTGTCTTACGAAGGCTCTGGGAGTGAAAGGGGTGCATCAATTCTAGCAAGTTTTTGCATTAGTGCCTGACGAGATGCTGCATTCAGATTACCGCCTGAAGTGAAGAAGGTTAACAGGTGGCAAGACACATCGAAAGCTTGCAGCTTGCCTCCAGATTCGTCTAATGTATCTGCCTGAGTGTAGCGGGCCGTTCCTTTTTCATGCACCGTATTGACGCGCAGCTGTCAAATGTTCTCAAGTGACTGGAAGGTGGAAATATCATTGAATCACTCACTGTGCGACCGGCGAGCTCAAAGCCTTCCATTTGTTCCAGCGCCATCTTAGCATCCTCAGACCGCTTGTACCTGGAATGAGATAGTGTGAGTAATGATTATTTTTTAGGCATCAACAGTCGTACGCACTGTATGAACGCGTAACCTTTACTGCGACCCGTCATGGGATCTCTGTGAAGGTCGACAAATTCGAGAGGCCCGAAAGGCTCAAATACCTGCTTGATGTCGGATTCCGAAAGATTGAAATGGAGAGAGCCAACGTAAAGTCTAAATGGGCGGTTAATGAACAGGGCAGTTATACTAAGAAGAGTCTCACTGCATGGCCCCGTGGGGGACACTGACGCCAGGAGGCAAATTCAAATTGCTATTCAGATGATAATAATAAAACGAGTGAGATAAAAATGACGAAGAACGATTGGGTACGTACCCATCCCCAGCATGCAGTCGATTTCTCTCCGATTCGGTCAACTGAACCATAACGGGAAGACCCATGACCACGGTGCCTGTCAAAGCGATCGCCTTCTCGACAAGGTCGATAGAACGGAATTCAACATAACCGATGCTAGAAAGACAAGAGTTTAAAGGCTCGACAGTAGAAAATAAGTAGATTAGATACATACCCCTTGGAACGCCGAGAAATTCTGTCTGTCACAATTCTTGAATCCATCACAGTACCTTCTCCCAGTTTGTCCTCGAAGAAGTAGCCCAAGTCCCGAGCCGTCAGCCGTGCGGCAAGTTGTGATACGAACACAGACCGTTGCTCAGAATCATCTTCTTTGGGCTCATCTGGATTGTAAGGTTCCTCCACTGGTGCTTCATAAGTAGGGGATGGACGTCTTCAAATAATTTTTTTTAAAAAGAGTGAAGTGCATGCGATAGATACCGACCTTATCGGGGGAGAAGGAGAGCGGCGGCGTGGAGGACGATCGTCGTCGCGCCGACGTCGTTCATCCCTATACTGATCCTTGTCCCCGCCATGGTCTGGCCCGTCGTCGAGCTCATCCCGTGGGTCACGGTTACGCTTGCGACGGTCAGAATGTGGCGAGCCTCCCGACTTTACAGACTCTTTGTCGTCCATTCGCTTCTTTTTGGAGCGTTCCGGAGGGTCTAATTCATCTTCGTCAGCGCGTTTCCTTCTTCGGTCATCCCTATCTCTGTCATAGTCACGGTGAGTGCTGTGTCTGCTCTCGCCTCTTTCACGGTGTCTACTACTCCGGTGGCGGTCCGAGTCCCTGTCGCGCTGCCTGTCTCTGTCTCTGTCTCTGTCTCGTTCCCGGTCACGATAACGGTCGTCCCTTTCGTCGCCGTATCGATGTCGCTCGCGGCTTTTGCGCCTTTCTTTTCTATCCCCGCGTTCTCTAGATGTAGACCTTTGAGATCGACGAGTGCGAAGAGTGTCTGTTGAGTGATTGCGAGAACTGTACATAGTTTAGAGAGAGAAAATACTCAGAGTAAAAGAGTCGTACGGGTTGTGGTTCGGAGATTTGTCAACGTCCATTTTTCCGTTGGGAGAAGACATACTTTAAGAGGTTGAAGCAACCGTCGTCGTGGTCGGGAAGAAAAAAAAGAAATAATGTGATGCGTGACGTGTGACTAAATCGTAACTGGTACCCACCATGCCGGATCGCGAAAGAGGCAAGCATTCACACCGCTCGCGGTCTCCAAGCCGTCGCAGCGGAGACAGACACCATGATGCAAGTGAAGAACGCTACAGGGAAAGACGCCGAAGCAGGAGCAGGAGCAGGGACCCCGCCCCCAAAAGACGAAAGCATTCGCACTCTCGATCCAGGTCGGGGGACAGGTCAAGACATAAGAGACACAGAGAAAGGGCCGAGTCTGTCTCCAGTGCATCATCTGCGCACTCTGCCCGCAGGAGACGTAGAAAGGAGAAGAAACGCGAACGCAGGGAAAAAAAGGAAAAGGTATGTCAATGCACACCATACCGGTCATTCCTGCTCTAATTTCGGCCAGAAGAAGAAATCTAGTTCCTCCTCCTCTCAGTGGGGGAAGTTTGGGATCATATCTGAAGCCGAGTGCGTGTTCTCGTCGAATGCTACCTTTCCAAAGTAATAGCCCCAACATAGCATTTTCATCAAGTCTTCCGAATTTCAAATATGGCTGGTTGAAGAGCGAAAAATCAATCCAGAGACCATATCGAAAGACCAGAACAAAAAGGAGTTCGCTCGATTTGTCGAGGTGAGACCTATAGGATCAAAACTGCTTGATTCTGATGTTCCTCTAGGATTATAATACAGGTTTCTAGCATTTCTTATGCACACAGTTGCGTATTTGCTGACCTGAACACAGCTACTCTTCCGCACGAGAAGTACTACAACATGGAGGCATATGACAAACGAATGGCAGCGATGAGGGCGGGTGAATTCTTACCCCCCACAGATGATCATTACGACCCATCGGTGGACATGAAAGCTCTGAGTACTGCTCATAAAAAGCAACCCGGCAGCGAAAGCTCTACCTATCTCAATAAAGAACATCTCATGGAGCTGAGGAAAGTACAAAATGAGCGTGTAGAGGTTTGCCTTCTCCCTCAGGATTCCCGTTGGGTGCTGCTGATAGCCATACCTTGACAGGCCGGAAAAATGAAGCTTCTGGGTATGGAAATCAAGCAAAATATGGGCGTTAGGTGGACTGAGGATATTCTGGACTAAAAGGTGTAGGTCATATTGCATGTCGGCAAGGTGCATTAGGGAGAACGTTCAAATTCTGCACTTGGCTAAAAGAAATTTACGATGTACATAATACAATGAGTCCGCGGTACGCTGAAAGGATCGACAGTAAATAAATCGTGGATCACGTTTCCGAGGAAATTTTAGTCTAACTGTTACAATCATGTCGGATCCCCGTTTCGCCAGGCTGAAATCGGATCCTCGGTTTCGCCGTCCCAAGCAACAGCAGTCTAAAGTAGTCGTTGACGATCGATTCAAGTCTGTATTCGCGAAAAGCAAAAAAGGCAAGAACAGAGGTTTGGTCATTTCAATCGCCAGTTTCACACTTGTCATCTTAATTTTTTCTCTCAAGGGCGTGTGGATAAATTTGGACGACCTCTGTCGGAGAATCACGACCAAGAAAATTTAAAACGGTTCTATCGTATTGGGAAGGAGGCCGGGGACGACATACCTACAGTGCCAGACTATGCGCGTGGAGAAATCTTACTGGAATCTTCTGACGAAGCAGAGTCGGAACAGGAAGAGGATAGTGATGTGGAAGGTTTCGTGACCATTGGCCTTGATACAACACGCTCTATTCCTGCTCGCGGCAATCAGGATGACATAGATTTGGACGAAAATAATTTTGACGATCTGGATGCTCAGGCTGCGGCATATAGCGAATCTAATTCCGAACCCCTCCCTGTGACCGAAGTCGACAGAACGAACAGGTTGGCAGTAGTTAATCTTGACTGGGACCATGTTCGCGCGGTTCACCTGTACAAAATATGTTCATCACTGGTATCACCAGCAGCCCCTACCACTTCTTCCTCCAAAACTCCTTCACATACTACACAGCGTGATACGACTGTCAAAGGCGGACCTAGCAGCATCGTTCGTGGTCGAATCATCAGTGTCAAAATTTATCCAAGTCAGTTCGGGAAGGAAAGGCTGGCTATAGAAGAGAGGGAAGGGCCTCCTCCGCAAATTTTTAAAAGTAGACAAATGGAGGAAGATGCAGAGGTGACCGAACAAAACGTCATTCGAGTCAGCGACGAAAATGACTTCGACGAAGATGCTCTAAGAAAGTATCAATTGGACAGACTGCGGTGAGTTGGTGGAAATCAACCTCTTACAAAACTCCGCTCTGACATGGAGGTGCAGATACTGCTATGCTATTATTACATGCGACACGGTCGATGCCGCTTCACACATCTATGATGAGCTCGAAGGAACAGAACTCGAGCGTTCTGCAAATGTCTTTGACCTCAGCTTTGTGCCTAATGGCATGACGTTTGACGAAGTACCTAGGTAAGTGATTTTTTAGATGGACTCTGTTCTAGATTTGAATGTGGAAATACCAGGGATGAAGCGACAGAGGATAAAGGTGCTTCATACAGAAGCATCGAATTTGTCACCGATGTAAGCTGTACGATGCGTTCGGCCTTTTGACTGACACCCCACTTCCAGGCTCTGCGTCATTCCAAAGTCAAGCTTACCTGGGATGATGATGACCCATCAAGGAATCAATTAACGCGACGGAAGATCTCGCGAAAGGAATTGGATGAAGCAGATTTTCGAGCATATCTGGCTTCATCGTCCTCTGAAGCAGAACCTGCCGACGAGGGCCAACGCAAATCGATATCGCGAGAAAAGCTCCGTTCTCTACTGCTTGGAGGTGGCAACGATCTGCCAGAGGGTTGGAACGATGGAAATGAGAACGGTGGTGATAACAGCGACGTTGACATGGAAGTGACCTTTACACCCGGTTTATCGGCCTCTAAAGATGACCAGGACGAGACCACGCTCGAAAAATATCAGCGAAAGATGAAGGAGAAGCGAAAGATAAAGAAGGAAAATATTAAAAGTGTCCACGACCACGAGGGCATTGCGAATTCTGACGATTTCTTCACCACTGTCAGCAACGATGAAGGGGCACACGGAAGAGAAAGTAGCCCTGCGCAGATGGCCACCAGAGACAATTCATCTGTTGCAATCCCTCCCAATAACACTGAGCCCCAGCATTTCAGCCTAAAATCGGTTCTCAAGGCGGAAAAGCTAAATGGGAAAAAGTTGAAGAGGAAAGGAAGCAAGAAGAACAAATTGGAGGAGACCGAAGTTCAAGAGGATTTCTCCATCGATGTCGATGATGAACGGTTCAAAGCTATCCACGACGACCATGACTTTGCCATAGATCCATCAAATCCTCGGTGAGTTTGACACGCGAACACGGACTGTCCCATGCTGATTGATCACTTTGTACTGCAGCTACACGAAAACTAAAGCAATGAAAACATTGCTCGAAGCCCGGTCGAGGAACAGGGTCCGTTCATCCAACGCGTCGACCCATAGTAACAGCACTCCAAGTCTGATAAATCTTGCTGAGAGTGTGAAGAGGAAGAGCTCAACGTCTGCGATTCTTTCGATAGGAAAGCGGCGCAGGCTGCAGTGAAGCTAGGCGTACATAGACAGTTCGTTAAATTACTGTACATCAACTACAAGCCTTTATGTACACAACTGCTTAAGAGATTTTGGCGTTGGAAAAATCTAGCTCTGGATGTGCAGCCTGGAATTTCTTCAAAGCCTAACGCCAACGTTATTCGAGCGTATCTGTGCAGGAGACCGTAAGCGCACCTCCATTTTCTTGAGTTCGTCTGAGGTTGGCTTTCCCATTTGCTACGAGACGAGTGTCTAAATATCGCCGCAGGCTAAAGAGGGGCGTGAGAGCAAACCTTTTGTTGGTTGTCAAACTCCGGATGCACTGGTTAGTGAAAAAAAAAGAAAAAAAAGACAAAGGTAGTCTTACCATCATCTTTTCCACCATACCTCTATCACCAAGACATCGGTTCGTTATATTTGGCGAACATATAAGATTTGTGCGCACCTTGTCTCACCGTCTAGATCGCCGAGTTTGCTGTCGGTAGGCTCGATTTTTGTTGTGTCGATCTTAGGATGGTGAGTTACCACGTTTTCCCACCACTGCTGCTGATTGAGTTTTTCAAGATGGACCAGGACCACGTCGTCCTCTCGAGCATGATTGAGTTTAAGAATATAGCCGGATACTGGAGCAGTACAGACCTAGCGTCCACGTGCTATCCTCCACCTTGATTTCTTTGCATAGCTCGCCATCGAGGATCTTGTCCTGGGACGCCTTCAGACCAATACTGAGCTTCTTCTTTTGAATCACGATCGATAAATCTCTTCCTCGAGTTCCTTTGGGCACAGGGACATGGACATCCACTTCACCCAACAGTTGTGTCCACCGGTACGGTAAAGCTGGCAGAAGCAATCACATTGGAAAAGAGCGGTCATCCAGGGTATGAATCCCTACCAGCTTGTTCCTCGGTTTCCAGCGCTCGATCATCTTGATCCTTGGCTTTCCTCTCCTCCTCTGTCATCTGCTCGTACTCTGCTGCCAATGTAGACATTTGAGATTGATTCAAGTTATTAAGCGCCCGTCGTATTAACCCTAACCTTACAGTGTCACATTGTCACAAGATAACAGCAATCGATACCCATACAAAGTCTGTAGCACTTATTTCCGTAGATCGTCCAATACTACATACCGCCCGTTATCTAGAAAGACATCAATCGAGACACCGGCGGAAACGGCGCCGGCTCTCCAAGTAGGTTTAATGCCAAACCAGGCCCCCATCTTGGAGAGGAAATCCTGTCGTTTCCATCGATGATGGTGGAGGGTATCGGATAAGACACCCTCCCATTTGTATGCCGGGCGTACAATGATAGAGGAATCGTCATGGTCAGTTCCTCCACCAGTTCCGAATAAGGAAGATGGCCCCTCCATCTGCAATTCAAGGTCTACACCATCCATATCGAGCTCGGGACCATCGTCTCCAAGGTGGAAGAACACAGCCTAGAACCAAACCGTTATGTCAAATGCATATCAGGAGCAGGAGCGTGCCCACCTTGCCGGATCCGCGAAATGCAGCCTCGTTCAAGCGGAGGTACAATTTGTTTAAAAACCCATTGTGAAAGAAATCTGCTCGTTTGGGTGGTGTGGAAAGTAGCCCTCGTTGGGTCAAAAATGCTTCTAACACTGGTCGCGGCAGGGGCATATATGCGATAGATGAGGGATAATAAGGATTGAAATCTGTTTCATGTAACCGCAAGTTAGATATTGTATCGTAATTTCTGCGCCAAAGATCGTCCTAAGCAGGTTGATGAGCATCCGCCACTAGTTGTACAAACGATAGAGATTACCCAAAATATATACCACCAGGTCGCAGCCTCTGAAGTGGACACAGCTGATAAACGCGCATAAGCAGTCTTGAAGGCTACCTCATTTCCAGCCATGAGCTGTCGCACTCTTAAATCATGCTCATGTTCAAATGAGCTGTGGGCTAGCCCATTCGCAGAACGAGGCTGCTCGTAGACGTGGGATAGAAAACGATAGCTCAAGACTTCAGCCTTGTGACGAGACTCCTTCTGATGGTGTTGACGATAGGCAGAAATGGAGGCTTCGATCGTTCCCAACCGCGATGCAATTAAATCCTTATTTAGTGCCAGGAAGCGAGCAAGAGGTGGGCTCAATTCAAAGTCTGCGGTCAGACCGATCAGATCACCTTCCTGAACAACCTTTTTGTCGTAAGCCAGGTTGATTTCGAAGCCGCTTCCCATTTGCATCTTGTCCCAGAGAAGATACCCTTTGCGCTTGACCCGGAGCACGCAGGTTTGGTACTGTGTAGCGGAGTTAGCGCGATACTTCGTTCTGAAGCAGCAGCAGAATAGCTGTGACCCAACCGGCTAAAAAAAACTTTAGGCCAAACTTCCATTATACCCGCACAGGTACCCACCATTACGTGCTTGTATGGCCAGCGGACAGTTTGATCTTCTAGAGCTCGCAGAGCCATACGGACCTCGCGTTTTCGCTGTACGGCGCGCGAAGAATTTTGGGCTACGTACTCCTCCAAGTCATTCAAAGTATGAATAACGGATAGTCTTCCATCATCATAACGCATCACCTTACATTGAGTAGCTTTATTAGTTACTCGATCGTTGGAGTGGATGGAGAAATCGCACCACAGTAGGCGGGAACGGAATGTACCACGCATTGCCGAAGAAACCAGAGCGCTCTGGTACCAAGTCACCATTATCATGCCAGTAAGAATCAGGGCCGACAAAATGTTTCTGGATTTCAACTTCCATCCGCCGATACCGTTTAGAATCAGGGCCTGAAATGAGAGCGGCAGCTTTACGATATTCGAACGAGCCGACTTCACGAAGGATCTGCCAAGCGAAACTATTTCATAGGATGCGGCGTGACAATAGCGTTATAAAAAATACCTTGAGATTTTCAACGTGCCTTTCGCCAGGGGAACCTGCAAAATCGAGCAGATATGGGGGGAACTCAAATTCTCGTGCTTGTGCAAATGTCATAGTTTGGCTAGATGGGATCTTGCAGTCTGGACTTGTCAAGATGAGCGCGGTGATAGACTCTTGCCAAATCCTTCGTTTGACATGCGGAGATAAGAACGAAATCAAGAGTCTGCAAAAATTTAGTAAAACCATTACAGAAAATGAGTGGAAAATTACCTGGGTGAAAAAACATCGAGGCCTGTAAATCATTATGATTAATAAACAGGAGGTCAGGGAAGAGAAGAGCTTCACTGAAATCAATGCGGCGAGTGAGGCCTACCAGAGCGGTTAGCGCAGAATAAACATCGATGTGACTCTACGTACGCTTGACCAGCCGACGTATAAAGCCTAAATTTATTACAGTGAAATCTTGGGAACAAAATTTAGCTCACGAAGAGAAGTTGAAAAAGGACATACAGAAACTTAAACCATAAGTTATGATATAGATACTGAAGAGTTTTGCGTCAGGGATGGCAAAGGCTCGACAATGAAGATCAGACGTACGCGTAAAGTACGTAGCTGTTGAGGATGTCTTGGCCAGGTACATCCAGAACAACAAGTAAAGCGACCGTGGAAGTAGTCACGTAGTTCATGCGTGACACCCACTCACTGGCATTATTAACAGGGTCAAGAAAGGGGCCGAAAAAACACTGCGCCAAAAAAAAACCAGAGGTACAGATAAGTAGTAGCACCTGACGAATGATGGGGATCACAGTGCGTGAAGCTGAGCGAAATAAACAGTTGTCCGGGTCAATGATCGCGACTATCACCAGAGTGCTCAGTTTGGCAAACAGATACGTAGATTCGTACGTCCCCCATCCTCTGCGAAAGCCTATGAAAGTGGTTACAAGTACAACTCGGCGGAAAGATCAAACACTTACCAGAGTAAAGAAAACCGAAGGGATTCTGGTCGCGAGCTAAAACACGATGGTATTCAATATCCATGTCGGTATTGCTCCTGAGACGGCCCAGCTCGGAATAGCGGTCAACACGGGGAACTGATTTTTGAATGACACGCCGCAACATTATAGGGAAAGATATCGACAACTAAAGACAGGTTAGACGAGCGTGAATTCAAGCGTGAGGAAGCTTACCATGCATACGACAGTGACGGCCAGTGTGACAATTGCAGGGGCGTAATTGATTTCATTCTTCTTCATGGTAGTTGTCCAACAAAAATCCAAGGGATCACGATACTCATTTGCAGGTCCTAGCGGAGCAACCATCGGAGGGAAAGACGTTGCGTTGGTATAAGGATTAGATACAACCCAGAGATCGTCGGACCAGACAAGGACATGCACTGCCATTATGCTGATGGGAAGATAAATGACGGTGAGGAAAAAGGTGACAAAGACGATGCTCCATTGTTTTCCGCGGACGGTTTGTTGCAACCCCTCTAGTCGATTGTACCGGTCGCAGTGCCGTGCTTCAGTAACGAAACGGTAGAATAACCCAGAGGCAACGATCATAAAAATAATCAAGAATATCAGTGACTGCGTCAAGGTCGACGCAAAGTTGAGAGCCAGCACATTGGGACTGTCGTTGAGTCAGAACCAACGAGTATATAGTATATCGAGTCAACTTAATGACGTACATTGTACCCAGGAATAACTTCCGCCATTGACTAGCCAAGTTTTCTCCTGACACTGGAATAAGTGTACTTAGGATCAGAGCGAAGATCTGGACAGTGTTGACGACGCCCTGAAGACTATAGTACATAGCAATGGCACTGGACCCCTAATATATTGACCTGAGATGACGTTAAGGGTCATGAAAGGAGGGAGCTCACCGTCAAACCAATGACAAGACCAACAGCGGACCCAAGAAGCGTTTTCCTATTCCGCCAGAACGGTGGAATGTGAGAGTTCATCTCCATGTCTTCCAATGATTGGTGCGATTTCGCAAGCCTGTCCATCGGAGGAAACATTCGCGGTTTCAAGGTGTGCTTTTCAGCTGTGAAAGGATTTTTCGGTAATGAAGCCAGGAATGCATCTAAATTAGGCAGGTATAGAGGTGCTGCTTTCCTATCGAACACTTGTGTAGCAGGGACAGGGTTGTGAGATGAACGGGCCACATGGTCGTTCACGAGAGTAGGAGAGGGTGAAATTGAAGGTTTGAGACTGAGGGAGTGAGACGACGAGAGCTGTGGGAGCTGGTCCTTATTTCTGAGCAGTAAAGGTTCAAACTCTGAATCATTTCCGTCGTCCAATGCGCCAGAGCCATTCGGGAGGGAGGTAAAGGAGCTGTTATGCTGCGATGAAGCAGGCGCCATCGAGTCCGTGATGTCCAAAGTAGTCGTACCCTCATTATGGGTGGTCGTTAGGGTCGTCGAGAGAGTCGTGATAAATGATGAAGGAGGATAACGGGGCGGATGGCGGATAAATCGAGCAGGTGAAGATGGGAGTCCAGGAGAAGGCGCATTTATAGCCGAATGGCTGAGCTTGGAATATGAATTCTTGTCAAGAGTCATAATCCCTCAGCGCGTGCATTGACTCCTCCTAAGCAGCTGGGAGTGCCAGAAACTGGGTTGGGCTGATCGAGTTGATACAATTAGGTAAGTACACTGTGATACAATCACACACGTGCTTGCGCGTCTCTACTCTATGACTTCTTCTCTACAGCTACTTTGTGAAACACCGAGACAGTAGCTTTCGCAAAATCATGCGCAATGTCGCCGAGAGCACTCGAATGTCGCTTATGGGGAGGATCTGCAACTTCTGGGCTTTTCTCCAAGTCGGCAGTCTTTTGTTGTAGAGCAGTGGGGTCGTACGGCCAATTCTTCCAAAGTTCCTCCTCAAGAGGTAGAAGATTACTAATAAGATTAGGATGATCCCGTATATCTTGCGCTAGCTTTGGATATAGGTCCTTCTGTTGTAACACCGACGGGTGGATTGTTTCGTGGGTAATATGATCGGTCTTTGTTGGCAGAGGCCTCTGCGACGTGACAGCAAGAGCAAAGACCCCTGTTGTGGGACTAATGAATTTGTCAGAATAATGATCAACGAGTATCCTCATCTCGAACGCACTCATGTGGTTCCTGAGCACCCCATGGAGCTACAGGACGAGGAAGATCGGCCAAATATTTTATGTCCATAGCAAGGATATCTCCGACATTTGCCTAGTGCTACTGTCAGCTCGGACAGCCAGAAATTATCTGAGACTACGAACCACCATCCAGGTCAAAGTGATATCGGCCAAGTCATGATGTTTGTAACCTCCACCGACCTACGAACAGATGAGATCAGAAGTCTTTAGTTTTAGTTTTAGGTACTCAAAAATCACATCTGAATGGCATCCTGATGCGAATAAATCGTCAGTATTAGGACCATAGTAAAACATATACGGAACTTGATGCACCTGTGAACCAACACTATGGCGAGCAGAATGAGATCAGCAGTCAACTAGAATGATAAATCGGGGACCGCGCCTGTTTCAGAATCTGATTCTTCTGTAAACCATTGTCTTTCTGTTCAAACTTAGCACAAGTCTATGCTGGGATTTAGTAGAGGAGAAACTGCGAGTAGAATATTACCCGCGTACAAAATCAGCCCTGTCTTCATTTAATGCGAGTGCTTGGTAAGCCCGCTCAATGTGAGGCCCGAGAAGTCGATCCGGGAATCCGAAGAGCTTCTTGAGCTTCGGAGACCGCAGGGTTAGTTCTTCTGGCAAGCCGACACTCCCGACTGTATCAAATACTCCAACACATCTAAGTCAAAAGGTTAAAAGCCCTAAGCTGTACTGATCGCCCTCATAGTACACGCACTTGACAGAAAATTTTCTATCTTCCGCGTAGGCTCGAAGGATGCCGGGAGAGTTGGGACTGTTCCACGGAGCAAGTTGTGCACTGAGCTTTCGTTTCTCTATGAACAATGACTCATTTCCAACCAAATCAAATTTCAGAGATACTCTCCAACGCACCTTCCTCGTCATCAGTTTTACCAAGGTTCTGGTAGGCGATGAATATACTAGCGAATGAATCCATTTCTTTGCGATCGAGAACGCCTATCACTCCCTAGAAGAGAAGATGTGGGTTCATCGTGGCCAGACGATAGAAATGCACATACAATGAACATAGCCACCATTCGAGCGGTGTAGGCCCCCTAGATACCGATATATTCAATGTTAAGAATAGACACCACCCAGAATAACTCACTCTCGAAAACCCGAACAAAAAAATCTACGAGAAGGATGTCAGCACAACGGGAAAAAAAAGCGGATTCGAGACTAGGACTCGCTTCATCTCCTGGATAGTAATTACTGCATAATCGCTGAGGAAACCTAGCTGCACAATATAGTATGACACCTCACTGGGCAATAAAAGCATAAGCCTCTTCGATCTATAATAGAAATCGCATGTGAGCCTCGGCTAGGTCACGCTGATCCTTCCCACCTTGTCGCCTATGGCAAGTCAATATCAGCACTTTCGAGCGACAGGTTCGGCGATAATATCATAAGTAGACTGACCTAACGTGTCTCCGGTTGTACCTGAATAAAGGAGACGCAATCAGTCACTTATCCCGGTGGAGTGGAGGTAAACCTTGAGTACTCACCCTCCACGTACTCGGAATAGAAATTAGATTCCGAACCTGTCTATCAACTCGGCATGCACTATTGGAAGGACTGGGGTACGGGCTTACCGATTCCAGCTTGGTAAAATACAATTTGCGGAGTTGGAGGAACCGTTCGAAGATCTACTTGCTCTATGGTTCGTGCTATTCGCTACAGTCCGGAAGACATGGTATACGCGTAAGTTTTCTTTAATCTTTTAACGATTCAACGCTCGCGCGAGAAATGCCCACCAAGATATTCGTGTAGGAATCACGATCCTTCGTAGAGACACCTAGAAGACGTGTACACAAAGCAGCAAGCAGCCAATCTTCATGTTCACTGACCGTCCTGCCAGGTCCTACGCACAATTCAGCTTGACGCGTTCACTGTACAAGCAAACTACTTTACCCGTCGCAGCAGACAATGATTCTCTTCTTTACTTGTCTGAGGACTGAAGGACCATCTAAATCTTCCAGCGGATCAGTTTGCACGCGCTCCAGGCTGGATAGATCTGGTTTGAAAGGGTCTAGGTCGAATGATGAAACTTGCATGGTTGTTGAGGTGTAGGCGTAGAGAAACGACAAGCGCCTTGAGCGCCTTGGTTCTTATATGCACGCGGTTGTTTTGATCCTGCTTTTCGGGGAGTGGTAACTTCCGGTATATTTGTTCTTACAAGTGTCTATACACATGTACAAAAAGCTAAGGAGGCGTTGCTACTTGCCCAGCCGCATCTCAGCACCTGCAAATTGATCAAGGGCCTCTCGAAATTCCCATTCGGTGAGGCTCGAAGAAAGAAGTGCCGAGCTAACATGGGACGGTAAAAACCACATTAATCTGCCTTCGTACTGCTTTCGAAATCTATTACAACTATCGGGGCTCCATCAGTGTTCAGGCCAAGGAAAATTCAACTGGGACCTACTATATCTCTGTGAGACGAATCTGCCAAGGAGGATATCCGTGTAGCTCTATCGGAGATCTATGGTATTTGGAAGGATGGATTGGGTGTAAGATCATAAAATTGGGAGGTGATAATCCATGTTTGCCTCGACGAAAATGGGTTTTCAGTATTACTTTTCAGTTTAACCTTTCAGAATCCGGGATACCTTCAAGGTGGGCTTCCAACGTGCTAATGGATAGCTTGGTTTGACTTTTTGCGTTTTTGCGTTCTGCTCTGGCTATTGAACGTGTCATAGCAGCGATAGCCGGCTTGGAGGCTTCCCGTGTAAGGATGTGGAGAGTTAACGACCCGGAATTTTTTGAGTCTGCGCAAACAGGTGAGTAAGAGTCATTTGAAATATTAAAACATCGTACGTCGAGTGGTAGCTCGGGGAGAGGATATAGCGAGAGTTATAAACGATTTCTGGCCAATAGCTGAGTCCTCACTGGGCGAAAGCGGTCTAGATTCAGCATAGTCCGACAGGGGAGGCGTTGGCGGATAATGTATCCTTTCGCGATCTACTTTGGGCTCCTGTGAAGAGCTGTACAGTGTTGGGACGCGCTCTATTGACCCGATATTGTTCAGAATAATGTCTGTGGATATGAACACGTATTAATGACACGTATAGTCAGAAACAGCGAACGAAGTACCATCGGCGTCATAGACCGACAACTGGGGGATGCCTACTTGCTGGCACCAAAGAATTGCTCTCTGAACACTCTCTAGTATGCAGTGTTCGTTGGTCCCCTGGTCAAAGTCGGTTTCTGGCACGAAAAGAACGGCAAGGTGTTGGGGTACACGTCTTCGGCTGGCATTCAGCGGCAGTGGATTGGGTCGAGTAAGATGCTTGAAGAAAGAGATTGAAAGAACGACGAGGGAGTATACAGCGTGCAGTAGAGCCAAGCAAAGGTAAGCCAGGACCATTTGAAATAAAAATATAGAGGCAGTTGCAGGTTAGATAAAGCGGGCGTTTATTATACACAATTAATTAATTCGTCCAGATATATTTCTAAGTAAGAATAGGCTCGTCCTGGATTCCCCTCTTAATCTTCAGGAGAATGCTCGTCTTCCAATTATCCAGCTTTGAAACCGAATCAAAGTCGACGAGAGCCCCAGTAAAGCCTTCAACGTCACCCGCTTGAACGGCATCGATGAGGACATCGACAAACTTGGCTTCACGAGTGGAAGCAAAGGTAGCATCCTGGGTCTTATATTTCTGCATATTTCTTCTTGCCAGCACGGGATCCTGCCCGAAAGAAATTCGTCAAATGATTGGATATGTTATAATGCAAACTCTTACACCCATGGCCAATGCGCACAGAGAAGCTCTCAGCCAGTACTCCTTTACACTGTACTTTGTTAAAGCAGAAGTAAGGGAATGATCAGCGACTTGTTCATAGCGAGCGATAGCCTGGGGAAACTCGTCAATCTCGGCATGGAGGTCCGCGGCGTCTTTGTAGCATGCGTTCGCAGTGCTGGGACAATGTCAGTCATCGATTGTCAGAAAACTCTGGAGGGACACACGCTGCAGCATCTTCTTGCGCATACCAGTCTCCAGCACGCTCGTAACTCTCGCAAGCTTTACGAATATCTTGAGATTCCTGAAGGTAGATCTGGCCAATTTCTTTCTCTCTGTCAGCAGCTTGCCGGAATCTGCCACTCTTGGTAAGGTGAACGATGGTTTGAGTCAATGACTGGATTGCGACTGTGGATGAAATTAAGTGAGAATAAGATGCTCTGATGACAAGACAACAGACGATTTGGGTATCCTCTCTTATACGCTTTGGCTGCATTCCACCAAGCATTGGCAGCCTCATTGGTTTCCTTGGAATTCTCTCTGCATTCTGCCTCTCTGGAAAAACAATCACCGGCCTCTTTAAACAGTTTTTCGAGTTTGAATGAATTGGCAGCCTGCTGGTACAGGTCGCCGGCTTCTTCGAATTTAGTTGAAGAGCTAGAGAACCAGCCTGAAGAGGAAGCTGCCTTCTTGTCTGCCTTTTCTAGCAGAACTTGAGCTGGGGATTTCGATGGCATATGAGTGGCGACGGTGGTGGTAAAGGTTTGAAAACGGTTGTAAGCTGTGCCAGCGCCAAATTGTCTCCCGCGTCCTGCTCCGACATGTCATTGTCTCTTCCAGTTCACTCCATTAAATCGCTCAGCGATGCTCACCCAAAGCCAAATAGCGTTCGTTTTCAATACGGAACAGCTGGATTCAGGACTATGTATGCACTGAAACACCCCGTTTACGCGCCTTCATCTAATACCAAGATATAGCGCAGATACATTGGACTCTGTCCTCTTTCGAGTAGGAATCATCGCAGCCTTGAGGAGCAAAAAACTAGACGGGAAAACGATCGGTGTCATGGTCACTGCATCGCACAATCCAGAACCAGTTTGTCTATTGCGATGATCTTATTGTCTTCTTTTACATTTGCATTAGGACAACGGCGTGAAACTAGTAGATCCTCGGGGAGAAATGCTTGAAGCCTCTTGGGAGGCTTATTCCACTTCAATCTCCAACGCACCCACTTCAGAAGCCCTCATCGAAGCCCTCGAATTTCTGGTCCAAACCGCCAAAATCGATCTATCCAAACCTGCGAATGTGGTCTACGCCAGAGACACACGGCCATCGGGTCCCGCTCTTGTTTCGGCTCTAGAAGATGGCCTTAAAGCTGTTAGCGCTATCACCAGGAACGCAGGCGTAACAACCACCCCCATCCTTCACTATCTGGTAAAAGCAATCAACACTAAAGGAACCAAATACAGCTATGGCGACGATTCCGAGCAGGGTTATTTTGAGAAGCTCAGCAAAGCCTACAAAAAGCTCGTCGTGCGTAAATGTCCCGTGCAAACTCAATCATGTCTTGACCATCATCATCATCATCATTATTACAGGCTGGAAAGGCTGCTCAGCCTCCTCTGGTAATCGACTGCGCAAATGGAGTAGGGGCACTGGCTGGGGCAACACTCAGCGAATATCTAAATGATACGCTTGAAATTATTCTAGAAAATGCATCTACTACGACACCAGGCGCATTGAACAACGCATGTGGCGCAGATTTTGTAAAGGTTTCCCAAAAGCTCCCACCTTCCCTGGCCAACGTTCTGCGACCTGGACAACGGGCGTGCAGTTTTGACGGCGACGCTGATCGGCTGATCTACTTTTATCTCGACGACCGAGGTGTATTTCATATGTTAGACGGTGATAAAATTGCTGCTTTAGTTGCCGCTTTCATCGTAGAGCTGGTAAAAGTGGCAGGCCTGGAGGATCAAATAAAGGTCGGGGTCGTGCAAACGGCGTATGCGAATGGAGCTTCTACAAAGTATCTGCAAGAGGCACGTCTTAAATTTTGTTATCTTTGTGACAACATCTGATAAGCCTCTTCCTGTCAGCGTCTCCCAGTAAAATGTGTTCCTACCGGTGTCAAACATCTTCACCATGCTGCCGAGAGGTACAATGTCGGTGTCTATTTTGAGGCAAATGGTCATGGGACCGTTTTGTTTTCGCAGCCCACTCTAGATAGGCTTTCGGATTATCAGCCCTCGACGCCTGCTCAGTCTAGAGCCGTCGAACACTTGGTTAGCTTGACCGAGTTGATCAATCAGACTGTCGGCGACGCACTGTCGGACACGCTCCTTGTCGAAGTGGTCCTTGCACACAAATCGTACAGAGGCGAGGAATGGGACTCTCTATACGCCGATCTTCCCAATCGACTTGCCAAAGTCTCTGTTCCAGACCGAAACGTGTTCAAGACAGAAGATGCAGAGCGTCGACTTACTTCTCCGCCCGGCCTCCAAGCGAAGATTGATGAACTGGTTAATAAGTCTCAAGGGGGTCGATCTTTCGTTCGACCGAGTGGGACGGAAGATGTTGTGAGAGTGTATGCCGAAGCGGGACTTAGATCTCAGGCTGACGGTGAGGCTACAAATTTGCTGGTATCGTCGCATTTTGACGTCTTTCTCTTCATCTTTATTTGACAGAGCTCGCTATGCGTGTAGCTGGGTTAGTGTACGACGAGGCAGGAGGGGATCCAGGCAATCGTCCCAAGGAATTTTTGTAGGGAAAGAATATGTAATCCCCCTGTAATATAATAAGGATGAGCGTCTATGTGGCCGCACGCGTCTTCCATGCACCTGTGGCTAGTTGTCTGTCAGTGTCATGATGTCTCTCTGGAGAGCAGTTTCGAATACTGCGAGGTAGATTTTCTTATTGAACTGCCTCTGGCCACTCGTTTTTACTCTGAAAAACAGGTCCATTACAGTCGCCCAAATTCTGCTGTTTCTACCACTGACGCTGTCAACGCTGTCCCAGCCAGCCTTTCTGCTTCTTTCACTTCTTCTTGCGCTTCATTCTGTCATACACGGAACGCTTGTTCTCTTATGGGGTTCTCCAAACTTATCCGTTCTTCAAGTTCCTATCCACCCTTTCTTGCTTCTCCTCTGTTTCAACGTCTTTTCTTCGCCAGTCAATCCCTGGATTCTGACCGCTGCTAGCTGGTGGGGAGGCATTCTGACACTCGCGGGCCCCCTTTTCAGGTCTGTGGTCGTGTGCGGCTTTAATATTATGAAAATGACGTGTCTTTTAGCCTGATGGAATCCCTTTCGAGCTTAATTGTTGCGCAGAAACTTGGTCAGGAAGGAAAAAAGTTGATTGAACGGGACTCTGAAATCTATCAGTTCTCGTTCCTCATCACTTCTGCGGCGGCATATGTAACATCCGCTTGGTGGATCGTTGCAGTGCGTGTTAAAACTGCTAACGCGTGCTTTCTTCTGACCAGCTACACGCTCCAAGGCTTACCCGGCTGCAGCCTCTTCGCCTTTGTCGTCTACTTTGCTTGGAGTCGCGCTCACGGCTCTCGTCTTTTTAACGTTCATTGGGTTCGTACTCAGACGAACAAACATCATCGAATCCTCTTCCCTCGCTCTGTTCGTCGCATACAACGTTTGGCTATGTGGGATAGATCAAGACCAGCCTTTCTTCCTGGAAGCAAAATAGTGCGTTTATCTGGTCTCTCCGTCACGAATACTTTCGTTTCATCACCACAGTTTACCGCTCATTGGGAACTTGAAACCTCATCTCGAGGCACTTCAAAATTTTGTGGTCAAGACATTGCCCAAACCAGTCCTCATAAACTTGTTGTATCGACTATCCATCCTTCACATAGCGTCGCGTATTCTTCCAGCAATTGGCTCGGATAGCTGGGAATCTGAAAATGGGGTAGACGACGGGTGGGAAGAACGACCTGTACGGGGCACTACTTGAAACAATATTTTCAGTTCCTCACGACTTTTGCAGACGTCCAAACTGACCCATATATTATTATCGTACCGACAGTTACTCTTTGTGACAGTGTACTCCAATCTACTATGTGAGCCCGTCCATTACGGCTATGAACTAGGACTAATTCGTGTTATCCTTCCAAGTGCTCGATCATTCTTCCCAGATTTGGTGGCGATGGATCTTGCTCTTCTTTACTCTAATAATGTGGGCCGTTGAGTTGTTGGTTAGCGGGGACGACGATTGGAAGGTAAAAGTAGAGTAAATGATAACGCCCACCATGCATTGGATTTCCATTCTGCTTCATTCTCATTCTCGCCCTCGTAATACTCTCTCTTCCATATCTGCGCCCTGCGTTTTACCTCTTCGAGGATGAATTCGCAAGCGTGGAAGGCCTCCTTGCGATGCGGAGACGAGACAGCAATTACTAGATCCACTGAGGTTAGTCGATAAGGGTCTGGACTGACACCTGGGACTACCTATTGATGGTTCGCCAATGCTCACCGTGCCGATCCTATGATGAAGAGCCACACGCAATACCGGAATTTCTTGCGACGGAGCATGATGCTCTGAACGCAGTATCATTTGCTGTGCATCCTTCACTATCTGCCCCATGGTGTTGAGAGCGAGTTTTGTGTAGGCTAGACGAGATTCGGACATGGGAAACGATAACACAGCTGGTGGAAGGTATTACCTTGGTATTCGAGTTTTGTGACCATTCTGCCTGCAGAAATGAATACTTGCGTATGTTGGATCGACATGGAGGTTACCTTTGAATGAATTCCGTGTGGTGCCAATGAACGTTGCTATAGCGCCGCAGCGGGGGTCAAGGACATGGTCGATAATGCTCTGGATGGGATCCATTTGGTTGGATATTGAACAAACAGCATTTGGAAGCTCCAGCAGGCCTTCACTGCTGTCTGGATGAGATTCGATAGCAGACATATAGAGTTGCTTTTCTCACGCATCTCACGCAGCTGCCATGTTGACACTGCCGCGGCTCAGACCATTGACCAGACCGTTCTCGAGAATTGCTAGTGGATTGAGCCAGCTGCCTTTGGATATCAGCGCAGAAGTCAACGAGGCTATTCAGACCAAAAAACCAGTTGTCGCGCTTGAAACCACCCTGGTCACTCACGGCTTCAGTTATCCCACCAATTTCACCTTGGCCCAGTCCCTCGAAAATATTGTACGAACGTCCTTCTGCCCCTCCACGACATCTGTCTTATTGTTTGACTAGGTTAGAACAACTGGGGCTGTTCCCGCGACCATAGGCGAGCTGGGGCAAACGGTCTTCAGTCCCTCTCTAAACTCAACAATCCCTCATAGGTATCATAGAAGGTCGAGTCAAAATTGGCCTCGCCAATGCAGAATTAGAGCGCTTGGCGAATCCGTCAAAGCAAGGCTCAGTTGCCAAAATCTCTCGACGCGATATTGCCCCAGCTATCGCAAAGAAAGCTGATGGAGGCTTGACGTGCAGCGCCACGCTCATATTCGCCGCATTTGCAGGAATCAAAGTCCGTATGCTCCCCATATTTTTTGAGAAGACTCAATTCTTAACCTATTAGGTTTTTGCAACTGGAGGGTATACCCGCTTAAAAATCTTTTCCCAACTTTCCGGCTCAATTTCTTCTCTAGTTTGGGCGGTGTGCACCGGGGAGGCGAATCGTGTTCGTAAAATGCCGTTTAAGTCGCTCCTCTCTGTGCTTAGCTGACGGCGAATTTTAGCCATGGATATTTCAGCAGATCTTCATGAATTAGGACGGTGCCCGGTGGGCCTGGTCTCTTCAGGTGTCAAATCTATTTTGGATATTGGACGTACTCTCGAGTATCTTGAGACGCTCGGCGTTCCAGTCGGTCAGTATCCATAGTACCTGGTTCCAACTGCTTACTTTGAGTCACAGTTCCATACGGTTCCTCGAAGGAATTTCCCGCCTTTTTCTCTCCCCGGAGTGGCTTCGATGTATGAATTTAATAGTCTATGGTCCAGGTCAATGATTCATCATCGATTAGCTTCCTTGGAATGCTGAATCTCCTTCGGTTGCCGCAAATATTCTTCATGTCCAAACACAACTGCGTATGCCGCATGGCGTGCTATTTGCCGTTCCCATCCCAGCTCAATACGAAGCGGATGGCGCAACAATTCAACAAGTTGTAGAGCAGGCTGTGGCAGAATCCGAGGCAAACGGCGTCAGTCGAAGCGGAAAAGGCGCCACTCCTTGGCTTCTAAAACGCATCAGTGAACTCACAAATGGTACGTCGGAGACTTCAAATATAGCTCTGCTAGAGAACAATGCTCTTGTCGGTGAGTTTTACTTTGTATTACGACCATAGCAAAAATCCCCAAATGACCTATCTAGGTGGTCAGATCGCTGTGGAATATCAAAAGCTGGTTCAGGAAGTAAGTCGTTGACTACCGGCTTGAGTTTATATATGTATTATAATGGTCATGATCATCCACGTCTATCAAAAGCCCTCCTCTACAAATTATAGCCCCTTTGTCCCTCAAACTACCCAAGCCAGTTCGCCACCAACAGATATCTATACTCACCAGCCCAAAGCCGCTAAACTTGCTGTAGTCGGAGCTGCCGCTGTCGATATCTCGGCCAGAGCTTTCAGTATATCTCCGAACTCCGCTTCTGGCGGTTCAACAGCTCCAGGCAGCATCTTCGTCTCCCTGGGAGGCGTTGGGCGCAATGTTGCTGAAGCGGCAACGCACACTTCTCCAGAGGAAGGATCTGTGTTGTTAATTTCTGCTATAGGAGATGATGCATTCGGCGACAAATTGGCGAAAGACACTCGAAATATAGGAATGCGGACAGACGGTTTGCTACTGCAAAAGGACCAACGAACCGCTGTGTGTAACATGATTATGGATCGTGAAGGTATTCTCTCGTCTAACAGACAGATGGCGAAGAAAAATACTGATGATCTTACCGAAGGCGACCTGATCACGGGTATCGCAGACATGGCTATAACAGAGGCTTTGTCTGCCGATGAGGTAGTGAATTGCAAGCTTTCCCAGCGAGAATCGGACATCATACTTGGTCTTTTTAGGTCATTCAAATCTTACGTAGGGCAAGACCTGTCATTATTGCAATGGACGCAAATTCATCGCCAGATGTAATCTCAAAGATTTCACAATGGTGTGCCAGCCAAGGAATCAAAGGTCCGTTTTCTCTTGTTAATCCCCGGAAGTCTATTTAACAAGTTTTGCTCAGTGTTTTTGTAAGTACAAAGAGTTCACATATTGGAGGACAAAGTTCTCACTGCGCGCTGCCCTTCCAGTGAACCAACATCAGTTGCCAAGTCCACCCGGATCCTCGAAGCTGTTGAAGCGATGCAGAACGCAACTTCCTCACCCATCGATTTTATCTCTCCTAATATTTTAGAGCTCCGACAGATATTCGCATCTGTGACTGATGGTCCAGTAGATTTAACTTCAGATCCGAATTACTGGGCCGCACTAGACAATCTTTCCCTGACTTCACAATTCCGAATGGATCTAGAACGGCTCGCCAGAGTGAACGCATCACAAGATTCCTCAAAAGGGACGCTATCGTTTCTTGTAGACCAAGGACTTGCACAAATGGCCATCAAACTGCTACCGTTCTTCCGCCATATCGTAGTCAAATGCGGAGATAAAGGAGTGTTTGTAGTGATGAGAACGTCGGGCCAGAATCCAGAATCCAAATGGCATTCTGTAAAAACCAATATCCAAGCAAGATATATTGTATCACATGGTACTACGGGGGAAACTGCCGTGGTCGCTCACTTTCCGGTCTCCCTCCCGGAAAATGTTGTCAACGTCACTGGTGCTGGGGACTCGCTGGTTGGGGCACTAGTTAGCTGTCTAGCGCAGCGACCCCATGCTTTTGATAGCCCTTCTGCTTTGCAAGAAGTGATCGATATAGGACAGCGTGCAGCCCTGTTGACTTTGGGCAGTGATAATGCCGTGTCTGCAAGACTCTCGGAGCTGAGAAAGTTTGTTCTAGGTATTCCTATATAGTGGTAGTAATCCTATTGTCGTGGTAAAGCACCTACGAGTGTTCTGTCTCTTCTGAGGTACCTCCAGTTCACATCAGTCGCTGCGAGTAAAATTCTGTATAGACCAGCCAGCCACTGCCTCGTCTCACCCCCAGGCGACAAAACTCGACTTTGAGGACGACGACGGGCTTGGTAACTCCATCGACATCGACGACGACAGTAGTTTCTCAGGACAGCTGCCTCCGCCGCGGCCTCTTCGCCTGGCTGACAGTCCCTCATTTCCGGCTGTGCCTCTACCCCCGACCTGTCCTGGCTCCTATCACAAACTCCTCTAGATCTCTGCACCATGACCCTCTCGCTTTGGGCTGCCGGTTGGACCGTGCGGGCGCCAAAGAATTCCGAAAAGAGTTAGTCTAGTGATCATTGGACATCCCACTAGACATTATCACTAGACAATGGTACCAAAAAAATATGGCATGATTAACTGCGCTAGTCCTCAAAGTCCTTCAAATCCGCTGCAAGCGCTGCATCCCTATCCAATTTTTTCGATGTGGATGCGTGAAACCGATCCAAAATAGCTGATTCCGCAGAGCTTTGCGCGGAGTGAGCTGAGGAATACTGTTGGGCCACTTTCAGCAACGCCTCGCGAAGCTGGATTAAGATGGGGAGTGGAGTGCCGGAAGGGGGAACCCAGGCGAAAATCTGATGGTGGGTACTCGAAAGAATGAACTTGGTCTCGCATTCGGCGTTGAGCAAACGGTGCAGTAACCAGCAGAGAAAGCAGCACTTTTTGCTGACTGCGATGGGAACATCTGCAGTTTGAGCATTCCAGAGAGCCTGTGAAACATGAGTACAGCCAATCACAACTAACCCAACAACTGGGTATTCACTTACATGATGATCCTTCATTATCCAGCCCATGAGAGCAGCTTCTGCGTGTATCGTAGCGTTGTTGAAGCGGCTCAAGATCTTACCGATTCCAGCATTCGGGAGCTTTTTAGAGTCCTGGGGTTTTAAATCCGGAAAGCAACGTAAGATCCTCTGTTTCAGGCAGCCATTGGCTTTGACCGGTGGAACAGGGGGACAGCAGTACATTTGAACCTTGAATTCTCTCCCAACCAACGTTCTGGCGCGAGTACTGAGAGCGTCCGCTGCCTGCATCCAAGAAGTGATGGCATAAACCGATTTCAGAAGGCGAGTAGCGGGGGTTTGAGATTCATCTACCATTGACGTCAGAGGTATATGATCATGATTTGATCACTCTTACCGGGATAGTCAGCGTCTTCTCCTTCGTCTTCTTCGGTCAAATCCTCTACCGGATCTTCTGCGTCACAATCCGCGATGTCAACTATACCGTCTTCCCCATCGCCGTCACCCAAGAGTAGATTGTTGAAATCGTGTCTTTCAGTCGGGAATCGGAGCTTGATCTTCAAATCCGCGGGGATTTGGAGTTGCTGAAGATATTTATCTCCGCCTCCGGTGCCTGGCTTCGAGGGTGACTCTAAAATACAAGACATTCAGTGGGACTCAACAGAAATTGACCTTTAAGAGCATACCAATTTCATTAAGGGCGTTCTCCATCCCGTCAACATTTAGGATAAACGTCAAGGCAGGTTGTAATCTGATAAGGCATAGCAAACAAGACACTAGAGTGCCAACCTTCCTCGGTTCAGGCGGATCCCACTTCGAACCGCCAGGGAGCTTTTTCACATCAGCAGGAAGCGGATAAACTGTTTGCAAAAAATGTAGAAGCTTCCCAAACCCCTTCAACCATTTCCCTATGTTCTGCGACTTTACACAGAGGGTATATTCACCAGGAGGAAGATCACCGAGCTCCAAGTTACCATTGAACCCAGGAAATTGAAATCTATTCAAAATCTGGAGATCGCCTTTTTGCAACTTGACGTTGCTTTTGTAAGGTGTCGAAATCAATGGGAATGTCTCTGCTATCACCACTTGTGCCAGTTGATCAAATGGTGACGACGATCTGTAACGGGAGTAAACTTCTTGAATACATGAACTCCCAGGCTGCTTCTTCGTACTCCTCTGTGACAGCAACATGGGACAGCGCCTGGAATACATCCCTGAGATGCTCCTCAAGAGTGTAGCTTTCTTTCCTGTATGCGTCAATTAGGGATGCGCATATAGAATTCACAAACAAGACCATACCAATACTCCGATTTTTCCTTGTCCCCCCAATGATCAAGAAGCAGACGCCCACGCTCTGCGTTTTCTACGTCGTCAATTTGTTTGAGTGTTCCGTGTTGGGGTTCTTCCAAGGCAGGAACGGATGAAGTAGATGTCAAAACTGGGGTGTTTTTTGAGAAGACCAGGCATTCGATTACTTGGGACTCTATGCGGCCGCAAACCGCATGAACATCGTGCGCAAGAGGGCTATCTTGACCGCCTAGGATCAGAATGTTGCAAACATAGGCTAGAAGCGACCTTTCAATTTCAGGTGTTTCGTTGTCGTTGTCGTCGTTGTCGGCGTCGTTGCAACCTTCACTGGTTCTTTCTTTAGGACCGGCGGGCTGGCCGATGGCCTGTTTGCGGTGGAGCAGAGAAGACAGGAAGAGGATGTCTCCTCTGACGCTGCCGGTGAGGGTGGGTCGCTCTTTTTTATGCGGAGCGGGTTTTGACATCGGATGACTCTCAACAATGGAGCGAAAACTTGTAATGGCGTCAAGGATGAAGGGAAAATTTGTTCCCATGTTTTGAGTTGTCGGTTGGGGGGCCGCGGGCGTCTATGAATTCTGCAAAAGGAAGAAAGCCAACTTTCGTGCCAACTCAGTGCCTTTCTATTTTCCCCGTTTCGCATTGATCATACGTTCTCATAGAGGGAAGCAAAGGGCGGACATTGCTAGGTGTGACATCTACCTTCTTTTCGTGCAAACATATTTTAATTGGTGCTACATAGAATTTTGCGGGCTTCGACATCATCGGAGCAGATAACTTTTTTTTTCCACCTTTGAGCAAAATTATCAAAAAAAGTCTATCATTCTATATCAGTCGCCGATATCGATATCACAGACCGCACTATACTGGTCGATAATCCAATTCAAATGCCACCTCTTTCACCTAAACGGTTTTGAAGAGTCTTTTGAATATCGACCTCTTTACTTTGGTCATTGCGACAGGTACAATGTCGCTAGGTGTTATTACTTTCAAATAGATTTCCGGATGGATTTCTAGGTGTTTTTTAGAGTTCCAAGTTTTTGATTTTCCTTTTTTTTATTTATTTTTTTACAGCTTCTACTTAAACCTATTTATACTAATTTTGAATGTCCTACTATAACTAAATTAAAGAAATACTCATTTGTCCTTTTAAGGCTTTTTGCCCTGCCTTGCACTGGAATGCACAGTCGAACATAGCATTCCGCAGTCAAACACAGCAATCCGCAGTTACAAGGGGCCAACCTGTACATCTTCACGAGCTTGGCGTGTTCGTTCCTTCTCGACCTCTTTCGCAACCCTAGATGCTTGCTTGAGTTTTTTGTCGTGTCTTCCCTGTAAAAGAATTTAATTGCCTCTGGTGGAGAGAAGGGAGCAACAGAGACTGACTATAGCACCATGTTTCAGTCGAGTGATGATATTCGCTGCCTCGCCTTTAGTTAGATTTTCCAAACGAGCATCGTCATCTTGCGAGAATTTCTTCCATCGTTTAGCAATGACTTTCAGCTGTTGTTCGCTCGCAGGTGTTTTCCTCCAGCGAGCGGATTTCAAGAGACTGAAAAGACAAGATTCAGCTAGTAGGGCCACGTTCAATACCGTCAGCTTACCCAACGGCCATAGGGCCAAAGACGACCTTTACTTTTGCGTACGTATCGCACCCTTGAATTACTTGACTTAGATCTCCAGACTGAACGATGCGTCGGCTCCGCAGGAAGGGCGAGACCTTGAGCTTCAAAGCGGTCGTACGATCGATGGCCGCTGGTGCGTAATGGGCGATAAAAAGACCTCCCGTCTCTACAACGCGTTGAAGAACATTGTCTCGATGGAACAAAAAGGACTTATCTACCGTCGTCTGCTCTTTCTATTCGAATAAACCCTTTCCCAAGGCATTCCAAGACGTAGACGTTGTTGCCGCAACCCACCCAAGCGTTTCTGCTTAGTTTACCGAGGGAGGCAGAAAGCCCAGAGAATTTGGAGATAAACGAAAACGGGTCATCGTAGTCTGTGTAAGTAATAGATGTCGGGTCAGGAATGTCGTCTGATGTATGAGATGCAATCTGGTCCGCAGATTTTTCTTCGAGCGACTCGGGTGTTTCGTCTACAAATAAAAACCTTAATTGGAGGAATTGCAAGTCCGTTGTAAGTTACTCGCCTTCAATCTGTAATTCGGCGGGGTCTAGTCCGAAAAGAGTGGGTGTTGATACTATGCCCGATACACGATTGGCGCTATCAACGAAATCGATGATACGACAATCACTTTTGCCTGTATCTGGAGAAAGTCGCATTCCCCGTCCAATCTTCATACCGACTTCAATATAAATCGAGTTTACAAAATGATCCATACCATTTGCGCAAAAACGTTCCGAGAACGAGTGGGCCTTGCAACAACAACGCAGTCAATGTTGGGGATATCGGCTCCCTCAGTTAGAATTGCTACGGGGTCGATGAACTCGAGGAACCAATGTGAAGGTGATAGCGTACCGCAATTGATAAGCACCGGAAACTGTCCGGATTTAAAGGCAGTAATCAAAGCCTTGCGCTCCGCTGAAGGGGTCTTTGCGTAGACATATCGTGCATCTATCCCAAACCCACGAAAGACGCGTGTCAATGCTTGAACATGAGCAATGTTGACACAAAACACCAAGGTAGATCGCCTCTCTACTGAAGGAGCCATTGATAAAGGCAGCCAAGATCGAGATGCTCCTCACCTGCTCTGTCTAACCAAGTCTGCACGACAAGCTGATTGACATTGTCAGTGTTGATGACATGGGCGAGACTAGTTGCGTTGAAATCTCCAGTACGTGAGTTGACGGTGACGTGTTTGAGGTCAATGTTCGCTTGAACTGTGGTGAAGCGTACCCCACAGAGCCTCAAAATAGACATTCAATATTCTCGATTATCATCGAGTAGAGAATGAGGTACCATTGTTCTTTTATCATGCTCAAAAAATCACGATGATAGACTATACGTTCGAAAACGGATCCCAAGGCAATCCCATCATGGCGGGACATCGTTGCCGAAAACCCGATGATTGGAATCTTGTGTGGCAAAGCCGGGGCCTTGAAAGTTGGATCTGGATTTCTTATGCTTGGGTCAAAGTGCGATAGTAGTTTAATATACCTGTGTGTGTGTAAAGTCACTTGGACTCGGCATTTTCGAATAGCATGCAAAGGAAGAACTAACGAAGGAGCTACGGCATGATGTGCTTCATCGACAATGACTGCTTTCAAGCACGACGTGTCAAATTTTGCAAAGCGCTCCGGCTGGAGTAGTGTTTGGTATGTAGCCACTGTTCTGTAAACGTGTTATCGAGATAGGTGGCCGGGCTCGCAATGATATACTTGCACGTCGGAAGTTCCAGAGGCCTGGTGCTTAACACCCTGCTCTATTTCGACAGACCAAGAGGGGAACAATCGCGCTACTTGCTCGGCAGACTGTCTTGCAAGTTCTATGCTGTTGACAATGATGAGAGCGCGAGAAGCTGTTTTACTCGGAGGCGGTATACGAGATAGAAGAGAAATAAAGCATGTTGTTTTTCCGGAGCCAGTAGGCAGCGACACGCCGATCCGACTTGGATCCAGAGTGAGCGAAGAAAGTGTTCTACGAGGTCGGTCGAGCCTACCTGCTTCCAGCCTTCAGTGCATCCTCGCAAGCTTGAATACAAAATTCCTGGTATGGCCTCTTTGAAACCGGGTTTCAACCAGTCCAAGACTATGTCCCAAAAAATGGTACAAACCAGGGCAATATTATCGGTGCTATAGTAGCGTCTGTTGGCTACTTGACGTAGAACGGTGCGAGTCCATGAGGGCATGGAAGAAGGCGCCAGGGTCCAATGCCTGTTTTTCTCAAACCGTCATGTACCCGCCATTCATTCCGTAGTCTGGCCTCGGTCAAGGGTAGACTCGCGTCCACTAAATCGTCCGAGCATAGTTCTCGTATTCTTCGTGCCGTCCAGCGTCGAATCAACGAACGGGCCAATATCCGCTCTCAAGTGCGCGAATTTCGTCTTTACATCGTAAAAAAAAATTAACGCTTCACGTAGCTGTCCGAGGACATGTCTTCACCTCAGGACATAGCCAAGCTCCGCCAGCTCAAGGATTCAGAACCGCTTCAGAAAGTCTGGGACAAGTGGACGTCGGCTCTCAAGGTCAGCCCCGAGATAGGCCAGAAATCGTGATTATGACCATACGCAGCATAGGTCCTTGAAGACCTGAAACCTTTACTCAATGACTCTGATCCAGCAATGAGAAATCTCGCCTCAGAGGAAGCTGTAGAGCTGGACGAAAAACTGTCGATTATCCTGAAGGAATCATTCCCTTCCCTCCTAGTACCTCGTTCAACGACAGGAGATCTTTCCGCTATGCTTGAGCTCAAGTCTGGAGTGGGGGGAACGGAATCGTCCCTCTTTTTGGAGACTTTGTTGAGAATGTACGTGCGATTCTCCCAGAGCAACTCGTGGAAACCCACCATCGTTGTCAATAACGAAAACGAAAGCGGCGGAATCAAGGACGCTATCGTAGAAGTCAAGGGATCTGGGGCTTATGACATCTTGCGCTGGGAAACAGGTATTCATCGTGTACAAAGAGTACCTGCGACCGAGTCTGGTGGCAGGGTACACACTAGTACTGTCGCCGTAATTGTACGTTTTCTTTGTCCTGGGAAATTTGAAAGCCGCGAAAACCTATTTTATATAGGTGTTACCTTTAATTGAGGAGCAGGATGCTCAAAAAGAAGAACTTTTCTCAATGAATGACATCAAATTGGAGGTTATGCGTGCCAGGGGTGCTGGAGGACAAGTTAGTAGTGTTGCTTCTGCAAAGTTTGTGAGCTCATCCTCATCCTTTTTCAGCACGTCAATAAAACGGAATCGGCGGTTCGCCTAACGCATATTCCAAGTGGAATCACTGTGTCTATGCAAGACGAACGGAGTCAACATCAAGTAGGTCATTTCCTGTTATTTCTTATCACATTTTAACCTCTTGCACAGAACAAACGGCGCGCCTTTCAAGTTCTATCTGCCCGACTCATGGGCCAAAAGATCACTCGCGAAATTGCGGAACGACGTGCCACGAAAAATAGCCTCATAAAAAGTGCCGATCGCAGTGAAAAAATCCGTACTTATAATTATGCTCAGGTTTGACATCAATGTTCTGTCCAAAGAGTCCCTCTTACTGGCTCACTCTAGGAACGAGTGACTGACCACCGCCTGGGTCTGAGCATTATGAACTTGACATCGGTCCTTGATGGGGATGGTCTACAGCAATTTACGGACGCTCTTAAAAAGGACTCTGAGGACACAGCGATAGAAGATATGCTTGAGAAACACTAGTACGAGCGATATTCAGAACGCCGCATGAAAAAAGCTGGCTAGATTATCTTGTGCACAAACAGTAAATGGGGTAGAACGAGGTCTATTAATCGATACACAGGCCGTAGCGAGGCTGCTGTACGTGCCACATAATAAGCTATATAGGATAGTTTCCACCAACGAATCAACCAGATCCTACAAGACATCAGTTGTATCAGATTGTGTAGTGATGATTGTAGCTTACCACCGGAGTAGACCTTTCCAAACACCGCACTTTGGAATACATCGTATAGTGACAAAACACCAGCGCCGGCAACACCTAGATACAGCAAGGACGAGATAAGCATCAAGCCAGATAGATCGCCTCGATTGTAACATACCTCTGAGAATGTTTGCACCTAAAGAATATATTCAGTATCCCAAGTACGGGTCAGGACAGGACAAAGGCCACTCACCAGCACCCTTGAATAGAGAAGCGGCACCTTCCTTGGCGATGATCTGAGGACATTGAGTTACAAAGCTATGACAAGAATACTGGGGACATGCCTGAGAACCAGCATCGAACATCGATTTGTAGTTTACACCAGAGCCGGAAGTCATCATCATGCGACGACTGGATACAAGCCATTAGTTTTCGGGGTCAAGAGCGAGTCAAGCTCAGACATACCGAATTGTATCAAGAGGGTAAGAAGCAAGACCGGCTCCAATGGTAACACTCCATCCAAGAAGGAAGGAGGCTAAGAAGGAGCCCTGGAGAGCACCAACGAGAACAACCGGCTCTGAAAATGAAATGAGAGTTGCTCAGTTTGAACCAGAGAATAACATACTAAGGGAATCGTAGACACTGGAAGCGCGCGATATTAGATGATTCGGCGCAAGTCAACGATGAAACGTACCCAAAATAGAGACCTCTGTAAACGATAATGCCGACAACTAGAAAAAAATTGTAAAACACTCCCGTTACAGAACTATAGAAAGAAAACTTTACCTGAGGGAATAAATCCTCGGTACAATCCGGCAACACCATCTGAAGCGAGCGTCTGAAGATATACGCTCAGCCAAATATCGCAGCCAAGCCGGAAAGACTCGCCTTCTTATACACATCAACAAGGCCATTGAATTGCCGCTCTCCTCCACCCTTTGCTGATTTGGCGTCGTTGGCAAGTCGAGTACGAGCATAGTCAAGCGAGTAAACGAAAAGAAGACTACTGGCGCCAGCAGCTCCTCCAGAGGCAACATTGCCACCGAACCATCTCCAGTACCCGTCTTCCTTCTTGAAACCGAAAAGGGACTTGAAGTAGTCCTCTGCACTCGAATGATTAATATATGAACAAGTTGACAATGAAACCAACACTCACTGAAAGCGAAGTTCAAGGCTTGTGTTGGGAAGTAACGAATCACGTTTGCTGTATTACCTCTCCAGAGCTATAACGACGTGTAAGCGACCCATTCAAAAGTAAAAAGTCCAAAATACTGACCGCGAGGGTTCCCTCGTCAGCAATAGTACGCTTGAAGGCGTCACCCACGCCCTTGTAAGGAGTTGCAAGACGACCCTGTTTAATCTGTAATCATCCGTGAGTAACAATAAGCGGTGCACAAAGGAGCTGCTACAGACCATTTCACCCTGGTTCTGAACCAGGAGCTTAATACGCTCGATGGGTGCAGCTGCTGTTTTTGAAACAGCCTGAATGGAGAAGTTAACTACATAAAAGTGAACAAAATGAAGCAAGACTTACAGCGCTGACACCTAGACAGTAATAATAATACCTGAGAGGGAATGTTCAGCTATTTAGAGCTCTCAGCCGTACCTCCCATCATAAAATCGACTGAGCACACAGGTGAGCTGGCATGCTAAAAGGCATAATTTTCGGGGAAGCTTACTTGCAAACTCCTTCGGGGTCTTGGATTTCTTCTTGATTTCAGCCATTTTGAAAGTCGGAAGGGGATTTTATAGAGAGGAAGATATAGTAACAAAAAGAGTTGAAGCCAAACACACGTCGGCGAAAAAAAAAAAACAAACTCCACGGTCCGTCGCCGACTTATTCCGAATCGCCGAGAACGATCACATGATGCGATCACATATTTCGAACACTCGTAATTTACATACATGAATACAAAGGGGAAGCTTCCATCACAAAAATTAAGATGAGCGCGCCTGTTTCCTGGCCGCTCCAAGGGTCGTGTTATTAACCTTGAGGAATGGAATCAGCTGCTGAAAACTAGGTACACGGACAGACCATATTTACCTTCGTTGCAAAGCGGAGGGACGTCAAAGACTCATTAAGGTGTGATGCAAGAGGAGACAGGTTAAGAATCATCAAAGTTTTTGAGTTGCCGCTCAAAGAGTTTTGAAGCAGGTAGGTGAGCTGCAGTAGTCAGTAAGCAAACGGGGATAGTAGTCAAGTCTTGATGGAAGTACCTTCGAGTTCCTATATGGTATATGTTTGTCACCTTTTTCACCTAAGGCAGAAATAACGTCCCCAAGAGCTGACAAACTTCGGTTGATGTTCTGAGTCTCTTTGACTCTGTCCTTATCATTCAGTCCATTGCCAAGGCTGACATTGATCCTCTCACTTCCCGCCAGGTCAACGAGGTTCAGACTTCCTTCGCAGTTCTCACCTGAGCCAGGATTTGATCCAGTGATACGAAGGGTAAAGACTGAGTGAGATCTGGAAGACCGCTCATTCATCAAGGTGGAAGCCACGCTGCGTCGTGATTGGGCTGATGAGAGAAGTGCTTGGACTTGGGTTGGGGAATGGAGCGTTAACACGGTAATATCTGTGACACGAGTTGAACCGGTTTTAGGGTCATGCTTGATTTCGTGTTTTTTACCGTCCAAGTCGTATTTTCCGAGAAGATCATTGACTGTTTCATTATACTAGACACATTGGATTTACTATCAGGGAGTCCTCCTTGTGTAAAAATAACTCACGATTTCGAGGAACTGACCCTCTATCTTGTACTCCCAACCTTTACTCCGTAAATCCTCAGAGGCCCTGAAGACTTGAGCGACAGCCCGGGGAATCATGCCTTGCGTAGCATCCGTCTACAGGCGCAGGTTATCAGTGAACACAAGCGAAAATTTCTATAGCACATACAGAGCCTCCTTCCATTGTAAAAGATTTGCCTGAACCGGTTTGACCATATGCGAATATACAAACATTATAGCCATCGACGCAGCTCTGGGCAAGCATTGAGATTTCTTCAAATACTTCAGCCTGAGTCGAATGGGGCTCAAATACCTTTTTAAATGAAGATTGTCAGCCGTTAGGCCTCGGATCGAATCAAATGAGCATACCCTGTCGAATACAAAACTGTAATTCTCTTGCCTCTCTCTTCCGGTAGCGCTTTGACTCGAGGATGCTAGAGTAATTTCCTTATGATCTCTACAATCTGGGAAAGCCATATCGGCTGTAATTTCGTCGCGCAGAGGTGCAGCCTTTTCAGAGAGCTGTGATCCTGAGGCCGAGATATCGGAAGATAGGACTGGCCGGACTCTACAGAAGACCCTGATATTCCCTTTTAATTCCTGTATACTGATTAATCCCTACCATCAATATAAGTAAGACATACGCACTTGTACCATGTTATGCAACTTTCGTCGGATGAGTTCGTTCTCCATAGCTTCCGTCGTCATTTCATCGACTTTGCATTGGTCCGACTCATGCTGCAAGGTCAAGTCAGCAATGCGCCGAGACTGTTGAGCCAGTTCAGTTTGGAGGACAGTATTTTGGGATTGAAATGAGTGGTTCTCGGCGGTCAAAATGATCTGTGCATTCTCCTGCGATTGGAGCTTGCCCTTTAACGAAATGACCGTTTCCCGTTCCCGTTCGACATCTCTTCTTAGAGACAGCAGATCTTCCTGCGCCTCCCGTAAGAATCTCTCTTTCTTCTGTAAATTTATCTCCAATTCGGCGATCTGATCGGAATATCGCTTCCGGAGATTGTCCATTTCTTCACTCGCAATTGTGAGCTCTGTTCGACGCTTGAGCTCTAGCTCTTTCGATGCGGTCAGTCGGCTCAAAAGAGCCTGCTTGTCCTGCTGCAAGTCCAAAACCGCATCGCGCTCAAGATCCAGCTGGGTGGCTAGCCTAGCATTGGCACCAACATCTGCTGCGGAGTTCTTCAAAGTTGGAGCTGGTCGGGTTGACCGAAGAGTGGCAGAAGGCGGCTTTGACACTGTACGAGCCGTGGTTTGAGGGGGTGGTGCGCTAGTGCCTCTGGTCGATCGGTTCGTTGTGGCCAAGTTTGGAGCTCGTGGTTTTGTCAGTGCTTTGGAATCAGTACCAGTGCTTTGAGAAAGATTCGTTCTGATACGGGAAGGTTGAAGTAGTCGCTGTTGTTTTTTGAGCGGGTTCGATTCTTCGCCATCGTCTGGAACTGCCTTTCGTTTCAATGAGGATCCGGACGGTATGGATGGACCAGGTATTGGAGCATGAATTCTATCGGGGGAATTGCTTCGAAGCCGGGGCACTGGAAGGCGAGACATAGGATGAAGGCCCAATTCAGCCCGTAAGTGTTCGATTTTGCACAGAAAAAAGCTGGTTAGTCGTCTGGTAATACAAGGTTAGGCAATCATGTTGGTGTCACGTGGTCGTTCGATGTTCAACTGCATGCGTCCGAGGTAAAAGTAAAATTAAATTCAAGTTTAAGCTATGTACAGAGTCGCCTATAGTATATGTATACTTATGGAGAGGCGAGGGGGGAGGAGGGAAACAATCCAAACCTAATTCCACCGGGAGTGCGTACTACTTGAATACTCGTTGACCGGTGGCGAACCATTCGAATTGGGCCTATTGGCGAATGAGTGAAGGGAGGGTGAATTCGAGGGCGACTGATTGAGTGAAGGTAATCGCGCGGTATTCGCAGGAGCAGAATGGGTGCTATTTCTAAAATAACTATCCCCATTGGTGCGGGACGACGTGGCACCCTCATTTGGTCGTGTTTTCTTCCAGATACCTTCGGTCGGAGAAACGGCCTCAGAAGCTTTCCGTTTCTCGGAAGATCGAGGGGCGGAGAATCGTCGTCGTCCGAGTCTATGGTCAAATCTATAACATCTCCGGCTGGTGGACGTGGTAGCACTGCTTCTGAATGGGGATGCGACATCGATGTGGAAGATAGATTTCCGACCGACGGGGACAATTCCCTTTTTACTCGGCCCTCATCCTCGTCGTCTGAATCCAGAACTGTGATTTCGTCAGTCTTTGGCATTCCGTTGAGGCCTAGAATCTGAGGCACTAGAGGCGCTCTGATGGGGACGATGGCTTTGGCGGAGAAGCATTCGAGGGCTTTGGAGGATGTTTTATTTTCCAGTGGTAGGATCCATATTTGTTATCAGACGTGTGCCATTCACCGTCTGCTTCCACCATCACGTCATCTATACTATCCGGACAGTCCTTGAGAATGCTTTCAGAAAATCTAAATGGTATAATCAGCATCTACTTCATGTGGGAAACGGAGATGAAGTGGCGGGCTTACCCATCGATGATCAAATCGTGGACCTCGAGTGTCTTTTCGCATACCGGGCATAGCCATGTCGTGGTTTGCTCATTTACACTGAACCAAGATGATGCATCAAAACATTGCACGTGCACACACTTGGAGGAACGACATGGCGTATTGATACGAGCAAGAGTTAACTGGTATAGGAAGAGTGAGGCCAGCATTCGTTACCAGGGGAAGTCACGCACCGGACATTTGAGTGACATTTTCTGAGGCCCAGCAACAATGTCATCGTCTTCTGATGTGTTTGGCTTGCACTGTAGGGTTGGACGCGTTAGCGCCAACAACAAATGAAAGAAGATCGTCACAAACTTTGCTGTTTGATTTTCTCGCTGCTCTCAAAGTGGTCTTGTTTGAGACTATCGACCAAGCTTTTGACTGAAATCGACTCGACGAGCTTTACAACAAGGAAGAATTTCTAAATACAGGTATACGTGAGTAAATCATTCTTGGATGTAGATACGTGCTTACTTTCGGTTGTGAAGGTTGCTGGCTGTTCACATAGATCATATCAACACGATTAGAACTCGTGTTTAGATTGACATATTTGTCCAGCTCCGGAGGGGGTGCAGTGCCCGGTTTCTTTTTCAATCCTTTGAGACTTGCAGATATTTGTGCGGCATTGACACGAACTTCACACGTTGGAGGGAATTCGATCGGACATGGCGAGGGAAATGAACGAAACGCTTGTCCAGGAGAATGGAAGATGGACGAGGTGCAAAACAGCCGCAAATGGTATTTCGAGCTGGAAGACAGTTAGAAATCATGCCCAGCATTAAACAAGGTCGAACTCACTCCGCTGCTTTGAGCTTATTGACATGATCCTGTTTCAAGGTGAACTGGAGTACGGATTGTCGGCGATCAGCGGCGTTTTGAGATTCTGTTTGAACGAGGTCAAGAAACAGGCGCTGAAGAGGCAAAGACGGACGCGAGCATACCTGGACACTCAAGAACGGATGAGACTGTATCCTCAACCCGGAAGAAGGGAGACTCTTTGAATTGCAACTCTACTAGCCTACAACTGTAAGTCGTCTCTTCGTACATTTTTTGGAAGTGAATACGCGCCTAGTTGGAGTTGCTCGAAGCCTTTAACGCAGAGGAAGATCCCGAAGAACCTAGAAGCGAGGGTTGGTTGGCGGGGAAAAAAGGATGGATCATTAAGCTCGCACTCAGCCCAGAGCTAGAAATATTGTAATTTGAAGTTCTTGAAACGGCCGAGGAAGAAGCATAGGGAGCTGTAATGGATCCTGCACTAGAAGTGAATGAACTGCGAGAAGGAGTGTAGCTATAACGATCCAAGTCAGAAAGCGGCAGGAAATCGAAGGGAAATTTAAGGACTGAAGGCAATATAGCACTCACATTCCAGAGTTGCGAACCTGATATAGGATGGCTTTGGCTTTGAGCCACTTCTCCACAGCGTTGGATTGTTTTCCAGCTATCGAGATAGTGTGCACAATTCTGTCAATGATATCCTGCTTTCTTCCCGACTTTGAAAAATGAGTTCCACATTCATCATTGAACCCTCCCAAAATTTGTTTTAATCTGTCAACAGTATGGAGTTTGACGTTGTGTCGGAGAACCTGGGCAAGAAGGTATATCCATGAAACAACAAAACAGGGAAACAGATGAAGGCTCGCACTTCAAAATCCGTCCAAACATCGTTCGCAGCATTGTGTAAGAGCTGAAAGAGAAAGAAAGAGGCAGAATTGCGCTCTGAAAAGGAAGGATCTGAGATGTTATCCAAGTGGTTCGGGTTCGCGGTCAAGATGCAGTCACTTCATAATAAGTCACGGGGAAGATTGCGCCAATTGCGCAATCGTAAGAGCTTTGTATGTCCGCAACCACAACGAAAACAAAAGGCCGGCGTCGGGACGCAAAAGATAGCCACTAAAGACGACGCCGATGAGAATGCCGATGCGCCCAGAGTCGTGCAATGGGAAGACGAAGACTCCCTGAACGAGCTGGCACGTCTGCTCCTTATGTCGCTCAGATCTTTTAATAATCTCTCAGCCTCCTAGCCTTCCCTTGAAGATGGTGCGCCATTCCCTGATGTGCTATCTACAGCCTGACTCATTCTCTGGAGATCTTTCTTCTTTGCCCATGGGCGCCCTACGCAGAGCACAAAAAGTACTGTCCTCCTCGAAGCCCTTATCCCAGTCCAGCGCCTCAGAAAACAAGACGGATTCATCGCTTGGCTCTGAGGACGAAGATACCGCCGCTCAGGAGCCAGTATTGAATTACAAGTCAAGGACGGTAATAGCAAAGCGCAGTAACAAACATGCGTAGGTTGTTGAACCCCTTGCAACATTCTTACTCTCATGTCCTGTAGTCCAGTGGAAATAACCTCTAAAAAGCCTGTAACCAGACGAAGAACCATTGTGAATGCTCAGAATCTGGTACGTGCACTGTATTGTCTACGATAAACAATCTCATGACGAATGGCTAAAGCAAGCGAGAGATCCTCGATTTCTGCCTCTGGCAGGTGAATTCTCGTCCGACAAGTTCCACGAAAATTATCGA